>CM035820.1:6277899-6733419 GCA_020458035.1 Magallana ariakensis | reverse complement strand
CAAATTTTGAAGTTTTTGATTCTAAATTTGAACAAAATGTGATGGCACAAAAAAACTGTCAATGAATTTTTGAACAAAATTTCATATATCAACCTTAGCATGCGCTTTATTACTTATAAAATTTTTATGGCCACTTTCTTGCCATTCAAGAGAGATACTACAATAGGAATCACCAATACCCCTTATTCTGGAATTATGACCTTTTGTGACAATTTCTGTTTAAAACTATCAAAAAAGTAATGCATTATTTAGATTTATTAATTAACATGAACGGATCATTATCAGAATATATACCGCTTATGATTTTATACATTTACATTTCTAAAATTAAAATTTTAAATTTCCCCCATCTCATGTTGTGAAAATGACTACTTTAGAGCCGTTGAGTAAAGGAAAAAGATCTATCAAATCCTGTATGACGTCATAATGGATAAACGACATCATAGCATCATACAATCAAATCAATTATGACGTCATAATAGAGTTAGCACATCAAAGTATCATTGCAATGAAAGTCACGTGATACGTGTCCTGTCTCCCCTTAATATTGTTATTCATTCGTGTGGTTTTCCGAGGCAAGAACAAACTGGAAATTGTTTGCATTATGAATTTATCAAATATGTTACGCAATTTGCATATAAATTCACAGACTATCTATCATAGTGATAATGAAAAGAAACCTTATTCTTATAAATGAGTTCTTATAAACAAGTTCTTATAACCAAGTTCAGTTCTCTAATTTCCCTTTTTACATTTTTATTTTTGTGTGATTTTTCTATACATTATCAATAATATTGATAATACATACTGAGTGAAAGGTGTCGGAGGGACGTGCTAAAGCAATGTTAGTAATATTTAGGCATATGGGATATAAAACTACAACTATGATTATTTGTTCATTATTATTGACGGGTAAATTAAACAATAAAAATAGCATGCGTTAGTTTACCTGTTTACCCTTTCTCTAATCATCTGCGTGTAAAGAGATATTAACCAATGGTATATATAAATCTGCTCATGCATGTTTGAAGATACCGTAATCATTGCTAAGCATACAATGGAAACTGCAAATTTTTAAAACCCTTCAAAAATAACTCTGACTCAAACAAAATATAAGCCGTTACAAATGTCTTAAATTACAGTACTTAGAATAACTAAATACGTCAAAACAGCAGACATATCTGAACAATATCATATTTTTTAACAAAAATGCTCAGTAAGGATTATTTTCATATATATATATATATATATATATATATATATATATATATATATATATATATATATATATATATATATATATATATACGCATAATTATTTCTAAAACTCCGTATGCAATCATAATTAGCATCCGAAATTGTAGGCTAAATAAATAGTATAGATTGAAATTTTAAACAGAACAGTTAACAAACCTAAAACAAACGAAAACCTTACCCCGAGCGAGCGCAATCAGTTTATGTTCACCCCGAGCAATATTTTAGCAAGACTTGGGCTAATTTTGCGCTTGCTCTGATGCTGGCAGGAGCCGATTAGTTCTATAGATGCGGATCATTGGAAAACCTTCTTTAAAAATCAATTTCAGCATACAAACACAACCTTCAAATCATTTAAAAGAAGACAATTCACTTATATCTATAAATATTTTTCTAAAATGATATTTTTCTTTTAAGTATTATCAGAAATACATATAAAATTTCAAAAATGTACATATTGCGGGGGTTGAACTACTAGTATATCTCTGTAGCTACTTTATGCTACCTGAATATATTTTTTCTTCTTCAATGTAGCAATAATAAATACAGTAGTTTTTCTGATAATTTATATTTAACATTAACATTATTTGCAAAATAAGTTTACAAAGCAATTTTACCAAGAAGAAGAGATGACCATTTAAATATTGTTACTTGTTATCTGTAACAATACTCTGATTGCGTAAGAAAACAACAGTTATATATTTTCATTCACATCTAACAATAATTCGAATGAAGCCGTTATTTGAGAAGTAAATTGAAGAAGGTACATGTATATTATATCTTTCAAAATTGTTTAAAAACTTAGATGGACGTAAAAGTCGGACATAGCAACTTTACCATAGGTAATACTTTAAGTTGAATATACGTATGCAAAATAATTCATACGGTAAAACCAACAGTCATTTTGTCATAGTTGAATGTTTAAAAACATTTTTTTTGAAAGTTTATTAAATAGCCTTTTTACAACTTTTGTTTCTTTTTTTTCTAATGTAATGTGGCCATTAATTAAAAGTCATCGCTTCATCTTTAATATCAATAAGGAAATAGAAATTGAAAAAAAAACAAACAAATAATTTATTTACATTTGATACATTCTATCCATGTACATGTACTTGTTCATATATATTTGTGTATATACTTCAAAGATACAAACTTATTTTTTTTTTCAAAAGACTTTGAATTCATCACGCAGCAATCAAATATCATACAAATAGAAAATACAATATAATTTAATTTAACTTAATTATTAGACCTGTAAAACCGCTTCTCTACGATACGTTATACAAGATTTTACAACATCCCCTTACAGGTCTTAAAGACTAGTAAAAACTAGATGATGAATTGTAGGGAACTACTATTTTTGAAATATTGTGTAATTGATACTTTACGTTTGTTTTATCAACGATTTAAAATCACAATATCCATAAATGTTTGCATTACGAAAGATGTGAGGAACCCGTTGGAAACCATTTCAACGAGGACTCCCAAAGTTCCCTGTACATTCTCCAAATTCTTGCATTACAAACGTAGCTCAAGAACAAGAAGAATCCCTGCAAACTATTCAACACAGCGACAATGTAAGACAGAACTGTTAACTCAAGAAACGAATCGACAATTTGAAAAGCCCACGTCAAGCCTGTTAGAAAAAAGAGCTTGAGGCAAACTATAAAATGGAGTCTGCTTTGGTCCAAACCTTCGACTTTTGGTGTAGATTTGATCTTATAGGCAGTGGCAAAGAAAAAGCATAAATTTGTCAGACAGATAAACGATAACGGGATGATGAAAGTTACGATATAAGCCATTTCATCATCAATCAAAGTATTTTGTCTTCCATAACCAAACTCATGTCCAGAGGAGGTAATGAGGAAAAAACAGACGTTGCTAACAATAATAAGGAGCGGCATACCATAACAGTAAATGAAATAGCTTGACAGAGAACGCCGTCTGTTTACTCTAGACACACTAATAAATTGCTTACCAAAGACACAAAACATGTGATAAGAACATACATTTAGCCAAAAGAATACGCATAGCACCATGTAATGTGTCAACGCAAACAGCAAAATTCTTGGTACTGTTGGTGCCATGATATAGTAATTTCGGGTCAAGATGAGAAGTTGTAAAAAGAACAAAGTACCCACCAAATTCATGCTGTTAACACCAGGTATGGTTCGTAAGCTCGCAAACAGGCAGTACGTTCCAAATGTAAGCAAAAGACATGCAATAGATATTATACTGCATATACCAGTTACAACAGGTAATGGATTTTGTATATATGAATTTTGCTTAATGAAATTAGATATAATGTTTTTGATACAAGTCTGGTAACTACCATTGTCGGATCTAAGAAAATACTGAAAAGAAAGCAATTGATTTGATGGCACCAACCGTATTCTGTCGACGGACTCTACCACAAATTCGTCGTTCCTAAGTGTTACCAATTTGCAAACAAGAAGGTCGTTTATCAATGCCAGTTTAAAATGCATACTTGTAGTATTGTACCTTTCTGAGTAACTTTTATGCACACAAACATCATTATCATGGTTTTCAATTAAAAGTTCGGGCTTTGGGCTAGGATAAGTCTGAATAACAGCAGCAAAACCCAAAAGTATTGTTTGGGAAACTGATTCCGTAAAGTTTGTAAGGCCAACTTCAATATCTAGCCTATTATCTAAGGTTGAATGCAAGTAAAATGTTACTCTGCTAGATATCGAAAAAGAAGTAGCTATTGTATTGCAAGATCTCCGAGTTAAAAAAGTGATATTCTCCAACTTAATTAGCCCCTGATCTATTTGAAGAATATTTTCAATTCTTTTATATGTCCACATTTCCACGTAAGTCAAAACATCTCTGTTAAACATTGGTTGTTTCAAAGTAACATTCATTCCGAGATACATTGCATATCTGAGATTAGATGCACTCTTTAAGATAGGAACACAAGCATTCTGATTGTATATTTTTCCCGAAAAGCATTCTATTCTCCTGCATGTGCCCTGAAATAAAAAGAATATGCAAATGATTAAACGTACATTACTGATTTATAATCTGTTTTCAATTTTTTTTACCAATTTTGGGGGGCTTTGATTACCAGCAATTAACTGAAATTAAGTTATTTCAAAGACAAATAATATGGTTCTTCTTATGATACTAAATGTTGTTCTCTGTCATTTCAATTAAGAATGCTGGATGGTTGTGCCCATTTCTAGGCTATATTTAAATGTAACTCTTTAAAATGAAGAGCTATGTATCAAGATATATAGGAAAATGCTTAAATATTTGAAGTTTTTCACTAAATATTTTTTATGGCCAAATATATAATACATTGTTTGTCCAAATTTAAGGTAAATGTAATAATTTATTTGTTGTCCTTAGAACAATCAAATGCAGAGGAAGCAAATGACATAACATATGAAAGGTGAATACTCCAAAACAAAGAGTATTTAGTTAAAGATAAAAATCACTACCTTTGCAGTCTGCAAAAGACAATGGGGGGGGGGGGGTAAACATTTTGATCCTACAAATGCATATATATATATATATATATATATATATATATATATATATATATATATATATATATATATATATATATATATATAATTATTATTATTATTATTAACACAATTATCAATGAATACCTGCAAGGGTACTTCAATCTCAGAACATTCCTTACGTACTATTTGGGTCAAGTCAAAAGAAGATAACGCAAACATTGATCTATAGGAATTACTGTCAGGGAACACATATTCTCGTCCTTTTTTTTTCACTGTATTGCTGTATTCAAACTCACATCCTAAATCACCATTGCAAATTTCACAAGCAATATTCTTATACTCAGAACAAACGTGCACATCTGGCAATAAATGGCATATATCAGAAATATTAGAGTCCGCCGTTAAATAGCTGGCACACTCTGAAATCGATGTTTTATTTGAGGGTACGTAATAAGGGTTGCAAATCTTGCAAAACTTGTTTCTATACGATGTATTGAGCGCTTTATCATAGATAATAGGTAAACGGAATTTCTCCAATTCCTGACAAGCTTTCAAAATATCCGAATCAAAAGACTGCCAAGTTCCAGTCTCATTACAGTTTTCGACATCCACAGTTTTATCTTCGCATAAAATTGTCTCTTCGTGTGGGTAAATGAAATGCTTGCAATTTACGTCTTTCGTATACTGAATGAAGGCATCCACGTTTAACCAATCAAGCGTTACGGGTTCAGAGCACGAAACCCTTACGATCCACGAATCAGTGTTATATCTTATCTCATTCTGCAATTCATATCGACTTAATGTTGAAGTGTTTAAATTTCCAATCATGCAATAAACATTGCGATAGGAGACATACTTTCTAAAAGCAGAATGTGTAACAGGCAATTGAAGCGAAATGTCATCTTCTATGTTAGTAGAGGTACAAAGTGAATAGAGTGCTTGATCTGTCTTAGGACACTCATTTAATACATAATAACCACTATTTTCAGTCGTCTTTGGAGGAAAGGCATCGTTGATACACGAAAGAGGCTGTCGGAATGCAAGATCATCACAGCAATTAGTTGTACATCCAATATGACAGGAACAGGATTCTTTAGAGTGTCGAACTATAGATGAAAAAGCATTTGAGTCACATCTTTTTTCCCCGAAGGCTGCAATACTCACTTGCATTAGATTAGTTATATTGATCTGAAGTCGATCAGACAGTGATGGATGGAATCTGACGCCTTCTAATTTCCTTGCATTTTCTATATTTTCAAGAATAGTTTCAAACCTCAATTTAACGATAATTTTATATTCAAATGGATTGGAAACGTTTCTCAAGTATCGAGATGTATATGTAAGCATACCACTCTTTCTAGTAGGACTGCCTGATTGATCGATGCAATGTTTACAAAACACATTTTTGTATGGATAGGAAAGGATTGTCTCTGGCTGACTAAAACAAGCTCTGTTTATATTATTCTGTGAATTGTATAAGCATGTTTTCATACTGAGTTTTGAGGAAGGAACAGGCGGGTTACACATAGCACAAAAAATGTTTTTAAACATCTGATATTCTAGAATATAGTCACTGTGACATGCTTTTTCGATATCAATGTCATAGTTTTTCCAAGTACCAGAAACGTTGCATTTCGCTACGATGTTGTTGTTAGTGCCACAATTAAATGACGATTGAGAAACATGCAAAATATTACATTCTGCCTCCCTTGCTGCTCTCAGGATTTCTTCATACGATGATAAGTAGTTAAAATCTTGATGTTTTAAACAATTAAACTCAAGGTTCCAGTTTTCAGTTCGATGTATCCCATAACATGATGCACAGTACCGGTTCTTATAGGAAATCTGAGTTTCAGGATCAACAACTGGGGGTAGTTTCATTTTCTCTATCATGTTATATTCCCTTGAACAGTTTTCGGCCAATTCTCTGTCTGCAATGGGTGGACAAACGTCCACGACATAGTTGAATGAATGCATTGTAACTCTTTTAGGTAGCAAGGCAAAATCTCGACAGTGCACATTTGGCGTAAGCAAGAAGCTTTGATAGCAACATGGGATCAAAGAGAACATGCAGTATGGAGCGCAAGAGCAGCTCTTGCAGCTAGAATTCACGTGCGGTAAATGGCTATTAAGGAACGAGTATGGTAAACACAGCCCTTTTGGCCCGCATACTGGAGTGTACAATGACGTCAGGTGTGGAATATCGATATCGAGTATTGATAATGCATATTCAGCGAAGGCCAACAGAAAAAAATGAACCCAAGTATATTGCAAAGGTCTTTTTGTCATCATTATATAGCTTGTATGATTTAATTCCAATCAAGAATATCTAATCTGAAAAAAAATTCATAAAAAAAATCAACAAAATCATATTTTGAAAGCAAAACACAAAATATAAAATTTCACATTTCATGTTTCAGTATTTAAAACAATCGTCTTGATTATATATATAATCAAAAAATGTAACTTAAGTGGAATGAGTTTGAGAGTTCTGAGATATATTTTTCTCTATCTACAATTATGATGATCACCTAACGATCTGCGATCCTCAACCATGTTCGATAAGTCTAAATTTTTCGGATGTTTTTAATTATTACCTTAAATCTGCCTTTTCTAAATATTTAATTAGTCTTCTGCTGTTAATATTACGATCAGTTATTCAACGAAATGCTTGGCTTGATAGGATCTCAAGCCGGTGCACTGGTATAACTGTTTTTTTTTCAATCTGATCTCAACATGACATTGTCTTGTTTAAATCTGAAGCATTGCGGATCTTCATGTTATGTTTTTATATATCGACAATTTTTTTTAACACAAAACATAAAGTGATCAACTTAATGTTTTTCAGCATGACTCTTTACAGCATTTGCAACATACTTAAAGGAAGTGAACATGAAAAAATAATCAAGGGTTTAAATTTGTCAGTTTGATGTATATAATGATTTCCTAAAGCCAATTAGACATAACTTTCCTCAGTAAGAAGATATTCCATTAAAAATAACGAATTCTTGCAATCCCTGGGAGCCGCCATTTTGATAAATTCATTACCTCCCTGCTGGGTTATCTCTAAGCATCTAAGAGAGGGCAGCACTGATGCTGACGTCAGTGAGACACATTGCATTTTGGCACATTGGTTAATCAACACTTAGCTGCGCAGTTAAAATGTCATCGTCAGAAAGTGAACTGAATAATGAAATTGAAGTTGAGGGCTATCAGTTTGAACCAGAGTTTACAGAGGAAGAAATTGAAGCCCGGAATGATGCCCCTTCACCTACAGTTAATGTGAATGAGAGAGGAGCATCATTGGATTGGTGTACTTGTGAAAACTGTACAATTCTACTGACATTTAAGGAATGTCTCTGTTGCTATGAGTTTGAACATTATGTGTCGGACTACATTAACAAACACATTAAGTGCATATCCCAGCACCCAGATTTTGATACAGTGTGTCTTAGTCCTGTCATCCTCGAGACAGCTTATATTATCTATTTAAGATATAAAAGCAAAAAAGGAAGAGCCCCAGAGCACTTAAATAACAAGTAAGACTCTCAAAGAATGATATCAAATACAATCAATATTTATTTGAAATATGTAAACAACATCTCATTTGTGTATAATCACTTGCACATACTGGTACATCTGATACATTCTAATTATGTTACAGACAATCAAGATTTATGGCCTACAGACAGTTTATAAATTGGGTTAGACGAGGTCAGCCTCTTGGGAAAAAGTTCCGAGTTGTTATTCCATCATGTGTAGTGACAAAAATAAGGAAAACATTTCCTGATGAGCATGGAAATTATGAAGGATTTCATGAAGCCTCAGACACTGATTCAGATTCTGAATAAGTACTTGTATTTATCAGTGTAGAAAGACTGTAAATAAGAATACAGATATTTACCTAATATATATACATGCATGCATGTATTCATTGCATGTATAAATGACATGACCGCATCAATTACCATTTGGTCAAAAATACCATCCAGTTACCTTGATACCTATATATCAAACACTGTAATAAAGTGGATGAAATTTAATTGATTTTAAATCTTGAAATATGGGCTTCAACAAGCTCAGAAGTTGGGGGAGCTGGAAGTTTAGCTATATTATGTGGTAGTGTTTTCTTTTTTGCCTGATGCATTGTTGTTAAGTTTGATTTTAATGCTTTTTGCTCCAGAACCATATCCATCAAGTCTAATCTAAATCCATAATCTTTTTCTTCATAGAGTCTCTTGGCAGTCCATCTCCCAGTAACTTTTGAGAAAGCTCTGTAAAATTTCGGTTGACCCTCATTATCAGTTTTTTGATTTCTCCAAATATTGAAGTTATGGTCAATAGCTGTCAATTGTGTTCGGGCTACCATTTGCTCATATTTGAATTCTTGACGCTTTGGAATGTACTTCAGCATCATTGAATGATATACCTCAAGTTCACCAGTATGACAAAACAGATTCAACTGGCGAATATCTTTTAGAAGTCTTTTGTGAAAAATGACAGTTAATAGGGCTTTATGGGCCTTGCTACCTTTCTGTAGCCATTTCTTCTTTCTGGCTTCTTCTGATGAAAGTTGAGGGTGACCACATTTTGTATAATTGTCACCAGGAAATTCGTGCACATTACAAATATGATGCTCTAAAGACCTCCACATTTCAACAAGCAAATCAGGATCACCTTTACATCGACATGCACAATACCAAATATGATTGTTTACACTTCTTATCCAAGGAGCTAAATCTTCACATCCTTTCTTTTTTGATGCTGCCAGAAGTTTTTTACATATGCTTTTTGCTAAATGCCAAACATCAAACTGATGCTTAATACCAGGGTGTTCTTTTTTAAGATAACTCCGTATTTGTACATGTCTGTCAGTTGCTAAAGCTTTTATAGATATATTTGATTGTTTTAATTTTGACAAGCATCTTTTAAATCCTTCTAACTCCATTGTAGAAGATGATCCCGTTTCACTTACTTGAACTACATTAAAATCTAAAATTGCAGAAGTCATAGCCTCCATGACTGTATATGTACAGTATTTAGCGTTAAATCCTGGAGAATCACATCTACCATCTCCACAAATTATTAGTGGCTTTCTTTTCATTTTTTTAAGAATATCATTTTGTTGTTCTCTGTAGTACAAATCTATGACAGGTAACACTAATGTTTTACTGTTATTGATAAAAGTTGTTCTAGATATTATTTGTAAATTCATGCACTTAGCAAAGTTTGAAATGCCTGAGAAAGTCAATCCACTAAAATATGTGGCTGCTGATAGCATAATATTACCAATGGGTTGTTTCCCTACAAACGGTTGCGATTTCCAAGTAAATTTATGGTTGTTCATGCAATTAAACTCCACAGACAATCCTGTCCCATTGACATAATGGTTTGTAGCATTGGCATCAAATGGTTGTTTGCAAACTTGGCACATTAACATACAGAAAAGAGATTTGATACATGACCAAAAGACAATAAATTTTGAATCCTCAGTAGGATTAACATCTTGCTCTTCATCACTTGATAAATTTGATAAAATTGTTGACTCATCTGATGGAATGAAAGAGAAATCCGGGTCAGCTTTGGTAGTAATTGATTTGACAGGTGATAATTCATCCGATTCAAATGTGTGCGAGAAGCACTGTGCAGATTTCACAGGTGTAGAGGAGAGGAAAATAGTTTCTGTTTCTGATGTTGAAGGAATGTCCTGGAATATTTTTGAATATCCGTGATCAGATGTTGCTAGACCAGGGTTTTCTCTTGATCTACAGTTGACACAGAATTCTCTTGATTTTTCAGTTCTAATGTCACATTGTGTTCCCATATCTTTCATAAATTTTTCATCAATATATTCAAACTGAATCCCAACATCCACAGCATTCTTTGAATTCTACAAAACAGTATGGTTTTTAAGTTAAAATGTCTTTGCTTTTACTTTACAAAATAGATATATGCATAAACCTTAAATATCTTACCTTTGGTTTTTTTGATTTTCCCGTAGGAATTGTTTCTCCTTTCCTTTTCTGTCCAGATCTCCCATTTTCATAAGAACAGCCTGGCTCATCTATATCGTCAGCATTGCCAAGAATATTTTCAAGTAGCTGTATATACAAGAATTATACAAAGATTTCAAAAATGCCCGGAATCAATGTTCATGAATTTGATTGTATCCACGTTAGTTTTTTAATAATACATGGTACTCACTTCCGATTTTTCCTTCTCTTTTATTCTTTTTTCACTTGTTTCCCTTTTCTTTGGAGTTTTGCTGTCAAGGAAAATAGTAGGAACTGCCCCCTTTTTCAGTTTTTTTCTTGGTTTGAAATTCATCAGGCGTGCCTTTATTAAAGAAATATCCTTTTTACTTGTTTTATTTAAATATTTATATTTTGTCTGTATATAAAAATCATTCGTATATCAAACGGATATTTAACTTAAATTGAAAAAACTAAAGTAAATTCCTACCTCAATATCTTCTTCAAAACAATCTTCTTCAAAGTGTTTTTCACAGACAATTTTATGATATGCAAACACAAAAGTCTTTATGTTTAATTTCTCATTCCCCAAATTATGAATCCATCTTTTGCACAATTCATAGTCACGCTTAGGGTCAGGAATAGAAAATGTATTAAATCCTTGTCCCCTTCTCACAGTGCAAAATTTTGCTTGACATTCAGGCATGATTTTCCCGTTGTGCTATCAGTTTGTAACACTGACCCAGTCAGCAGCAGCAATGTGTCTCATCTACGTCAGAGCACAGACGCATGCTGGGAAATAATGGATTACCTCCATAAACCTTTCACTGAGAGTGTTTAATTGATGAAATCTCTCAAAGGAAATAAACAAAATAGCTAAAACCCTCATTATCAAGTTTCAGAGGGATTTTAAAGTTTATTGCAAAAGAGTTATTTTTTTCATGTTCACTTCCTTTAAAGCAAATTATAGATTGTGAAAAGAGAATGTAATATTTAAATACGAATTTAGATTTCTGACTTCTCTGCACTTATATTGTAAGTACTCATATCATAATCATAATAAATAATGATAAAAATATTAATAAACTAGAGTCTTGTTGCTATAGCAACAAAAAGGTCTTCCATTCCTCATGTATAAGTCTGTAAAAATGCGTTTCTCTTATAAAAAGAAGGGGGATTTAATCGATATTGTGATGGAATATTTCGGTAACTTTTCCTATGTGAAACAAAACAAAACGAGAAAAAGTCATTTTTGATATTTGCTCTGACGACCGGAAGTTACGCCGGATCAAACGGAACATGGTAAACATGTCTTCATACATTGTTCTATTTTTCCTCAAAGTGTGGGTGCTTAAGCTATTGTCAGTTATGAGATCTCGTTGAGAAAAGGTTTATTGTCTTGGGACAAGAAACGGACGAACAGAAATGCTTAATGAAAAAAAATGTTAATATATCTTAAACATTTTCCTCTCGTGCACTATCGTTTATCAAGCTTACTAAAACAGTGTAAAAAACCAGTTAAACTTATCAACAATGTCATTTGTTTGAACATTTCCGGTGAGGACCGGAAGTGACGGTTGACAAAATGAAACACATTAAACACATCATCTATTTAAAGTCTATCACCTATGTAAGTTTGGTGTTTAAATCACGAACAGTTTCTTATTAACGGCGGGTTCACAATTTAGTATAAAAAAGCTACTACATTCTCGCATTATCACCGGCGTGAGATCGGTTTGTCCAGTGTGAGACAGCAGTGTGAGATTTTTCTGTCTTACACTGTGTATCACTACGCCACTTTAAAACGTAAACAAACGTCTGCTAGTGGAAAATGCAAAATTATTGATTGCGATTATCCATTAAGTAATTGATTTGCTTAATTAATAAAAATGTATCGTATTTTTATTGTACAAAAATGTCGTATGCTCTTATTTTGGCTTGCACTATTTGAAGCACGCGGAAGAGTAAACCGAACGTAAATTTTCTAACGTCATAACAGAAGGTTGTCAGACATCGTTTTTAAATGTAAAATAATGCGAGAAAAATAATCATTCATTATATACTCGTGTGGGATAGTGAAATTCCACCTCGGGTACAAGATTCACGGTCTAGGACTCGGCAGAGCCTCGTCCTAGACCGTGAATCTTGTCCCCTCGGTGGAATTTCACTATCCCACACTCGTAATAATGAATGATTCTATTATTCTCTATCATCCCTGAAAATTTCAGGGAAATCCTGAAAGCCATCTCTGAGAAATTCTGCCGACAAAAAAGGGGAAAAAAATAATAAGAAGAAAAAATGAAAGAAAGAAAGAAAGAAAGAAAGAAAGAAAGAAAGAAAGAAAGAAAGAAAGAAAGAAAGAAAGAAAAAACACTACAATCACTATAAGGTCTTCCGTTGGAAACGGAAGACCTTAACTAGAGTCTTGTTAAAAAGAAAAAGGATATTATCGATACGGTGATGGAATCTTTCAGTAATTTTATCTATGTGAAACAAAACGAAACGAGAAAAAGTCATTTTGAAAATTGCTCTGACGACCGGAAGTTACGCCGGATCAAACGGAACATGGTAAACATATATTCATACATTGTTCTATATTTCCTCAAAGTTTGGATGCTTACGCTTTTGTCAGTTATGAGATCTCGTTGAGAAAAGGTTTATTGTCTCGGGACAGGAAACGGACAAACAGAATTGCTTAATGAAAAAAATGTTAATATATCCTAAACATTTTCCTCTCGTACACTACTGTTTATCAAGCTTACTGAAACAGTGTAATAAAAACCCAGTTAAACTTATCAACAATGTCATTTGTTTGAACCCTTCCGGTGAGGACCGGAAGTGACGGCTGACAAAATGTAACACGTTAAACACATCTTCTATCAAATGTCTTTCACCTAAGTAAGTTTTGTGTTTTGATCACTAATAGTTTCTGATTAACGGCGGGTACATAATTTAGTATATAAAAGCTACTTGAGATATTTGAGATATCTCACCGGAAATAGATCTTTTTTGTTTATTTAACATCGCATAAATGACTTATGAAAAGATCCATACTAAAATAATTATTCTATGTAAAATAACTACAAAACTTTTTAAAAAAATAATTTTTGAAGTGCTTCCGGTGACAACCTGATGTTACGCCGAACAAAACAAAATAGTGTAGAAACATTTACATATATATGTCTATCATCCTGCAAAGTTTGATTGTTCAAGTCATTACCATATTTAAGATTTTGAGGAGTCAATTTTTTTTGTTTTGGAACAGGAAACGGACAAACGGAAGTATTCAGTGAAAATTTAAAGTTAGTAGTTCTTATGCATTTGACAACATGGCTTTATTGCCTATCACTTTATCTAAAATTGGGAAAGAAAAACAGTAAAACTTAAAAACAGCTTGATTGTTTGAACTCTTCCGGTGGGGACCGGAAGTGACGGCCGACAAAATAAAAGCAGTTAAACACATCTTCAGTCAAATGTCTATCATCCATGAAAGTTTCGTTTCTTGATCACTTATACTTTTTCAGATCTCACGGGTACACAATTTTTTTTTAAAAAGCTACCTGAGATATTTGAGATATCTCACCGGAAGTGGAATTTTAATGTTGATTGAACATCGCTTAGATGACATATATAAAGATTTATACTTATATATTCATTCTATGTAAATTAAATTAAATACGTTAAAGATTTATTTTTTGAAGTGCTTCCGGTGACGACCGGAAGTTACGACGAACAAAACAAAATAGTTTAAACACATCTACACATATAGGTCTATCATCCCACAAAATTTGGATTTTCAAGTATAAACAGTTTCTGAGATCTCGTGGAGACAAGCTTTTCGTCGTAGGACAAGAAACGGCCGACCGCAAAAGAATTTCGAAAAAATGAAAAAAACCGCCTCGAGATAATATTACTGTCTATCATACCTGAAAATTTCAAGAAAATCTACCAAGCCATCTCTGAGAAATCTTGTGGACAAAAAAGGAGGAAAAAATAATAAGAAAGAAAGAAAAAAACACTACAATCACTATAAGGTCTTCCGTTGGAAACGGAAGACCTTAACTAGACGCTCGTTGCGAGCAACAAGAGGTCTTTCGTTTGATTGCATTATAAAGTAGACTAAAGGGATAGTTGTTCTTTTATATCATTTCTTAACACTTCATCAAATTCCATTTAAAACCCTCTATATGAATTTCAATAGACATATAATTATACTTAAATTATACTTAAAAAGTCGATATTATTGTGATTTTTTATAAAATAAAATTGGAAATAAGTAAAATCTATCATTTCAAATATAAAATCATTATTCTTAACACAACTAAGGAAGAAAAAACATTCGGCACTCGGGGACTGAACCCGGATCGCCTGGGCATAATCTCCACCACTCTAACGACTGAGCTACGCGGACTCTCGCTTCAGAACTTTGGAGGCCGAAATCTCGAGAATGCGTTGATCGATTTTAAAACGGATTTCATATTCTGAAGTTTTGAAAGAATCTCTATCGAGTAAAAACATAAAAAAAATTCAAATCAAAAAAGTTGAAAAATGACTAATATTTGCTTCCCTCCGGTGACGACCGAAAGTGACGGCGGACGTTCGGATATGCAAAGGGCACTGCGGCTGACGACTCTCTACCATCCCTGAAAACTTGAAAGTTCCATCTTTTATAATTTTTTTGAAAAATGAGCCACAAGCAAAAACATTAAATTCTTAAAATCTCGGGTCCGGAAGTGACGACCAAAAAAATGATCGATAATTTTCTTACAAATTTTGTCTTGAGTAAGATCTAAAAGTTTCATGAAAATCGGCCGAAGCAATTTTGAGAAAACGTTACAGAAAAAAAAAAATAATAATAATAATAACTAGACAAGATCTCGTTGCGAGCAACGAGGAGGGCTTCCGTCCGATTTTAAGAAGGTGATATGACTTAGATTTTCGACAAGAAAACATGATCTTTAAAAAGGAGTGGAGTACTAATGCTTTTCTGCATCGCTTTTTTTTAAGATCTCTTACGCTGCTATTTTAAAAACTAGCATTTCTTCCAATTGAGATAGACACGATTTAAGTTTTTACTTCTGACTCCTAAAACACCTAGTTAGTAAACGCATGAGTAAATAATGATATTGTTAGGATATATAAACGTATTATACCTAATTTTCCTTTTATAACCCTTACAAAATATCTCTCAGTAAACAGCTACAGATAAAACATTTTAGTTCCCTCTTGTTCCCTAATTTGAGGGACCAGCCCCTTTTTCTTATATATCAAATGAAAGGTCATTTAACTCTAGACACATTTTGTTCAGCAAGTGTTTAGAAATCCGTTACCGTTTTAAAGATATACGGCAAAGATCGTTTTATCTCCTTAGAGGGCCGTTTAACGAAATTTGAACATTGCATATTGTTTAGTACATCATTTTGAAGATCTTTCCTTTTATAGTGCATTTCAAAATATTTTTCCTTTCTAAGATATGGGTGATCAAAATTTTGGATTTTTGACCCCTAAAAACCCCTAATTTCGTAGCACATGATAAAATCATTATATTGATTGGATACCTAACTGTAAGACAAACATATTTGCTTCTATAACCTTATACAAAATATCCCTCAGTAAAGGGCTATAAATAAAAGACTTTAGAGCCCTCTGGTCCCCTAATTTAAGGATCCAGACCCTTTTTCTTGATATCAAATGAAAGGTCATTTAACTCTAAACACATTTTGTTCTACAAATGTTTAGAAATTCGTTATCGTTCTTGAATACATGTATATGGGCAAAACATTTTTGGGGCTGACCCCTAATCTCCTTATAGGGGCCGTTTAACGAAATTTTGAAGGTTGCATATTGTTAAGTGCATCATTTTGAGCAACTTTCCGTCTATACTGCATTTCAAAATATTTTTCCTTCCTAAGATATGGGTGATCAAAATTTTGGACTTTTGGCCCCTAAAAACCCCTAATTACATAACACATGATAAAATTATTTCATTGCTTGGATGAATAACTGTAAGATAAACATATTTGCTTCTATAACCTTTCACAATATATCTCTCAGTAAAGTGCTACAGATAAAAGACTTTAGAGCCCTCTGGTCTCCTAATTTGAGGGGCCAGCCCCTTTTTTCTTGATATCAATCTCAAGGTCCTTTAATTCTAAACACATTTTGTTCAACAAGTGTTTAGAAATTCGTTACCGTTCTTGAGTTATATAGGAAAAAATATTTTAGGGGCTGACCCATAATCTCCTTATAGGAGCCATTTAACGAAATTTTGAAGGTTGCATTTTGTTTAGTACATCATTTTGAAGATCTTTCCTTTTATAGTGCATTTCAAAATATTTTTCCTTTCTAAGATATGGGTGATCAAAATTTTGGATTTTTGACCCCTAAAAACCCCTAATTTCGTAAGACAAACATATTTGCTTCTATAACCTTATACAAAATATCCCTCAGTAAAGGGCTATAAATAAAAGACTTAAGAGCCCTCTGGTCCCCTAATTTAAGGATCCAGCCCCTTTTTCTTGATATCAAATGAAAGGTCGTTTAACTCTAAACACATGTTGTTCAACAAGTGTATAGAAAATCGTTACAGTTCTTGAGATATTTGGAAAAGAACGTTTTAGGGGCCGATCCCTAATCTCCTTATAGGGGCCGTTTAACGAAATTTTGAAGGTTGCATATTGTTAAGGAGATCATTTTGAACATCTTTTCTTCTGTACTGCATTTCAAAATATTTTTACTTTCTGAGATATGGGTGATCAAAATTTTGGACTTTTGGCCCCTAAAAACCTCTAATTACGTAATGCATGATAAAATCATTACATTGCTTGGACACATAACTGTAAGATAAACATATTTGTTTCTATTACCTTTCACAAAATATCTCTCAGTAAAGGGCTACAGATAAAAGACTTTAGAGACCTTTGGCCCCCTAATTTGAGGAACCAGCCCCTTTTCTTGATATCGAATGAAAGCTCTTGTAAATATAAACTTTTTTTACATTACATGTCTTAACAAAATATTTTTCAGAAAAGAGATTAACAAAGAAAACCAGAAAAATTTACGACGTTTTTTTAGTCTCAATTTTCGGGACCAGGCGAGCTTTAACGCTTTTTGAGTATGACAATTATGAATGCCAAATGACACATCTTGTCTACAATCCCTGAAAGTTTAAACTCCATATCTTTCACCGTTTAGGAGTAGATCCATGGACAAGCCAACCCTCTGAAAATCGCTAAAACGTCATTATCTCAAGAACGGTAATGACGTCATCAAAATAAAAAAACGTATATTAAGTTAAGATCAATATCTAGCAGATATGAAATGTTTATAAAAATCGGCCGAGCCGTTTTTGAGAAATCGCGGGCACAAAATTTGTAAGAAAAAAAAAGAAAAATAATAATAATAGGGAAAAAGAAACCGTACGAAAACAATAAGGTCTTCCGTTGGAAACGGAAGACCTTAATAACTAGACTCTTGTTGCTATAGCAACAAAAAAGTCTTCCGTTCCTCATGTATTAATCTGTAAAATAAATGCATTTCTCTAGTAAATAGAAAAAGAAGGATATAAAAGATACTGTGATGGAATTTTCCAGTAACTATTTCTATGTGAAACAAAACAAAAAAGATAAATATTCATTTTAGAGTTCTTGCTTTGACGACCGGAAGTTACTCTGTATCAAACAGAACATGGTAAACATATCTTCATACATTGTTCTGTCTTTCCGTTCAAGTCTTTGTCAGATATGAGATCTCGTTGATAAAAGGTTTTTTGTCTCGGGACCGGAAACGGACAAACAGAAGTGATTAAAGAAATCAAAATTAAGTATTTCTAGTACATTTACTTACAATTAATAACTGTTCATTGAGTGAATAAAATTATCAATGAAAAACGTCTAAAGTTATTAAAAACTCATTTCCTTGTACGCATCCGAAGAGAACCGGAAGTGAAGGAAGACAAAATGAAACCCTTTAAACACATCTTCAATCAAATGTCTATCATCAATGTAAGTTTTGTATCTTGATCTCTTCCAGTTTCTGAGATCTCACGGATACAGAATTTGTATTTAAAAAAACCTACCTGAGATATTTGAGATATCTCACCGGAAGAAGAATTTTTCCATTTATTTACCATGTGTAGATGAGCTATTGTATCTATGAATGAGAAGTTATTTCCAAGCTTAATAACAAAGAAATTAAAAAAAAAAATCAAATTTTTGAGTACTTCCTGTGACGACCGGAAGTAATGCCAGATGAAACAAAATAATGTAAACACTTGTACATACACAGGTCTATCATTCCACAAAGTTTGGTTGCTCAAGTCCTGACAGTTTTTGAGATCTCGTAAAACAAGTTTCTTGGTCTCTGGATAGGAAACGGACAATCGGAAGTGATCAATGAAAGTAAAATCTAGTACTTTTTGTATATTTTCCTGCCGTACATTATTGTTAATCAAACTAACTGAAACTGTCCAAAAAAAAACAGTTAAACTGATAAACAACTTGATTTGTTTGAACCCTTCCGGTTAGGACCGGAAGTGACGGTTGACAAAATAAAACTTGTTAAACACATCTTCATTCAAATGTTTATCATCCATGATAGCTTGGTGACTTAATCACTTATAGATTTTGAGATCTCGCGGGAACAACATTTGTTAAAAAAAAGTTACCTGAGATAATTGAGATATCTCACCGGACGTAGAATGTTTTGTTTTATTTAACATCGCATTGATGACACATGTACGGATTTATACTATCAGATTCATTCTATGTAAAATAAATTAAATACATAAATAAAATAATTTTTGAAGTAATTCCGGTGAAGACCGGAAGTTACGACGAACAAAACAAAATAGTTTAAACACATCTACAGATATAGGTCTATCATCCCACAAAGTCTGGATGTTCAATTATTTGCCAATTCTGAGAATTCGAGGGAACAAGCTTTTTTGACGCGGGACAGCAAACGGACGACCGGAAATGAATTTTGAAAATATGGAAAAAAACGCCTCGAGATATTATCATTTTCTATCACCTCTAAAAATTTCAGGGAAATCTATCTAGCCATCTCTGAGAAATTCTGTCGACAAAAAAGGGGGAAAAAAGAATAATAACTAGACTCTTGTTGCTATAGCAACAAAAAGATCTTCCGTTCCTCATGTATTAATTTGAAAAAACAAAAAAAATTCTCTTGTTAAACGAAAATGTATATAATTTATACTGTGATGGAATTTCCCAGTAATTACTTCTATGTAAAGCAAAACAAAAAGACAAAAAGTCAATTTTTGAGTACTTTCTGTGACGACCGGAAATTACACCGGGTCAGACAGAACATAGTAAACATATCTTCATACATTGTTCTGTCTTTGCTCAAAGTTTGGATGTTCAAGTTTTGTTAGTTAGGAGACTTCGCTGAGAAAATGTTTTTGTCTCAGGACCGGAAACGGACAAACGGAAGTGATTAAGGAAATTAAAAGTAGATATTTTTAGTACATTTACCTACAGTACGTTACTGTTCATCACACTGAGTAATTTGTTTAAAAAAAATTCTAAACTTTAAAAAAAAAACTTCATTTTGCTTGAACGCTTCGAGTGAGAACCGGAAGTGACGGATGACCAAATGAAACCCATTAAACACATGTTCAATCAAATGTCTATCATCTATATAAGTTTTGTATCTTGGTCTCTTACAAAAAAAATGAAATGAAAAAAAATGTTAATATATCTTGAACATTTTCCTCTCGTACACTACTGTTTATCAAGCTTACTGAAACAGTGTAAAAAAAACAAGTTAAACTTATCAACAATGTCATTTGTTTGAACCCTTCCGGTGAGGACCGGAAGTGACGGCTGACAAAATGTAACACGTTAAACACATCTATCAAATGTCTATCACCTATGTAAGTTGTGTGTCTTGATCACTAACAGTTTCTGATTAACGGCGGGTACACAATTTAGTATAAAAAAGCTACTTGAGATATTTGAGATATCTCACCGGAAATATATATTTTTCTGTTTATTTAACATCGCATAAATGACTTATGAAAAGATCCATACTAAAATAATTATTCCATGTAAAATAACTAAAAAAGGTAAAAAAAAATAATTTTTGAAGTACTTCCGGTGACGACCGGAAGCTACGCCGAACAAAACAAAATAGTGTAAACATATCTACATATATAGGTCTATCATCCTGCAAAGTTTGATTGTTCAAGTCATTACCATATTTAAGATCTCGAGGAATCAAGTTTTTTGTTTTGGGACAGGAAACATACAAACGGAAGTACTCAGTGAAAATTTAAAGTTAGTATTTCGTATGCATTTGACAACTGGGTTTTATTGCCTATCAATTTCTCTAAAATTGGAAAAGAAAAACAGTTAAACTTATAAACAGCTTGATTTGTTTGAACTCTTCCGATGTGGACCGGAAGTGACGGCCGACAAAATAAAAGCAGTTAAACATATATTCAGTCAAATGTCTATCATCCATGAAAGTTTCGTTTCTTGATCACTTATACTTTTTGAGATCTCGCGGGTACAAAATTTATTTTTAGAAAGCTACCTGAGATATTTGAGATATTTCACCGGAAGTGGACTTTTTCTGTTGATTGAACATCGCTTAGATGACATATATAAAGATTTATACTTATATTTTCATTCTATGTAAATTAAATTAAATACGTAAAAGAATTATTTTTTAAAGTGCTTCCGGTGACGACCGGAAGTTACGACGAACAAAACAAAATAGTTTAAACACATCTACACATATAGGTCTATCATCCCACAAAGTAAGAATGTAAAAGTCCTTGTCGTTTTTGAGATCTCGAGGTGACAAGCTTCTTTATCGCGGGACAGGAAACGGACGACCGAAAATGAATTTTAAAAAATTGAAAAAAAAAGCCTAGAGATATTATCATTATCTATCATTCCTGAAAATTTCAGGAAAATCTATCCACTCATCTCTGAGAAATTCTGCCGACAATAAAGGAGGAAAAAATAATAAAAAGAAGACAGAAAAAACCTTACAATCGCTATAAGGTCTTCCGTTGGAAACGGAAGACCTTAATAATAACTAGACTCTTGTTGCTATAGCAACAAAAAGGTCTTCCGTTCCTCATGTATTAATCTGTAAACGAAATGCATTTCATTAATAAAAAGAAAAAGGATATAAAAGATACTGTGATGGAATTTTCCAGTAACTATTTCTATGTAAAACAAAACAAAAAAGATAAATAGTCATTTTTGAGTACTTGCTCTGACGACCGGAAGTTACGCTGGATCAAACAGAACATGGTAAACATATCTTCATACATTGTCTGTCTTTTCTTAAAGTTTGGATGTTCATGTTTTTGTCAGTATTGAGATCTCGTTGAGAAAAGATTTTTTGTCTCGGGACCGGAAACAGACAAACAGAAGTGATTAAAGAAATTAAAATTAATTATTTTTAGTTCATTTACTTACAATACATAACAGTTTATTAAGTGAATAAAATAATCAAAGAAAAAAGTATAAAGTTATTAAAAACTTCATTTGCTTGTACGCTTCCGGAAAGAACCGGAAGTGACGGAAAAGAAAATGAAACCCTTTAAACACATCTTCAATCAAATGTCTATCATCATTGTTAGTTTTGTATCTTGATCTCTTACAGTTTCTGAGATCTCACGGGTACAAAATTTGTAAAAAAGAAAGCTACCTGAGATATTGAGATATCTCAACGGAAGTTAAATTTTTATATTTATTTAACCATGTGTAGATGACCAATTGTATCTATTAATGAGAAGTTATTTCTATGCTAAACAACAAGAAAGTTTTAAAAAATCAAATTTTGGAGTACTTCCTGTGACGACCGAAAGTTACGCCGGATAAAACAAAATAGTTGTAAAACATGTACATACATAGGTCTATCATTCAACAAAGTTTGGTTGTTCAAGTCCTGACCGTTTTTGTGATCTATTTAAAACAAGGTTTTTTGTTTCGGGACAGGAAACGGACAAACGGAAGTGGTCAATGAAAAAAAAGTCAGTTATTTTTTAAATATTTTCCTGTTGCACATTATTGTTCATCAAATTAACTGAAACTGTCAAAGAAAAACAGTTAAACTTATAAACAACTTGATTTGTTTGAACCCTTCCGGTTAGGACCGGAAGTGACGGTTGACAAAATAAAACCTGTTAAACACATCTTCATTCAAATGTATATCATGCATAAAAGTTTCGTGTCTTTATCACTTATAGTTTTTGAGGTCTCATGGGAACAAAATTTGTTTTAAAAAAGTTACCTGAGATAATTGAGATATCTCACCGGAAGTAGAATATTCTTGTTTAATTAACATCGCATAGATGACACAAGTAGGGATTTATACTATCAGATTCATTCTATGTAAAATAAGTTAAATACATAAATATAATAATTTTTGAGTACTTCCGGTGACGACCGGAAGTTCCGACGAACAAAACAAAATAGTTTAAACACATCTACAAATATAGGTCGATCATTCCACAAAGTATGGACGTTCAAGTGTTAGCCGATTCTGAGATCTCGAGGGAACAAGGTTTTTGGACGCGGGACAGGAAACGGACGACCGGAAATGATTTTTGAAAAAATGAAAAAAACGCCTGGAGATATTATCATTCTCTATCATCTCTGAAAATTTCAGGAAAATCTATCCAGCCATCTTTGAGAAATTCTGCCGACAAAAAAGGAGAGAAAAAAATAAGAAGAAAGAAAGAAACAAAAAACACTACAATCACTATAAGGTCTTCCGTTTCCAACGGAAGACCTTAAAAAGAAACATACAATCACTATAAGGTCTTCCGTTGGAAACGGAAGACCTTAATGAACCATTCGTTTTATGAAATGGGCGTGCATGAATAATTGCATAATAATTTAATTTGGGTTGTAACGCGGAATTTTATTGGATAAAAAAAATTTCATTAAAATTGTATAACCTGGTTTGCACGTCAAAAGACACGTCACAATCCATCAACGTCAAAAACGTACTAATCCGCTTGACGTTACGTTTGAATTTTGAACAGATTAGTATCTTTTTTTAAAAGTTAAACGCACTCAATTTGTACAGTAAACTACAGAAAATTAAATTATAAGAAATGACCTCAAATTCTACCCAAGTTATACTCGTATAACCTGGGTTGGAGCAATTTACGCTTTTTATAATCCGCAAAGCGTAAACTGCCCCAAACCACTTTATAGGATTTTAACTTGGGTAGACATTGAGTTCATTTTTTAAATTACTTCGGGTGAAATTCGTACACATCGATGTGAATCGAGTTCAATAAGCATAGAAATTATTCGAAAGAATTACAGCGTGATAAGAAAAAATTGTACATTAATCAATATAGCATCAACATATACACGTTGTTTACCTGCAAAATTATTTTTCGAATAAATTTACCTTGATACAGTTGGTGTAAACGAAAGAAAAAGGAAAACAATTTTAATTAGGTTCATCTTAAAGACCATATTCACATAATATTTAACTCAAATCTAGGAAGTAACCGGATGCGTATTTAATGAGCCTATATTTGAATTTAAAAAAAATAATTGTCAGATTATAGGGACAATACGGCGCATATTATAAAAAAAACTGACTTGAAAAAAAATTAAAATAAATAGAACGGGTTAGGTATTTATGTACTACTCATAAATGTTTAAACTTTCAGAATATTGCAAACTTCTCCATAAAATCAATCTTATTACTTCATTAAAATTATTTATTATTTATAACCCATGAATATATACATCGCAACATATTATGGGGTTTCGCCTTCTATGCTATAACGCATGCGTATATTCCATAAACAAAACACGTGCAGTGCTCGGGAATATTCTCCTGGGCCAGTTTGTTGATAGAAATATGTCTTTTCTACTTCTCCCAGTTGAAAGTTGTCCAAAGTTTAAAAAAAAACAGAATTATTATTTTGTAAACATTAATTTTGCGTTTTTATCATAGGTGTTGCTAAAAACAAAAATATGTTTTGTAGATGAGGCCCCTTGAGGGGATTTTTGACATATTTATGTCTGTTTATTTTAAAATGAACTGAAATTGGTAAACCATTTATGAATTATCGAGAAAGTAATAATGTGTTCTGTTTCGAGAGTCCCTTTTACCTCGTATTCCATGATGACCGTAGTCGGGCGAATATCTTGTAGTTTTCAGCACAAGTCAATAACGGCCAGTCAAAATCCACGTGAAAGGGATTTTTTGTACTTTAACTATCACAATCAACGTTATTTCTTATTTTCTAGCGATACAATGGGTATATCTGAAGTTAAACACACGTTTTTCTTAGTTGCACTGTCTGTTTAAACTAAAAGATAATGTTAGAGTTAGAAATTGGTATGAATTTTCTTTAATAGCTTTTTTTCTGTATAGTTTATTTAAATATTAGGCATATTTTCAATTGTTGTAAATCCCATTATGTTAATCCCATTATGTTAATCCCCCGTATCTTTTGGAATGTAGGGAAATCGTTGGTTATATCATTTGCTACGCATTAGCCTCACAACAGCCATATGCATATTTAAGCAAACAACAGTTTAAAAGTGTGAATCACCAATCAATAATGATAACAACGAATCATTAACACTATCACTGTATTAATGTGTTATTGGTTGTGATGGGGTGTCATGATAGTTAAAGATAGTTTGACCCATGTTTCCGAGAACTTTTGTGCATTTACTGGACCTTACAGTCAACGATTCGCCTTAGAATGAAAATTACCCAACATTCGTTAAATAGAGGACTGCAAATATCCATGTTTTAGTCGAACAATTTTTGCTTTAAGAGAAGTTTTTTTTTTAAATACTTAGGTGGAATGTTACATCGTCACAGCAAATCTGACATCCGTTTGAAAAAGCCATTTTGATCCGGATTGATAACATTCTGCCGTGATACAAAATAGCTACAGACCGTTTATTTGAACTCTTCTAACGTGGGAGATGAAATAAAAATAAAATCAACAAAACTCTTAGAAAATATGTCAATTTTGTTCATGTATAAAGCTTTCAACTAACATCGATTATCAGCTGTTTTATACGGGAAAAGTGACATTTGAATAATATACTGTTTTCCAGCTATAAGCAATACATATTTGTCAGCACTCGATCATACATACGTGCCGTATGATAAAGGTAAGAAGATATAATATTTTCACATATAATGAATATAAAACTATAATCCGATCTCTTGAATTGATATTACAGTAACTGTCCAAATGTGAAATATTCACAGTAAATGACTTGTCCCTTTTTAATTTTTCTTCGTGATTATTATCAATTAAAACATTGGGACCGAGATAATTGAGACAAGGCAAAATAAAGAAAAACAGTTCTTAAAAAAGAGTTTTCGTACAAAGATTTTTGCAATAACTCAGTATTTCTTTTAATTTTTCAATTTCTTTTCTTCAACTCAATAGCCAACAGATAAATTTCATATTTCCATATTCATGTGGACTCCAATAAAAAGCATACAATCCTTATTCATGATTATTATTGTTTTTCATTTTAAACTTTATAACATTTCACTTTCATGAGAATTTTAAAACAGATATGTTCAAACATTTGATAACAAATGGATTATCTGTAAAAAAAATAATATTCTTAAAAAAATTCTAGAAAATAGAGTATTGTACTTTGAGGTCCTATATTGTTCATTACTGGGCCTACATTTAGTGACAAATGCATGCAACAATCCCCAACAACCGTTTGGACAAAACAAACTCTATGATTAGAAATCTGAACACATTTTGTCATATTTTCTTGAATTCATCAAATAAAATACGACCAATTATAAAAATATAACTTTAAATGTTTTGGTAATCCGAAAACACTTACCTTACATGTTTAGCCAAACCTAAATAACATGAATATAAATTCATTTGTATTTACTGCGGTTTATTTATACTTGAATCTGTTTTAATCAATAAGTGTTAAACCTAATATGATTTATGTTTAGCATTTTAATACTGCATATTTTTTTTTACACCTGCTTATCGATAATTGGACATTTTTCAACATTTTTACCACTGCTACTAAAATCATTACATGTATTTTTTTCCAAAACTTTATATATGCTACTACTTGTGTACACCATCGTGTCTTTCATATCAAATTGCAGTGAGCGGCCACCGGGCTGACCACTCGGCTATCTAGGCAAGAAATTAATCTTGCTTTCGATGACGAACGGAACCTAGCGCGCTGGTCGCTCACTACACGGTCGTTTGAGATAAAGGTGGAATACAGTTAAACGTCAATTTGAGAGGATCGAAGCGATACACATTGCATAGATATATACATATAATAAGCACAAACATTGCAATAACTCTCAAATTGACATATAACTGTCCATAGTGAATGATAAAGATATACATAAAGCACAGGGAAATTCACCATATTGGAGCTCCACCTCCGCCCCAGCCGGGGCTTGAACTCAGGACCTCCGGAACCCACTCTCCTAGCAGTGAACGGCCACCGCGCTATCCACTCGGTCATCTAGGCAAGACATAAATCTTGCTTTCGATGACGAACGGAACCTAGCGCGCTGGTCGCTCACTACACGGTCGTTTGAGATACAGGTGGAATACAGTTAAACGTCAATTTGAGAGGTTTGAGAGGATCGAATATATATATATATATATATATATATATATATATATATATATATATATATATATATATATATAACACAATTGTTCATTGTTTCTATAACTTTATAAAAAGGGAAAATATAATAGATTCCATTTTCGCATATGTCGAAATGACCGTTGCATGGTGTGTTCCTCACAGTTGGGGCTCTAATCTGCTGTTTGTGGACGCGCACTCTATCTCCGAGTGTGGTTCCAGTATTCCTACATAGTTGACACCATAAGTGGGAAACGTCATGCAGTAAATTAGGTTCTTTGATTTGCAATCCATTGTTGAATTTACGTTAAAATGCATGCCGTTCTTGAAAAATATGGATGGGCCGGTTTTAGGAAAAAGACCTGTCCCGCATCGTGGATCCTCGCATTTAGATACAGTTGGTTTAACGGGGTTTGAAGTGAATGTGGCTTTGGTAAGATTGTTCTTCAAATTTGGAGGTTGGCGTCTGCTGTTAAGTGTACCATTATACTAGATCAGTTCTTGTAAGTTTTCCGATTGTTGTAGAATGGGAAAAAACTGTTTTGGCTGATTTAAACATGTTATGATTTCTCGGGTTGTGGGTGAGAACAAAAGAAATTTGTCTGTTTTTACTTTTCTTACGTTGTTTAACAGATCTAAGTTCTGTAAATGGTGTTTCTTTTGCCTAACGCATTGCTGATTCAATGAGTTGTGTAGGATATTTTTGTCTGGTAAGAAAAATATAGAGTACGGACAGTCTAGTTTTTCTCCGTTCCTCATCTACAACGATGGTACAGATTCGCTGGGCCATATTAAAAGGGATGTTTCGTTTTGTATGAGAAGGATGACATGAATCAATAATCAAATATCGGTGAGAGTCTGTCTTCTTGTAGAAAAAATCAGTAGTTATTTTCATTCCCTGTTTTGTCACATAAATGTCTAAAAATGGCAACTCTTTTTCATTGATTTCTATTGTAAATTGTAGGCTGTTGTGTAGAGAAATAAGTATTTTCTGGAAATTTTGTAAGACTTTCATTGATTTTGTCCAAAAAATGAAACAATCGTCTAGGCAATGTTTCCAATTGTTTTTTATGTATACGGCATATTCTTCTCCAAAAAATGTTTTTCTTCGAAGTAACCGAGAATCAAATTGGCGTAAGTGGGGGCTACCTTTGTTTCCACGGCTGTTCCTTTTGTCTGTAGGAAATATTAGTCATCAAAGTCATCAACAGTATGTTCATTGGTATAAAAATGCATTGCTACAGGGTCATTATTTTCTCTCCTAATCAGTGATAAATTCAAAACTTGTCTTTGATAAAAAGTCATCCCCGTTTCCCCAACATATACAATTTTGTTAAACCATTTACAAAACACCCTATAAACAACATTACTTGACTTACAATTGAAATGATTTTTAACTTCATGTGTTTGCCCTTAGAGTGTTGAAATTGGATAGAACAAATCATATATTTACACATAACACATTTTTTTGCACCACACGGCTCACATAAGTGTTGTTTCTTAAAGAATAGGTAATTATGTTTTTTATGAACTAATATGTCTTTCAAGCTTTTGTCTCTTCTGGATGCCGCTATAGGTGTATTTTGAAAAGCAAGTTTAAGGCGGTCGGAATTTTCAAGAATTTTTTGACTTGTTTTAATATTTGATGAATATTTGGTAGTCCTCTGGAATAATTTAACACAAACGGAACGCGGCTACACTTTTTGTTATTTTTTCTGTAGTTCAATCGGAGAGGTTGAGTTTGTCCATGTACCTTCACAAGTTGATTCTCGACCTTCTTGTTTAAATATCCACATTTGCGTAAATTTGTTTTTATTTCTCTGGTTGTTTAAAATATCCCTCATCTGTTGAGCAGATTCGGCGCCCACAGATAACCAGTCCAAAGGGTGTAGATGTTTTTGTAGATTCAGGGTGGCTGGATTTATTATTTATGTACAAATGTTTGTCACTGGGTTTACTGTAACGGTCTGTAGAAAGGAATCCTACTTCAAGAGAAATATTTACATTCACAATTTTTTATGTGAGTACTTAATAGTTAAAAATGCAGTAAAGATGCACCTTTCAAGAATAGATCTACGAACCATAAATTTCACGAATTCGCTCACTAAGTTGCATTTCTATTTTGAGAGAAAGCTAGAAGATACCTCAAATAAAAAGTCTAACTTTTTCTACAACATTCTTATAAAGAAGAAATCCCAAAAACCTATTATGGAAAATTTATGTTGTAAGGAATTCCAAATAGACAAGTACTACTTAAATGTAATTTACAAGAACAAGATTCGGTCATTATTTTGTTACGGGGTTGGTTTTATTTTTAGTTTTGCCAAAACGTAAGACAAACATTTTCTTAAACACCACAGTGAATGTTTATAATGTTCATTTATATGTCAGAACTGCGTGATCATTAAACGGACTTCGTTGTATGCATCATAGTTGATCGCTACGAATTGTACGAAGCTATCATAGAGAATTACAGTGATCTATTGCCATTTGTAAGACCTGTATAAGGCATTTTGAAATATATTTCTGTGTTCTCTCTGACTTTGTGTTCTCTTGGATGTAAGATCTGTATTAGGCATTACAAGTAGAGCATAGGCATAGAGGCGAACCACAGGCAGAAGTGGAGGAAGCGCACTGTTGACGCAGTGGTTTGATTATTATTTGAAAGGCCGGACAACAGTGATTTATACATGTATTTGCGAGAGACACTCGTCGACCACAGTAAGTGGTTATCCAATCAATAGGAAATTGCTTTCATTATTCTCGTGGTCAACAAAAATCTGAGTTAACAGGTTAACGGATCTGGTGCAACGCTTGGGTGTAAAACATATACCAGTGTTAAGACCAACAGCTCGGCCGCGTTGCACGTTACATAATTTGGTGGCAGCGTGCGGGAGTTTGTTGACCATGGATTCCTTCAGAAGTTTGACAGTCACAATAGAGAGCATGGAGAGGACACTAAAGAGAATGAAAGGCGATGCAGAGTCAACACCAACCGCCGAAGGTGGACAGCCAAAGGTGACAAGCCAAGAGTCTGGATATACGTCACAGAGGACTGACAAACAACCAGCCGGTATGTCAGCAGACGTGTCCATTGATGAGTACGGTGGTGCACGACCTAAAGTCAAACATCCAGCAGAAGGCAAACCAACACTTTTTGCCCTTGACGACAATGTGAAAGGCAACCTTTTTGACTCGCCTTTGCCAAATAGTTCAACAGACTACCGCCAATCAGGAACAAGCCAGGTCATTAAGCCAGCCACGTATGACGGTACATCTTCATGGCTCGACTACAAGGCACACTTCGAGGCTTGTACTGCTGTAAATGGTTGGACAGAAGAAAGTAAAGGACTGTTTTTGGTTGTGTCGGTACGTGGACATGCACAGTCGGTATTAGGGGACCTACCAAGTGATAAAGTCCAACATTACAGCACACTTGTCAGATCATTAGAGGAAAGATTCTCCCCTCCAAATCTTTACCGTGAACAGCTGAAGGAACGCCGACAGAAAGCGTCAGAGTCTATATCAGAGTTATGAGAGGCTATTATAAGACTAACAAATTTGGCCTACGCATCAGCTCCTGGTGAACTACATGAATCTTTGGCCAAAGATTCATTCATTGACGCAGATTCTGAAATGAGGATCCGCATTAAACAGTCACGTCCTCAAAATCTGAACGAGGCACTTCGCCTAGCTGTTGAGCAAGGGCCTACAATCGGGCTGACAGGCAGAATCAGATATCAAAAGGTCATCTACGAGTCTCAAATACAGGGCAAATCACTCCAGTCAAAACAGCAGAAGCAAGTGGGACATCAATGGAAGCACGGATTAAGTTAATAGAGGCTAACATGAATGCCCTGACTAATGAAATTAAACAACTGAAGACACGAGATTTCGCTCGTAAAAGGTGACAGACAAGTTCGTTGTTATGGATGTAACAAGGAAGGCCACATTAATTATAACTGTCGAAATGTAAAGAAGCGACCATGTGAACACGAACATAACAATGCTAAGAAGGGATAAAGCAATGTATGGTCAACCATTTTGTAGACCAAATGAATCAATTAGAGTAGGGTCGTCATTGGCAGAAGCTGGTTTGTACATCAAGGTTAAGATGCATTGAATGCATGACAAATGTTTGGTCGAGACCTGAGTAACACTCACATTATTATCGCAAACACTGTATGAGACAATAGCACAGGAAACCAGGCCAAGACTACAGAATTCAACGCAAACCATTTTAGCTGCAAATGGTGGCGAATTGTTTGTCTTATGCAAGACAGACCTAACGTTGACCATAGATGACATGGTGATCCACAACGATGCACTGGTAGCCCAGATAAACGCTGACGGAATACTAGGGTTGGACTCTATGTTAGTTAATTCCTGTTCAGTTGACGTAAGTCACAAGGTACTACTGTTAAAGGATAAACGAATACCACTGCTGGTAGAGGGTTATATTGGTTGCAATCGAATAACGGCTATCAAGAAAGTTAGCATACCCCCAAGGGCTAAAATATCAACAGTTTTAAAGGATGACAAGTTTTAAAGGATGACAATCGTATTCCAACAAATACCTGTTTGGTAGAACCTTTCGCGGGTATGTTAAGGCTGCCCGATTGATTTCACAGCGATGTGTAGAAAGTCTCTTGTCTGTACTTCATAAGATATGACGTCATAGTTAACTTTGACGTCACGATCTGCATTCCTTTCGATCGTTCTTAGGGAATGTATCGTAACGTAATAAGTGAATTTCATTGTGCATTATAAAACCACTTCATTCCTTTACATAGACGTTGTTGTAAATACTAGTGATACTAAACTCAATTTCGCCAATATGGAGTTTCAAAAAATCAACAGTTTTAAGCTTTGTATAAGGTTAATAACTATTTATAATTTAATGGTTTTGAGACTCCCCCTGCTACGTGTAAACTAATGAATGGTGATATGTATATGCATGTAAAAAACAGCTTGGCACAAGTGAAAGATCAATACAATCTTAGTATATTTTACGTGAAAATTGGAGAGAAAATAAGTACCGATGTGAATCTTGCTGGGGGAAATCTACCAATTGACCCGATTTTGTGTAAATCGAGCTTAAAAGGTAAAAATGTGCCTAATTTTGATGGCAGTGCGAAATGTTTTTGACGATTTTCCAAATAAACGAAATATTTATATGAACCCCCAGCAAAAACTACAAAATACATTACTTATCGAAGGATTTTTCATAAAAATATTTTTGATTTAATGTCATTATTCACTTGCGCCGATGCGATTTATTTAGATTATTTACCGTGTTAGGATACGCCTGTCACGTGCTTAAGAATGATATATGACGTCACAAAAATGCATCAAATATAGTGTTTGATATCACTGTTAATTTATGTAATAAAAGTTTAAGGTAATTTGCTCGGGTAAAGTATTTTTTCGATAATTAAAATATTATCGTTTTTCGGTAAAAATTTTGCTTCGGACAGCCTTAACAGCCGCGTTTGCATCAGGACCACCGAAAGAATGTTTTGTCACTGCTAGATTTATTATTTCTCCGCAAGAGACAGTTACTGTTCGACTACTAAATGTGGGGGAAGAAACCAAAATTATTTATCCAGGAACAGTTATTGGACAACTGAGTGAGGTTAAAGTTGTTGAATCATCTGAAGAAGACATGACGGGACAAAACAAAAAGCTAAGATCTGATCTCGTGGAAATGCTAAAGAAGATGGCTAACCATTTGACACGAAAGCAAAAGAGTGAGGCCCATAAACTCTTGCATGAGAACACTAATCTGTTTGAGTCAGATAGTGACTTAAGTCGCACTGATATCGCCAGGTACAAGATTGATACGGGGACAAATCGACCTGTTAAGATACCACCAAGAAGAGTGCCAGCCCATTTTACAAAGAAAATTGATAAACATTTGGATGGCATGTTGGAAAGAGGAGTTATTGAGCCATCTAATAGCCCATGATCAGCGCCAGTTAAAAAGAAGGACGGCTCATATGGCTTCTGCATTGACTATCGCAAATTAAATAGCAACACCATAAAGGATGCATACCCTCTTCCCAGAATTGACGAGTCACTGGGCCAACTAAGTGGTAGTCCCTGGTTCTCTACATTAGATCTCTGCTCGGGAATTTGGCAGGTAGAGATGGATCAAGAGGACAAACCAAAGACCGCTTTTGCAACTCGTCGAGTACTCTACCAGTTCAATGTCATGCCGTTTGGTTTATGCTGTGCTCAAGGAACATTTGAACGCTTAATGGAAAGCGTATTTGGCAGGCCTTCACTGGGACATATGTCTTGTCTATTTAGACGACAGTATTGTGACAGGCAAGACATTTGAAGAAACGCTTTCAAACCTCAGGAAGGTATTTGACAGACTGAGAGGCACTGGACTTAAGTTAAAGGCAAAGAAATGTTGTCTTTTTGCAAAGAAGGTAACATACCTTGGGCATGTGGTATCAGCAGAAGGAGTGTCAACGGATCCAACCAAAACAGCGGCAGTAGAACATTGGCCAGTCTCTACGAATGTTACTGAAGTACGCTCTTTTCTCGGGCTATGTAGTTACTATGGGAGATTCATTAAGGATTTCTCAAGCATTGCCAAATGTTTGCAGACATTGACAGAGAAGGGCACGGGCTTCAAATGGACATCTGATTGTCAATCAGCCTTGATACATTAAAACTTAAGCTTACCAATTCGCCAATACTGGGTCATCCGGATTTCAACCACCCATTTATTTTAGATACGGATGCAAGCAACGTATCAATAGGTGCAATCTTGTCGCAAAGCATTGATGGAACAGAAAGAGTCATAGCATATGCAAGTCGGACCTTGGCAAAGTGCGAACGAAGATATTGGGTAACCAAAAAAAACTACTTGCGGTTGTACATTTTGTGAAGCATTTCCGACACTACCTATGCGGAAAAGAGTTTGTTGTGCGCAACTGACCACAGCTCACTAAAATGGGTTTTCCAGTTTAAAAATCCTGAGGGACAGCTTGCTCGCTGTTTGGAAATCCTGAGTGCCTACAAATTCCAAATACAGCACAGACTAGGAGCAAACACAAGAATGCAGAGGCATTAAGTCGTATCCCATGTCGCCAGTGTGGTTTTCAGTTAGACTGAGACAAAGACGAAATCATGCCTCAGAGTGAGATAAAACAACAAGCGAGAAAAAAGTAAAAGCCATAGACGATCCAAGTTCTTCTCTTAGGGAAAAACAAAACGAGGACACTGATGTTTCTTTGTTGAAGAACTGGGTAAAAGAAAAGACAAGACCCAACTTTAGCAAGATTAAAGGGCGTGGATATGTTCTTTAGTCATTATGGTCACAGTGGAATAGGATGACCGTTCAAAACGACATATTCTATAGAAAATTTGAAGAGGATGACGGGTAGACCATCCGCTTGCAAGCCACAGTGTCGATTACGCGGGTATGACAAGGCAACAAATCGAATAAAAATTCCTCTGATTGATATGACAATAAGCAGCATGATGTCATATTTTACTCAAGAAATATGTCAATTTTAACTTCATCTCTGGTCCAAATTATGAAAACTACAGGCGTAAAATGTCACTAGAAGCTCTTTTAACAGAATATATATTCAATTTCTCTGTATTACGTATCGTTAACATTGATGACGTCACAAGCATGTTTAATAGAGAAGATCGATGTCGGGAGACAAATCATCGGAATGCAGTGTAAACAATGCCGAAATAAGACTTATTGAATACAGATACCAAAGATTTAGATGAGTGTCAGTTAGGATATAACCAGGATAATACAGGCATGGATATTTTGTTTTATCAGCGAGTGTTATAAGGTAAGCAGATAGACATTTATGTGGCTTGACCGGCCTTTCCTCTGTCAGTGTGTACAAAAAAAACCCAAAAGTGTAACACTACCCCAAATATTATGAAAGATGAATTTGGCAAATACCAAAAGCACATGACCTTAAATACTTGAAAAATGCTAATAGAATCCTTTGGTTTGTTGTTGTAAATGAAAAATACGTAGTATTTTCAATGAAATTGAAAAAGTTGAGGAGGTTTCCGGAAAATAATGACAATATTTATTTTATGCGATTAACTATAGGATTCTAGTAGCAATATTAATAAACGTGAACTTATTGCCGATCGAATTATTGTATCATACATACAAATAAACTTCGGGGTAGTGTTACACTTTTTGATTTTTTGTTAAGGTACAAAAATGATATATTTTTAACTGTCACGTGATACCATGGCACGGCAGCTTTAAGATCGACTTGATTCCGATGTAAATACAGCTGCCAATCTTGGTGTAAGCAAAACACTTGCTCGGATCAGGCAAACGTTTTACTGGCCTGGATTACAAGCTGGTTGTGAAAAGTGCAATAAAAGGGAAAGTACTTACATGAAAAAGAAAGCACCCATGGAAATAGTCGAAAGTGGAGTACCAATGGACAGGGTTGCTACTGATATATTGGGTGAATTGCCAACTTCTGAAAAGGGAAACAAATATATTTTTGTCGTCTCAGACCACTTTACGAAGTGGAACGAATGTTTCCCTATGCCCAATATGGAAGCCAAAACATTGACAAAGTTAATTGTTGAGGAAGTGTTTGTGACACTCTTTGAAGAGATGTGTAAGGTTCTTCACATCAAGAAAAAAACGGACAACACCCTACCCCCCTCAAAGTGATGGTATGGTGGAGCGTTTCAACAAGACGTTAGTAACAATGTTGAGAGCATATGTGAATGACCATCATTCAGACTGGGATGAACATCTGCCATATGTAATGATGGCTTACAGAACATCATTACACGAAACAACAGGTTTTACTCCCAACCAACTAATGCTTGGAAGAGAAGTGTCAACACCACTTGACATAATGTACGAGATGCCAAGATCAGTCCAATACATACCAAGAGACAAATGGGCTTGGCAATTAAAAGAGAACTTGGAAACTACTCAAACTTTCGTACGAGAAAAGATAAAAACTGCAATGATGCGCCAGAAAAGTACCATTACCAAACGTTGTCTTGGCAGACCTTTGAACCATGTTTCCAGGTTTTTGTGTCCTTTCCAATTCGAAATTCACAAGCTTTTGGCGTGGTCCTTATAAGGTACTGTCTAAGCTTATAGACCTGACATATAAAGTTGATTGCGGACCAAAAGGAAGGCCACAAGTGATACATGTTGACAGAATGCATCAGAAGTATCCTCAGACATTGAGAGGTGAAGCTTGTGATGAAGAAAGAAGTGCACCCGAAAATGGCCCAGAGTCTTTAGACTTTGAAAATCAAATTTAGATCAGAATAAACAAAGTGATCGATCAGATGATGAAGATGGTGGCATGCCTCAGAGAAGCAGAGTGACGCAAACCTCAGTGGATGGAAGACTATGTTCTGTACTAGTAAAATCAATTGCTGAGTTGTCTGCCTTTATTGTATATACTGATTTACATATGCGGGACGCATATTTTCCTGAGAGGAGGGTAATGTGACGGAATTGGTTTTATTTTTAGTTTTGCCAAAACGTAAGACAAACGTTTTCTTAACAACCACAGTGATTGTTTATAATTTTCATTTATATGTCAGAACTGTCTGATCATAAACGGACTGCGTTGTATGCATCATAGCTGATCGCTACGAATTGTACGAAGCTATTGTAGAGATTTACAGTGGTCTATTGCCATTTGTAAGACCTGTATAAGGTATTTTAGAATAGATTACTGTGTAGATTACTCTCTGAGTTTGTGTTCTCTTGGATGTAAGACCTGCATGAGGCATTACAAGTAGAGCACAGGCATAGAGGCGAACCACACAGAAGTGGAGGAGGCGCACTGTTGACGCAGTGGTTTGATAATTATTTGAAAAGCCGGACAACAGTGATTTATATTTGCGAGAGACACTCGTCGACCACAGTAAGTGGTTATCCAATCGATAGGTAATCGTTCTTATTATTCTCTTGGTCAACAAAAATCTGAGTTAACAGGTTAACGGATCTGGTGCAACGCTTGGGTGTTAGACATACACCAGTGTAAAAACACACAGCTCGACCGCGTTGCACTGTTACAATTTGATAAGTCTGTATCAAAGTTTAATTATAAATTGCTTCACAACCTGTTGACTACGAATCTGTCCGTTAGTAAATGGGATAAAAACATTAATGGGAATTGTAATAATTGCAATATGCCAGAAAATATAAAACATTTGATCTTTGAATGTGGCTTGTTATTGCCACTTTGGCGGAAAATTTCACTGATACTAAATATTGATGTTGCATAGAAATTGATTGTTATTGGCTTTATTTTCACCTGCAACAAATATATATTTATTTTAGATAACATTTTATCATTCATTACATGTAAAATTTACAAATATAAAATGAAATGTAGAATCTTAAACGAACATTTGTCATCTGAGGGTATGCGCTGTGTTTTAGAAATGCGCTAATGCAATTGTATCTTACTTTAAATAAATCAAAATGTATAAATTTTAACTTAAGCATTCTTAAAAATTTATCAAACAGTATTTGATAAATGAAATATTGTAAACTTTATTATAAGTACTATATAATGGTCCCTCATCCAAGCATACCGTTAGGGATGTGAAGGATGAGAGACATTCTATGTAATATGAGCCTGAGGCTCAAGAGAGTATCATATAGCATTACTTTCCCGAGTTCAGCGAGGCATAACATTCAAGATCTCAATTCAAAGATTTTAACAATAGAGTATAATCATGTGACAACACTGTGTATACCACCCCTATATAAACCGCTGTGCCTCGTGCGGCATCATTCTTTGAAGAATTTGTGACAACCCTAAAATACTGGGTTGGGAGAAAAATTACAACAAAAATAGGGTGGGTATATGATACCCTCTTGAGCCTCAGGCTCATATTACATAGAATGTCTCTCATCCTTCACATCCCTAACGGTATGCTTGGATGAGGGACCATTCTATTACATATCGCCTTTCGGCTCTGCGAGGGTATCATATACCATATTCAAAGTGTTGTCACAAATAAGCAAGTAAACACCACAAAAAGTTATAAAGATTAAGAAAGATTATTTAATCCCAACTCAGATGAAATTTATCAAAAATAACAAATCAAATAGCACAACATATGTATCACTTAATGTGCAATTTTTCAACAGTCAAGCACATTAGTAGCAAAATCATTACTTTTGACTGGGAAGTCCTTATGGTAGAACTGAAAGAATGTTTTGGTAGAAGTCCAGTTAGCGGTGTCCATAATGTCTTTCATTGATACACCGGATGAAAACGCTACTGACGCTGCAGTTCCTCGAAAACTGTGAGCCGTATACATGGTTGAATCTATTCCAGATGATGATAACACGGTCTTTAACCATCGAGCTAGAGTACATCTAGTCACTTTATTGTATGTTTTATATGAAATAAACAAATCAGAACATTTGCGGATATCTTTTGTTCTATCCAAATATTCCATCAAAGTTTCAAATACACATAATTCCTTCTTTTTGTATTGAAAAAATGACACAGAAGGTAATGGAACACCAGGTTTAGATGTTTTTAAAAGTGTTTGTATTTGAAAAATAATTTTGTCATGATAAACATTCATATAATCAATGTTCAATGCAGAGAGGCTCTGGGCCCTTGCAGCAGTAGTTAACGCACACAACGCCACCAATTTCAATGTTAACATTTTCAGAGTAAACTTTTTCAAAGGATATAAGTCTTTTAAAAAATGTAAAACTTTAGATACATCCCATGTTATTTTACACTTGGGTCTAGGAGGATTCATATTGTAATAACCTTTGAGTAGCTTTGGTATTAAAAACTGATTATTAATCCAATCCACCCGAAATAGAGACAAAGTTTGCATAAGCATAGCTTTATTTGAATTAATGACAGAATAAGAACATTTTTCTTTCATTAAATGTCCTAAATATTTTACAACATTTACTTCAGATGGGTAATAGGTATTAATTTCCTGTTCACGGCACCAATGAACCCATTTTCTCCAACAATACTGATACTGTTTAGTTGTGGAATGTCTGAGTGAAGAGTTGATGACATCAGATTCATATTTCGAAAGTCCTTGATTTTTGAGATGTTCCCTGATACAATGCAGGCGATCAGTGACATTTTCTTTATCAGTGGATGGTTTTCTCCTGTGTGAGGCATGACTAGAAGATCCTTGTGACGTGGTAATCTGGAAGGAATAGATATCAAAGATGAGATAAGCAATGGAAACCAACTCTGTGTTTTCCAAAGTGGTACAATCAAAATAGCTTTCTCCACTTTGTCTGACAATATCTTATTTAGAACTCTTCCAATGAGTCTAAAAGGAGGAAATATATATGGACAAAATTGGAACCAACATAAAGTAAAAGCATCAATTTCTGCTGCATCTGGATCAAAAGTCCAAGACACAAATTTGTCTAACTGTGTATTTAATCGAGAGGCAAACAGATCAATGTCAGGCAAGAAAAATGGTGACAAATACGAGAAAAAATATCTGGTTTTAACATCCATTCTTTTGAATCTGAAAACTGTCTTGATAATTGATCAGCTTGAACATTTTCAATACCAGGGATATGTTTTGCAGATACCACTATATCCCTATGAATACACCATTGCCAAATATCAATTGAAATTGAATTTAATAATTTTGAGGTCATACCACCCATAGAATTGATATAAGAAACTTTTTTTTTTTTTTTTTTTTTTTTTTTTTTTTTTTTTTTTTTTTTTTTTTTTTTTTTTTTTTTTGTGAATATTTTATTGGCTCAATAATTTTGGTACAAATATTTTTAGAACACAATTCAAAACGTTTCACAATAGAATAAATGATAAATGGCATTGAAACAGCTCAATATATGAGTACCTTGGACATGGAGCTAAAATATTGACATGGATCTAAAAATATACATGCATCTTAGTTTTAACATAGTAGAAAGCATTAATCAGCAAACTTCAAACAATCAAGACAATCCATATAATACTAAAAGACCACAGTTTATAAGTTAATTAATATTGGCTGCCATAATTCATAAAAAATGTGCATTTGATTCTTCGAACAGAGATAATTTTCTTTCGCATGAAGTTTGTTTCTTAGAAAATTTTTAAAAGCAATGAACTCAATTTGTTTGCCAGGAGATTTTGAATGAATTAGATGTATAAAGCATTTTCCAAGTAAAATACAATAATTTAGTGGAACATTTTTTACTTTGTAGATACCAAATATGACATCTTGCATGGTTAAGTGATTGACATTTTCTATATGTTGTTGCCACCAATATATTAGATCTTTCCAGAAAATTTGTATGCTTCGACATTGGAAATATCTATGATGTATAGTGTCAATTTCATTACAGTTGTCTGTGTTACAGTTCGGACTTGGAATCAATTTCATATTAAAAAGCGACTTGTTATGTACTATGATTCTGTGTAATATTTTGAGCTGAAGAGATTGTGCGTTAGTTTGTGTGCAACACTGAAACGGTAAATTAAATATCTTTTTATAATCAGAGACTGGAATTTCTACTTCAAATATTTCTGACCATTTTTGGATACAGAGAGTAATTTCCTTGCAACTGTTAATTAAAATCCAATATGCATCTTTACATTTTAATTCACTTAATGGTAGAAGTTTTCCTTGAACAGACAAGGAGTGCATTATATTCCCTTCGCTATGGGGAGGATGTGTTTTGTCTTTGACATGTTTTTTCCAATTATTTGGGATAGAGGAAATGAGACTGTTGTATTGAAGAAAAGAGGGTTTAAATTTAAATTTTTCGTAAAACTCATCTAAAGTTAAGAAAGAACCATCATTGTTAATAATATCTTTTAAAAACATTATTCCATTTTTATACCATTCAGAAAAAAAGATTGATTTATTGTCGATGCATATAAAATTGTTAAACCACAAGCATTCTGTAAAAATGGGTGGGTTTATGCTGATTTCATTCATACAATTTCTAAATATTTTCCATGAAGTAATTATATTATAATAAAAGGTAGGTAATTTTGCTGGAAAACTTGGCAGGCTACATCTTGTTAAGAAAAGATCAGTAATTTCTATTTTACTAATAAAAGCACTTATTAATTTTTTCCATTTTGCATCACTCTCGCTAAAAAATCTTTTGATCCAATTTATTTGAAGTGATTTAACTTGAATTTCAAAATTTGGAAATTTTAGTCCACCATCAGCTAACTTTTGACAGCTAATAGTATATTTTATTTTAGGGATTTAGGGTTGATATAAGAAACTGCTGTAGTATTGTCAGATTTAATTCCTATATGACAGTTTTTAAAGCCACTGAAGAAAGCTTTCAATGAAAATTTAATAGCCAAAAGCTCCAATTCATTTATATGCATTTTGGATTCTGTTAGAGTCCATCGACCACCTACAGTTTTATTAGAGAATGTAGCACCCCAACCTTGTAATGAGGCATCTGTTTCAATCCAAAAATCAATAGAAGGTGTTCGAATGGGTTTACCATTTAACTTTTCAACATTATCTAACCACCATTGAATTTCTACTACACTGTCATTTGATATAAACATTTTAGAATCATAGTCATTCAATTCTCTTAGGTTTTGGATTTTATCTCTTTCCATATTTCTATAATGCATAGGTCCCTCAGAAATGGCATTAAATGCATGGACCACAAGACCAATCAAGGATGCAAATATCCTAATAGGAACATACTTTTCCCACAATATTTTCTGACATAATGATACTATCTTTGTAATTTTTTCATCAGTTAAAAACACTTTAAATTGCACTGAATCAATAAGTAATCCAAAAAATATGATTCTGTGTGTAGGTTTTAGGATTGATTTCTTCAAATTAATGGTAAATCCAAGTTTATCTAATTCACTCACAATTAACTGAGTTTCATTTTTACAGTCACTATAATTCCTGTTTATAACAAGAGAATCATCAATATAATAACAACACTTTATATTATTTGCTCTAAAAGCTGCAAAGACGGGTTTCATAAGCTTAGTGAATACCCGAGGTGCTGAAGCAAGTCCAAATGGAAGGACTGTAAAACTATACAAATTTTCTTTCCATCTAAATGTTAGATATTTTTGAAAAGCAGGATTAATACTGATGCTAAAATATGCATCTTTTAAGTCAATTGAAGTTAAATAATCATCTTTTTTAATTAACTCTAAAGCAAATTGCAGATTTTCTTGCTTAAAATGATGATATTCAACAAATTCATTAAGATTTTTCAAATTGATTATAGGTCGTGAAGTTCCATCTTTCTTTGGAACCAAAAATATATTTGATATAAATTCATCAGATGGATTTTGAACCTTTTTAATTGCTTCTTTTGCTAACAATACATCCACTTCATTTTGGACAAGCACAGATTCCCTCTCAGTAAAAGATATCTGCTTTGGTATAAAACGTTGCATAGGTCTTTCAAAAAATTTAATCCTGTAACCTTTAACAGTTTCTAAAATCCACTTGTCACTAGTAAACTGTTTCCAGTAATGAGTATTAAGGGCTCTCACCTTATTCACTGGTTCTGGTAGCCTTTCTTCTGACTCTTGAACTGACTGGGGTATCCCCCTCGTTTGTAATATGGTCTGCCTCCACGGGTTCTGTATTGTTGGTACCCTTGGTAACCTTGGTATTGGTTTTGCTGTTGGTAACCTTGTCCAACAGCACCCCGGAAGTTTAAAGAATTTGACCTGCCCTTGTAGGAATTGAATGAACTCTGACCCTTAAGAGAACTTAAAGAATGTTTGTTCATGTCACCCATATCTTTCAGTTTGGTTGTACAATTATCTCCAAACAGTTGTTCTGTAACAGGAATATCTGAACTGCAAATTTTCCTGTATCGAGGATTTAAACAATTTTTTAATTCATTTCTGCGTTTCATTGATTAATTGTAAAACCCATACCCTAACAGACTAATTGAGTCGGACAGCATGGACTTTGTTTTCTGAATATCTAAATCTTTGTTATTTGCCAGCTGATCTGCTAGGGAAACAATTGGAATTAACCCATGCGCCATATATTTTTGTATTTCTTGTAAGGCAAGGTCGGATGAATGTGCATTTTTGTTCATTGCATCCCAGATTTCTTTGTTTACCCTGGGAACTTTAAGGTAAGTACAATTCTCTGGCCTATTATACCGTTTAGCTATTTCACCCATGGTTTCTTTGCTAGACTTAACAGAAACAGCTGCATTTACAGCCTTAGCCAAATCAGTCCCTATTTTTGGACCAGTAGCCTCCTCTGGGTTTAATTGTGGGATATCCCAATCATCAACAGAATTTATTTGCTCTGTGTTCCCAGTATTACTTGGAACTTCAAATGCATCTTTAAATGCTATTTGGGGATCAACACCTACATGGGATGAACTGTAAGGGGAATCAAGATAACTGAAATCAAAATTATCTATAGCGTAATCATTTGCATCATCTTGATTAAGACTAACAAACTCTGTAGGCCTCGTAATAGTTGCACTTGGTTGATTATGACTACAACTTTGTTCCATAGCATTTTCATTATGGCCAGAACTGCCCGCCATACATTGACCTACATTTGTCAATTTCTTCACAGATTCAGATAAACACGAAATAGACTTTAAAATCGAGTCTATACCCAATGTTGATTTTAATGAGTCAATATCAAGACAGGGTTCGTTTTCCGCTGTCTTTTTTGTTACATGGCGTTTTTTAGACGGCTTCGAGCTCGCCTCAGACGCTTTTCTTTTAACTCCAGACCGTACACGGGATTTACCCCTCGTACTCTCGGACCTAGTCTGCATTTTGTCAGCATTATCGGGGATAACATCGCTGTCAAAAGTATCATCCGTGTTCTCCCCTAGTGACAAAATATCATCCATATCAGACATTATTCTACCGGCCGTTAAACAACCCAAGTGTCAACGTGACCGTAGAGTATACCTGTAAAATTATACAGGAAAGAGAACCAGAACTACGTTCTTGGTATACACAAAATAGGTTTTAATTTCTGGACTTCGCTCAGAAACAAGATATTATAACACCTGTGTGTAATACACAGGTCTGAGTGAAATTTACGTTATGCCCGCTCAGGAAAAAGAATGATGCCGCACGAGGCACAGCGGTTTATATAGGGGTGGTATACACAGTGTTGTCACATGATTATACTCTATTGTTAAAATCTTTGAATTGAGATCTTGAATGTTATGCCTCGCTGAACTCGGGAAAGTAATGCTATATGATACCCTCGCAGAGCCGAAAGGCGATATGTAATAGAATGTATAAGAAGAAGAACTGCCCCTCTTCATATATGCGGAAGGCAATTTAGGACTTTGGATGTTGATGCTAGTCCTGCCGCATATTTGCTTAATGTTCCGATTGTTCTTCATATATATATGCAAATTTATTACTAAAAATATTTTATTGAACATTTATGTTCTACAAATATATGTACAATATTGATACGAACATTATATTAATGACTGAATGTTACCCCCTCGAATAGTACTCTTATTTTACATTACTATTATAATTTATACATGTATGCATATATATCATGTGTTAATTCATATTTACGTCTATTTATGCTTAAAAAATACAAATATAAATACTAAAGAAAATAGATATTATGTACATTATATAAAAAAGAAAAAAGAAATATTTACATCTAGGAACTCTATGCTTGATTTTGAAAAACGTAGGTCAAGTTGAGTGTATATATATATATATATATATATATATATATATATATATATATATATATATATATATATATATATATATAATAAGATATTCTTTATTTCCTCCAAATTTATGGAGAGTATTACATAATCAAATTATAAACTTATGTGATAATTGAACAGAAACAAAACATATTTATTTATGTAGATATTTTGATACACATATATAAATTACGGCAATCTATTGTGAAGAAACCTGTTTTTATACAAAATGAATGCAACGATTAACTTAATCTGCCTCCATTTTGTATACGATATATTTTCAAAACTTGTACCATTGACACATCCCATAAGGGATAAGAACTGTAATTCTGGATCTTGAGTTTCAAATAATATATATTCGTTGACATCAAGTAATTCTAAAAATGTTTTCAAGCATAATTTTGCTGTCTTCTAAAAGGTTATAACAGCTTAAACCAAGCTGCATATTTTAGCTATTTGTATCCCTATAACATAAAGGACAAGTTTTACATACAATTTTCATTGATGAAACTTGTGCTAAAACAATCATGTTGAAGGAATCTCTTTAACAATCTGACACAGCTTATTAGGGCTCAAATGTGTATGTATTCTACTTAACAAAGAGAGTTCAGGTTTTACAGAGAGGGAATCATGCCATTGTTTTTCTTCCTCTGCCCATATTGTTTTAAAACCAATTTTGAATTTCAGATAACAAATCATTAATATAAATAAGAAACATGAAAGCACTAAGGACTCTTCCTTGTCCTACACCTTGTAAAATGTTTAAAAAATTGGAATTTGCACCACAAAATGACACAAAACAGTTGCTGCCATTATACCAGTATTTTATAATTTGCCATATCCTTGAGTCAATATTAAGTTTATATAGTTTATATAGGAGGCCATTATGCCAAATTCTGTCAAAAGCTTTTTCATTATCTAAAAATGCACAAAATACTGGTGAACCTTTATCTACATAATAACTTATTGCTTCTTTTAAGACATAACAAGCTGGTATGGCACCATAGTCAATTCTGAACCCAAATTGCAAATAATGTGGGAATGATACATTTTTGTTAGTGAAGTCATTTTCAATTCTTGATAAAATTATTTTTTCAAACAGTTTGCTCACTACAGTCAGTTCAAGCATATCTTTTACAACATACATCATAGCATTGCATAGCATAGAAATCTCATAGCATAGCATTGAAATCTCATAGCATAGCATTGGAATCTCATACCATAGCATAAAATTTCATAGAATCTCATTCGTCATATCATAACATAGCATACCATAGCATAGAATACAACATGATTTTAACTCGGTTTTAAATGTTTTATTTGGAAGAATAAATGCTCACATTGCAGATTAGTGGTTAAATTTGGCTATTTATCATTTTACTTCCAAATGTGTGGAACTCTTCTGTGTATGGAGGCGTTTTTGTTCAAATCTCATAGCATACTATAGAATAGCATAGCATACCATATCATTAAGCCCTCCATTTCAATTTCTCATAGCATAGCATACAAATCTCATAGCATTGCATTAAAATCTCATATCATATCATTAAAATCGCATATAATAGCATACCATTAAATTGTAAAAGATATGCATGAAATGACTGTACAGATGTCAATGAAATACTTCTGTAATTCGTAGGATCACTCTTATCCTTATTTTTACCTTTATAGATATATATAATTTTTTCAACTTTAAACATTTCGGGTACATGCTTTTCACTCAGTATAACATTTAAAAGTAGACAAAAGGTTTTCAGTAAGAATATGACCACTGTATATCAGGTGCTCGGTTGAAAGAAAACCTGGTCCAGGGGCTTTGCCTTTTGGGAGTTTTTCAATATGTTGCTTTATTTACTTAACGGTTATAGCGTCTTGTTCCGTGAATGGTTTTTCAAGATCTGAATAATATTCCTCCCAAAGATTACACATGTAATTATGTTTTCAGCGGTTTTATCTTTATATCTTAACTTGAAAGGTAGTGCTGTGCTTGTTCGTTTTTTTTCCACGCTGTTCTATAAAAAGTTCAAATGTCTATTTCAGCGGCTTTGTCAATTTCATCAAATTTTGTTTGTGTCCAATCTTTTTTTGCTAATCGGTGAAGTTTTCTAAATCTTCGCTTTTTATTTTTGTAGTTTACGTACGATTCGTTTTGTTTATCCTTAGGTGAACCTTGTAATTTCCATGCTCTTCTAGAACACCGCATTTCATAATGGGCGTTGTGTAACTCTGATTTTTTTCCATCAGATTTGATGTGCGCATTGAATTTTCCATATGGTATATGTTCGTCAGCAGATGATAGAAGAGAAGCGGTTGGATGCATAAGGAACATGTCGATATTGTCCTTAGATGACAATATCATATCTATTGAGTTTAAAAGATTATCACATGTAATTCCATATGCAGCTAGGTTTTTAGTGTCAGCTAACTTCCATTTTGGAATATTTCTTGAATGGTCTTGTGGTAGGTGAGTGAAGATATTTTGGATGTCAATTTCACATAGTAGTGGAAAGTGGTCAGACACATCATAAGCAAACTCTTGAAATATTTCCTTATATTTCACTTCTGGAGTAATCCACTTGGGTAAGGTGATGTAGTCAAGAAGTGATCTAAATATTTTATCTTTTGTTTGGAACGTAAAATGGTTGTCAGATGAGAATAAGCTGCTAAGATTTCTTTCATGTGTAGCTTCCCTAAGGAGTTTTGACTTTGGACTGCTGCATTTGTTTTTTATATCTGTATTAAAGTCACCACATAGTATTACGGGGCCAATTTCACTTAGCTCGTCAAACAAGTCGAACACATCTAGCATCACCTGTTTGTATTCTTCAAGCAGAAGATTAGTAGAAGGGACGAGACATCCAATAATAAAGAGTTTGTTTGTCTCATAGCCTAATTCAATTCCTATCACTCTTTCATTTACTATTTTTACTTCTCTTGCAGAAATTTCACTAGATTTTCGAAAAAGAAGAGCAATGCCGCCACGTGTTATGTTATTTTTGGTAATTCCGGGTTTTGAAAAACAAGTATAATTATCTGTGAAAGAAGTATTTAGATTTGGTAAGCAACGTTTTGGAAGCCAGTGTTCAGATATAAAAACGAAGTCAGAAAATTCCATCACAACGGACAGCTCAGACAGACAGCTGAACAATCCATGTACATTCAAACAGGTCAGGATCATAGAAATACATAATAATGTCACAGCCATTACGATTCTTCCGTTTGTTCCGGTTCGGTATTTCTGTTTGTGCGAACAATCCAATCTCTTACGGAGATGGTTTCTGGCCAGAAGTCTGGATTCTGAGATTTCTCGTAATCATCAGCATCAATGTTTGCACGGATTACAGTGAGACATTTCCTTGCCAAATGGTGAACTAGAAGGAAAATACCAGATACATTAACATCCCTATCTTCACACCATTTTATGATTTCTGTTTTGACATCCTCGAATGATGTTCCCGGTGCCTTAATGTTGGGTAGAACAATTCGCTTTCTTCGGCGTTTACCACGGACAAACGTGTATCCTGTAAAAACAGATTTTGTATCCTTGTTATGAAAGTTTCTTGATAGCCAATCGCTGCGTTCTATGTTTTCACTTTCTCGCCTTGTCTCACTTTTTTCATTAGATTTTAGGGCGCTTGCATAGGATTTTATGCTGTTTTGCTTGTCCATCTGCGTTTAAAGATTTGTTTTGTCTGATTTTTTGTCCGCGTCATTGAAGACGAAGGGCACTTTTCCTTGTCTGTTTCATTAATGTGACGCGTTGCAGATACTTGAACCTCAATGTTAATAGACTGATTGATTCCCTCAAGCTTGTCTGTTTCTTGCAGAGGCATTCGACCGATAACAGATCTCTGAATTTGAAGCTAGAACTGTCACTTGCATTACAATGCTCTGACCTATTATGACTTGTTTTTTTGATTGTCAGTATGTATTGCTTTAGACGTCTTTTGGACATTTTTTGAACTTTTCGGATTTTCTTTATTTCTTTATGAATTTCGTCATTAGAAATGTTTGTCTCCTCATATGATTTCTGTTTTTGTCTCAAGAATTTTTTTTCGAATTTGAGTTGAGATGTAGAGTCAGCTAACCTTTTTTCTCCTCCATGCATGTTGAAATCTCCATTTGGAGACGATTGTTTGTTCACGGATTCTTTTAAAATTTTCAGGTCTGATAACATGCCGCGCGATGTTGTCGATTCATATTTTACTTGATGAATATCCCCATCCGGTTTTGAATTATTCCCCTTTTAGTGAAATTTAACGACCCTTTTGCCGGATTGGTTTAGCGTTAACGATGATGGGCAGAGTCTCAAAGATTGGCTGGTTTGGAAGCAGATACATTGAAAAGGTGCGAGACACATTTCATTTGTTATTCAAATGCAAATAAAACGAGTGGTATAGGTGTTGAAACGAAGGTTAGAAAAATTTCCGTTTTAGTTTTCTGCCTGATAATTATTTGTTATAAGATGTATTTCAAAAGTTGTGGGTCTTACCGAGAGCTTTCATTCGGAATGAAGGAAAGGGGCTGGCCCCTATTATTAGGAGTTAGAGGTTTCAAAAGTATTTTGTCAATAACTTGTAAAGGAATTAACATGTCTAATGCATTATTGAAGTAAAGTTGTTGAGAAATTAATTCTGATTCCATCCCTAGTATTGAATTTTATGTTCGTGTAATATATAAACAGTTTTTGCAGAAACAATATAAGCTGGATCGCTCCATTTTCCGTGAGGATGAGCACGTACATGAAGGTATGAATGGGGTTCTTGTCATGCACTAACTGATACATGCAGCGCGTAAAGATGATTCAACATAAAACTCCCAAATGTTTTAATTGATATGCACATTCTTCTTTCATAAATATGAACCCGTTTGACTTTATTTTAGTTGTTTGTTTCAAAACCGTGCCCCTCTCTATATTTAGATGCATTTCGAGACTCGGGTAACCGATCAATAACAGAGTCGCTAGCTGTATATAGGCCGTCGCCCAGACGACAGTGTTTGTCTTGTAAATCTGGACGTAAACACATGTTTAAACGCCCCGCTGTCTAACTCTAGCGAAGACATTTTGAATTGGCTAAAAGATGTTTCCAATACATGGTAATTAAGGTCTTCCGTTTCCAACGGATTCCAAAAAGTGCGAAAATTTATACATATTTTTCTTTGTATCTTTTAAACGAAAAATATGTTGTTAAGACATGTTGAATAAAAGTTGTGCAGAATGTTAAGGGCTTTCATTTGACACCGATAAAAAAGGGCTGGCCCCTAAAATTAAGGGCCAATAGCGCTTGAAAATTTTTGCTTAATAACTCAAAAACGGTTAGGATTTCGATATGGCTATAGCTGGAAAAGTTGTTTGTTGGGATCTCATAAAGGTCGTTACAATGTTATTTTGTTGGTGTTTGTGTTGTATGAGTGTAAAAAGCTTTGCATGTTAACATGTACCTCGTTTCATTTCACAAGTTAATGAAAGTCTATGTGCGTGCAACTGGCATAAAATTAGCACAGAAAGTATGCTGGTTTATATGGTGGTTTTAATTCATAAGATTTTTTTTTACAATACAAGCTTTTTTAGGAGTTTAAGTTCTTATAGTGCACAATTAAAAAAAACAAGAATCGGAAAACAAAGCAGTTTTTTTTTTCTAGTAAAACACAAAATACGGATTAAAATAAATCTATGTATTAAATTTTAGTTTTCATACTGCGTGCATCTAAAATCTACCTTGAATCAGAGTTCGTGTGTGTGTGTACCATTACGTAAGCTATCCCTCGCCCGCGACCGAGAAAATCGGTCACCATGGACGCGGCTGGGCTACCTAGCGGTCAGCGGTTATCTAATACACAAGAGTCGCGACTCTTATATGCATTTTTTTTAGCCGCAAACACAAGAATTGTTTTAGTTTTGATTACACATAAAAGTTTATTCTTCTTTAATTGGATTAAACGATAGGGTGTCATTTAAGAAATCGTTCAGTTAATTAATAAAATAATGTCGTTCTCAATCTAAAGCAATATCAGACATAGACCAATTGTGGGCTTTAAGTAAAAAAAAAAAAGAACTTCTATTTGATAGATTTTAGTCATTATACTGCAAACTTTTCAAATCATCCTGGGTTCTGAGCTGTGCATTGTAACTTTTCGTAATCTATCCTTCGCCCACGGCCGCGGAGATCAGCCATGGCTGCACAACCTAGCATTAAGCGGTTATTTAATACACAAACACAAGTATATGAACGTGTTTGAGTTTATAAAAGTTTGTCCATCTTGTATTTATTTAATTAAACATTGGAGTGTAAAGTAAGAAGTCGTTCTGAAAATTAATAAAAGCGATATTACTCCAAATCGGAAACATCGTCAGACATGAATTAATGGTTGATTTGTAAGTCTAAAATGTTTTAAAAAGTGTACAAATAATATTTTAAATCAACAAAAAAAATGATATCATCACTCGCACACGGCCAAGGAGATCCCGCGCGAGTGGACAAGTGATCCGGGTTGGTTCGTGTTCTTCTACATGTACCTTTTTTATGCGTGCATGTTTCATATTTTGTACGAACACAACTATTTTCTTTTATTATGTTTTCAAATATTATATTAGTTTAAGATAAAAAGATAAATTATATGTACAGTTGATTTAGTATTGATTAATACGATTGCGTACAAGGTAGTCTAATTGTAATCAAAGTTCCATGTTATATCTTTGCGGTAGGTGCTGGCACGATAAAAGAATGTCCTAAATTGATAGATTCGGTGATTATTTTAAAAAAAAAAAATCACATGAGTTTTTAAACAAGTTTTGTTTAGATTCTATCGGTCACATATTAATCACTTCTGTAGTGTTTCTAAATGGTCGTTCGTTTCATTGTAAAACTGTAAAACCGAACTCGCTGCTGTGTTGCCCCCTCCCCTCGCCCCGCTGCCAAGTGCTCGCGCTGGATTTTTTTAACTTGGCGAAAAGATATCCAGATATGTCAGTAATCATTTTTGGCGACTTCTCCTTATGTGTAACATTTTAACTTTCCCACCCGTTTGTTTATTCGGTCAATCTGTGTTAATTCAATCGCCACATGCGGCCGAAAATCTTGTGTCGCTTCAGCCGCGCACACAGCTGAGAACAAATATAACCCCAGGTTATTTATGGCTGCAGATCATCAATTGTTATGTAATTGAGTAACAATGTATCGAAGGTTATCGAAGGTTAATGGGTATTGAAGGGTGCTTTCACTACAGTTGTCAATTAATTGTCAAACAATAAGGCTATCCTTCGAATTCAATCATCTTCACATTAAAGGCGAGAGATCGTAATCTGAGAATGTGACTAATAAATTAACCTGTTGAACACGCTTAACTTCTATAGTTATGAACAGTTATATATAATATATTATAATTAAAAGTTTTAAGTTAAAGGATATTTGTTCCTGGCATTTAGAAGTTATGAAATACGACTACATTATGTAATGCAGTCGGTCGCCATAGAAATCATCAAAGTACTGCAAGTGTCGACAGATTTCTTCTTTCTTTGTAAGACCATGATAGTTTACTTGACTTACAGACTATAATATAGCGACATATCTGCCTCCCAAAAATATATGCGCTTCTCAAAATTATACTAAAGTGAGATAGATATGTGTTCTTGGGGATTTTCTTATTATTTATTGCTAATTATAGGAAAATTGATAAAAAAAACCAAAAACTTTTTATTGAAGTTGTGTAGTATGAGGTTGTAATGCAACTTAATACACTTACAAGATTAGCTACAGGCAGTGGAATACTCATATTAGGTCAACAATATATGAATACCCAATCTATTAAAGGTATATGTGGCGTATTTTTAGTGAATAACAATAATAAGATCTGATTATTTGCTTCATTTCTTTACTTAAATATAGGACTTTCACACATATTACGCTTTATAAGTCAATCGCATAACAAAGATACAAGAAATAAAAAAAAAATTATTTTTTACCGGCACGGTAAAAAATACAAAAGATTTGAATAACCCCGTCTTAAATGGGTCACGTAACATCTATCTTGGTCTATCAACAATAATGGCGACGACGAGAATGATAGGTATACCGTTAAGTTTGACAGATTTGGCAATGAAAGAAAAAAGAGACAGACTGACAAGGATAGGAACAAAGGGAAAATTGTCATCGGAGACCATGTAGATTGATGGAACAGGAGTGAAAGCCGAATTAAACTTAAGTTTCCATGATGAAGTTGTAGGGATTTTGCTAGTTAAGTTCGTGCTCCATGCGTCCCGTGTCTTGACATTAGATCTATAAGTTTTAAACCACAAGTGGATTTTCGTTTGGAGGAATTTTTGAATAAAGAATAAATAAACACTCTCAGTACATGCATCCCTCATGGAGAGGGGTATTTACTCCGTTTACCGTGTCGATGATGCTAAAATCGTGCTTCGTCTTTATTACACTTAATAAACAATTTATATCGTTCTACCTTAATGAATATCGGAATAATAATGCTTCGAGTACCATCTGATATAAGAATTATTTAATTTAAGACATGAAAAACGTGATTCTAATTTGTAAACAAACTCTTCTTCCATCGTGTTTTCAATGCTAGGTTTTCCCGCACTCATGCGCAGTGGCGTTATAAATGGCGGATTACACTAATATTCATCAGACGTGTAGCAAAGTTTAGAGACAAATAACTAAAGACAGAACATGTTTTATGGGCCTAGAGTTTGTGAAACGTCTAATTATAAGAAGTATGATGTATATTTTTACTCAAACTCATGTCAAAAATGTTACTCCAAATACGCCACATATACCTTTAAAATACAAGATAAATAGTTTCCAGAACTATAATAATATGCATGTGCACATGAAGGTTGCTCCCTCATAGGTGAGGACCTAAACGTATAGCGATGTACGTACAATGTATGTCTGCACAAACGGATTCCGGACCGTGGCTACAGACGATACCTATTGACAGTCTTTCAATACATCTATGCGCAGTTTGACCTAGAAACCGACCAGTTTCATAACTTCTTCGAATTTCTCTAACACGGACTGAAACAGAATTCCAATTTACCAAAGCCCAATTGAAGTTTTATTCAATTTAATTAGTCAGCCCATGGGCTGACTAAAAACTCAGCAGAATATTTTATTTTTTAACTCTGAAATATTCTAAAACAGAAGCAATAATGCATTTATGACTTTCGCTTCATCTTCCTATTTATTTGTATTTTTAACCTCAAATTTAGAATTAATATTGTAGGAATTCAGTTTCAAAAATTTTCACAAACTTTGAAAACCTTGCTGATTAAAAATCATTTAGATTCAAATTGACACATGTCATTGAGAAGACATCGTCGAAACCCACGGGTCTCTTATCTGTAACATTGCTTTCAATGCAGCGTAATAAATAGAAAACACGTGGGATCGGACGTTGATGAGGAGAGTGCAAATGTGCATACAAAACATTGGTCAATACCTGCATATTCAAAAAGTACAAAATATTAACTAAAACAAAGATTGCTTTTGACCTGAGGGTGTGTCATGACCTTGATAAAAAATTATTTGGACAAGATCAAGGTCACTGGCAGGAAAAGTGCAAAAATCGTGTCCGATCCCTATCATTTTTATGAAAAACCTTGAAAATTCTTTCTCACATAAAGACTGCTTATGATCTAAGTGTGTTTAATGATTTTGTTCCAAGGTTATTTTGTCAAGTTTAATTTTGTTGCTTTTTCATTGAAAGATTGCTGATGACCCGAGGATGTGTCATGAACTTGACCCAGGGTCAATTGTGCAAGTTCAAGGTCGTTTGGAAAAAAAATGCTTCTTTTTTGTCTGTCATATCTAATATACATGGAAATGATTAGAAGCTAAAACTTGACACAAAGATTGCTTGTGACATGTACTTAAATATGTCCCGACTTGAACTTCGATCATTTGTGCAAGTTCAGTGTCATTATAAGAAAAAGAAGCATCCATTATTTCTAATAAGGAAATACTTTAGTTATGATTTTGTTTTCTTAGTGGGGAGGGGAGGAATTATTTGTGAGGTTGCTCACAGAACCGCCAGTTAGTCCACTGAGAGCACTCTCCCCCTTTCTCGCAACTAAAATTCACCTTAAATTAACATAAATGAAATTGAATTTTTGGTCATTGTTCCCCCTCCCCCAACACACATTTTAGTAGAAGGCAATATAAATTTTTATGGCAAATTGAAAACAAATTATATTAAACAAAATAAGTTAAAGCTTCCTCACAAATCCCCCCCCCCCCCCTCCCCTACCACTACCATGGATTAGATTTTGAAGATTTTCGTAATTTTTTCTTTTATTTGCTTGTTAATACATTTCGGAAAAAACTGTTCCCCGAAGCAAAACCGATGCCGAGTGCTTGCATGGCCAAACGTTATACGGAGAGTTGTCCCTACCGCTGAGCACCTCTCGTACATCGCACCCTCAGGTTGGAGAAGCGGTCATCGTTTATTTTTGATTTTCTGAACTTACTTTAATTATATTGACAATCCAGCCTGATTAAAATCACCACCCTTCTGCTTACACTCATCAGGGTTTGATAGTTATCGATAACAGGTCTTCACATGACCTCTATATTTGCACAAAACCTAAATATACTCTCATTTACCAAATACATGCCTTTATCTGTTAATGAGAGGTGCAACTCTTCAATACTCAGTCTGGGGGTTACATAGAAAGCAGGCATGAATTAATTTGCCTGTCTCCATTTAAAAAGTTCCAATAGATTTTCTAAAGCCCTGATTGGTCAGAAATTTAGGTCGGGTGAAGATGACCCCCTATCAATACCTGTCAGACCCTGTAAGCAGAAGAGGGTGCTTTTAATCAGACTGATTGACAGTCCTTTTCCGAAAGGAAGCTGCAACGGAAGACCTATTCGTTGCTTTGCAACGAGCTCGTCTCTAGTTAAAAAAATGTTTCTAAAATACACGGCCGTTCAATAAAGCATAATGTTTATAATTGACATACAAATATACGCTAGCAATTTAAACGGACACAAGATTGATTCCGATATAACATTTTCCTTATCCTGATTCACGACGAAGATAATATTATTATTGTAGAGATGATTTCTAAAAAATTAACTTAATATTTATCAATATAACTATTTGTTTAAGCCGTTTATTTTTAGTTACGGTTATCATGGAATCCAAAATTGATTATGACTCGCCCCGCGTTTTGCCTTTTTAGGGTCTTCCGTCTTCAGCGGAAGCCCTACTATTATTCTATTTTTCATATTAAGGTCTTCCGTCTTCAGCGGAATACCCTTCTATTATTCTATTGTTTCTTTTTCAATTTTATTAGGGTATTCCGTTTCCAACTTTATTTTTTATTTTTTTCTGACTCCTTCTCGGTTTTATATCTCAAAAAGTTTTCAACTGATTTCAATGAAATTTTTTAGAGCTGTTGTGAATTGACTGTGCCTCAAAGTTGTTAAAGTTTCAGCGATAACGTCACTTTCGTTCAAATTTGACGTCCATTTTCAAAGAACATAAGAATATTGCTTTGAAATTTTTACTGATGATAGATGTATCAATACTTCGGTGTACTGGGGGTTTAAATTTTTATTCATCAATTTTGCTCGAAACCGGAAGTAGTTCCGATTTTCTAAAATTGTCATTTTTTTAACAAATAAGATTATACAACAGTGTAATAGAGTTTGTCATGGTGATTTCAAATCTGAAATCTGTTTTAAAATCGGACGATGCATTGCAGAGATATCGGGGATTAAAAATCGATTTTCCGGAAATTTTGATTCCGCAGTCAAGATTAAGAAAATAGTTCACGATTCACAATCAAACTAACTCATACTGAAAATAATTCATGCTGGTCTAAAAACCGAACTCTGTTTTCAAATAGTTAATCGGCGTGTGCATTGAAACGATATCGTTAATTTAATGGATTATTACGTTGAATATGTGATACTGGTTTGGAAAATAGGGGCCTAGTGATTTTTTTTCTACCTGAATCATAATACAAACGAAGCAGGTGAAACACACTGTTCCCGATTTTAACAGCGAAAAGCTATTAAAAGTCATTAGTTAAGAGAGACTTTCCTGAGATTTGTTAAAAGCGTAAGTTGCAATATAAGCCGAACCAAGGTACACAGTTGTTAAATAATCGAACAAAACGTACCTTGTCAAGTTGATATATGAAGAGTTTGTAAATATTTTAATATACCTATTTATTATAATTATTTACTTGCAAAATAAATGCATAAATGCAATTTATATCATGTCAATTTTACTCTGCATATCAAACAAACATAATTGTTTAAATCGAAATAAGTATCGTACGGTTCGCCATGTCAACGCGCCTTGGTTGTTTTGATTGCGAACACTCGGAACAGCTGACAGCGAGAAGTGTAGTCATTTTCATATGTTGCATGGCTTGCAAGACGTCGATAGTCTGGAAAATGCATCCCAACTATCTTTCGAGAGATATAAAGGCATGTTTTAATATAGGTCACATTATGTCCTGTTCACTTTTTCTTTTCAAAATATTTGTACTTTTCAGTCTAACCCGAGATTTCTCTTCAGACTCTAACCTTCGCTTTTATATTGTGACGTGCGTCACGATATATAAGCGGGGATTAGAGTCTGGGGAATCTCGGATTATTTTCAGTCCAGTGTATTTACACGCATATGGTTTGCACAATGCTGTTTGGTATTTAGCCTTTCGTTTGTTGGAAAAAAAATTTGGATAGCTTCAGAAGGGAAAACTTTCTACAATATCAAAAAGAATTAAGGGGAGACAGGACACGTATCACGTGACTTTCATTGCAATGATACTTCGATGTGCTAACTCAATTATGACGTCATAATTGATTTGATTGTATGATGCTATGATGTCATTATCCATTATGACGTCATACAGGATTTGATAGATCTTTTTCCCCGTACTCAACGGCTCTAAAGTAGTCATTTTCACAACATGAGATGGGGGAAATTTAAAATTTTAACTTTAGAAATGTAAATGTATAAAATCATAAGCGGTTAATATAATCAGGTATATATTCTGATAATGATACGTTCATATTAATTGATAAATCTAAATAATGCATTACTTTTTTGATAGTTTAAAACAGAAATTGTCACAAAAGGTCATAATTCCAGAATAAGGGGTATGGGTGATTTATATTGTAGTATCTCTCTTGAATGGCAAGAAAGTGGCCATGAAAATGTTATAAGTAATAAAGCGCATGCTAAGGTTGATATGTGAAATTTTGTTCAAAAATTAATTGACAGGTTTTTTTTGTGCCATCACATTTTGTTCAAATCTAGAATCAAAAATTTCAAAATTTGAAGCGCTGATTTGAGCAATATATTGATAAAATTATGATATTGCTATGTAAAAAGGCCAATGTTGTAATTAATTTTGAATTTTTTTTTTCATTCTTAAAATTAATTAATATAATTTGCAAAAAAGTCCATCAAATAAAATATTTATTGCAGAAAATTGAAATTGTTAAAAAAAATCATAATGACAGACAAGGGGGATAATTCCTATCAAAATATCTCCCTTGCAAGGTAAGAAAGTAGTCATGAAAATGATGCATGTTGTAGTGGACATCTAAATCTAAACGTGCTAAGAAAAGCAAAAAATTTTATTGACAAATAATTTTACACTGCAACGTCCTGTCTCCCCTTAACAAAGTACATGGAGAGACTTGGGATGCTGACCAGAATTACTGTGTTTCGAAAAGATATCAGAGCGTCTTATAAATTTCGTCAACGGTGGTATGTCCCATGTATGAACAGAAGAATATTCAATTGTGATGATTTCATGATATATTCGGCTGTATCATCCATTCTATGTTTTGAATTTCAGTTTCTGCCTCACATGCTTTTCTACAGTACCCGCAACGTTATTTTTTACAATCCTATGCTATCGTATCGTGTATCAATCCTATCATATCGTGCGTGTATACTGTTCTATCGTGCGTTAATGCTATCGTATCGTGCGTGTATGCTGTTCTATCGTGCGTTAATCCTATCCTATCGTGCGTGAATCCTATCAGGTTTATCGTTCATTTTTATCAGTTTTTCCGTTTATCCTATCGTGGTAATCGTTTTGTGCCTTTTCATAAGAAAGTAAATTTATTTCAAAGTTGCAAGTCGTTCAGTGCGCCGTATAAGAAAATTTATCGAACAAGAATTGTAAAATCCTATCCAGCATTCTATTATAATACTAATTTCTTAATATTTTAGATCAAAATTAACCAATATTACATGTAAATCATATTTGTAAGCATTTGAAATAAAAAAAATATGTAAATTATCGAAGTTCTTAAGAACAAAGTAACATATTTACCTGTATATCGAATATATTAAATCGTACGCGAAGTGTATACCTGCGTAAACATTAACTTTTATGCAATATAATTCGTTTTTTATGCATCATATTTTACAGAAATAAAAGTATTTATGATATAATTTATATTTAATTAAAACCAGAGTTGTATTTTAATTGAACCCGTTATTTTCCGTGTGATATTTGATTTTGGGCTGAAATGTTCTCGGCAATCGGCTACGGTGTGTGGTAATGAAAACAATGTGAACAAATCATACGCGGAATGTATATGTGCGTAAATATTTATTTAACTTGTATGTTATATAATTCGTTTTTAATGCATCATTTTCTTATACAGAAAGAAATGTATTTAAGATAGATTTTATGTTTACTTTAAACAAGAGTTGGATTTTTATAATTGAAGCCGCTATTTTTTTTGTGTGATTTGATCTCGCGCTGCAATATTCGCGGCGATCGGCTAGGGTGTTCGGTAATAAAGGAATGTTAACAATACAGAACATTTACTGATCATTTAAGCTCATAATTTTTGTCAACAAAATTAACTGGTCATTTTTATACATTATATACATGTAAATGATGCAGCGATGATTAACAACTCGGCAATTGTTACTAAAAAGAAATTCCACGTAAATCTTTATTCGTACGTGTTCTTTCCAAAATTATGCCATTATCATGTTATTCATAAAGATCGTTTAAAGCGATTATACGTTTATCATGAACATCGTTTATCCTTTCCTATCGTGTATCAATCCTATCATATCGTGCGTGTATACTGTTCTATCGTGCGTTAATGCTATCGTATCGTGCGTGTATACTGTTCTATCGTGCGTTAATCCTATCCTATCGTGCGTGAATCCTATCCTATCGTTTATCTTGTAAAAAATAACGTTGCGGGTACTGTACAAGCTTATCTCATCTTGTATGGATACCGAGTGGAGAATACTCACAGACAGTAAAAACAAGTGTCTGTGTCAAAGGGTAGCAGTGTTCTATCGCTATGATTGTTTTAAATGTGTCAGAATATCCAGAAATAGAATTGAAGTTCAGGTTCGAAATCGAGAAGAAAATGCTTCACGAAAACAAAGAGCTGATATTGGAGCTGAACTTGAGAGAAAATTTCACCAAATAAGAGATAGTTTTCACACTGATCTTCACTTTAAATAGGTTACATGTGCAGCAAAACACAATTTTGTGATTCGAATTGCGCTGATAGGCTTCCGGAAGCCATAGCACAACAGCGTGTGTTATGTAATTTGTGTCCAGTAACAATGAAACATTACATATCCGTTAGTGACCTCTCTTGGAAACCTGAGCATGTAAGTTATTCTATGAGCTTACAAAATTAAAAAAGAAACCAGTTTCCTTCAAGAAAGAAATAATTCGATATTGATTACAGGGTTTTTTTACATTCAATTATACATGTAATACAGAAATAAAGTACTCGATAGCAAATGACCTTTTTACAATAAGAATTACTTGAATTGTTCTCATTCTACGCAGATTCTTCGCTTCTCACATTCTTCACACATCTCTGTGTGTGAAATTTGAATATTAACAATACGTTTCCTTATGAATTCCGATTGATTTCATACAATTACTAACAAAATCAAATCACGATCTAACTAGTAGAAATAAATTAATTTTTCTCTTTTACTGTAAACAACAACAACGATAATTTAAGTGCATTTACTCAGAGAGAGAGAGAGAGAGAGAGAGAGAGAGAGAGAGAGAGAGAGAGAGAGAGATGTATGTAAACGTAAAAACAGAAATCTTTCCTTTTGGTTTATACGGAAAAAAGAAACAGACAACACACTGCCTTGAGTTATTTTTTCACAATCCATGTTTTTTTTTTTTGGGGGGGGGGGGGTTCTTGCTTATGATTGTATTACATGATATCATTCTTAGAGTTTTAAAACGTCTTTATTTGGATTGAGGCGTTACTTTGGTTGTAGTTGTCTTAACATAGTTTAATACCTGATCAGTTAATTTTATATTTTGTAAGTTTTGTAATTGAACAAAAAGTTTATTTTACTTAATTTTATTCTGTGATTTTAATGCTTTTATCAAACGTTTATATAACAGTTCCTTAAAGTAGTATCAATTTGATGAATATTTTCCTTAAGAGTAATTTTGCAATTTTCCGGGGTTTATATCTAAAATATTTCAATATACGTTGTAGGACTGTGATAAGTTTTTTTACCGGGAGCCGAAATCTGATCACAGAGGTGAGAACTTCTGTTGATTTCGTTTTTGTTTTCAACTTTTCTTTTAAACATGTGGTAGCTATGGGTTCGGTAAATGATATTCCTCCTAGTTTTGGCTAGCTCGATCGGTAGAGTTCTAGATTTGTTTTTCAGGGGACTCGGGTTCATGATGAACATGTGAATGACAGTGGTTTAAATAGGCATTTTTAACATCAAAATGAAAGTGTTTGTTTTCCTTCGGAATTTGCTGAATTGAAATTCAAGATATTTAAGCCAAACAAATTTAATAGTGTGCTCACATTGTCATGAATTTGTTTTTATCATTGTCTGTGAGTTTAAAATGATTTTTCGTTGTAGATTTTGAGTTGCTTCTGGATGTGGTGGCTGGCAAAGTATCTAGTGATATGCGCATGATAGCAGCTAGTCTCTCTTTGGACCAAGATGCTGTAGAACAGATTCTACAAGATCGGCTGCATTTCTTTATTCACGAAACTTTCAGGTTCTTTATCACTGGAGAAACAAACACAGGAGCGTCATTGACATTTTGTATAGGGCCTTGATAGACAACGACAGTACAGTTTCTGGAGAACTTTTCAAGGAACCAACACAAATGCCCTGGGGTTATCGACCCTGATTTAGAAATGACATCAACCGACATCCGATTAGTGTCCAGAGAAATATTACATGAATATACTCGGTTGGCTCGTTTTCTTCGCCTTCCACAACAGAAAATTGAACGAACATAAATGAAGTTCCGATACAATATAAACGACTGTATCATGCCAACTTTGGATTTGCTACGAAATATTACACGGCAGGATTTGTGTAACAGCTTGGTGTTTATTTCCCGAATGGACATAACACAAAAACTTCTGGAATCATGGACCTAGACTTTTTAGTAATTTTGTAAAACAAATATAGCGTTAAACGCAAGATTATATACATCTGTGATATTGATTCAAAGCTAATTTATGACATTTTTCGTCAAAAACAATTTGTACCACCATTACATCAATTTTACTTTTAAAAGTTTTTAAAAAATTTCCAAGGAATCATGGAAATCTATTTATGAACAAAAAATATTAGCCATTAAAGACAAAAATATATCTGATTTTAATTACAGACTACTAAACAATCTATTATGTAACAGAGAAATGATGAAAAGATGGAAAATTGTTGAAAACGATTTGTGTGTCATTTGTAAAGATGTAAAGGAAAACAGTGAACATCTCATTCTACGATGTAAAAATGTAAGTCAAATATGGGGCACTGTACAAAAATGTTTAAATTTTGATATATCGTGGAAAACAACAGTTGTAATAGGCTTTTATTTTGAAAAGAATGAGAAAACATTATTTCCCAACAATTTGATTACTTTGATTGCCTGTAAAATATTTAAGTACAAAATGTATTGTAAAATTGAAAACAAAGAGGAAAAACCGCAAGAAATATGTAATCATATATAATATATACTAACTTTTTTCTCTGAGGTTTACAAATCATTGTCATTAAGGAATTTTGCAAACTTTTTAAAACGTATTATAAACAATTCAAAATTCATATAATAGATTAATTGATACAGTTATTATTTTATATATACATCTATTTATATATTTTCTATATATCTGTTTTGTCACATTAAAAAAAGTGCTGGCAGGTCCACATACCAGATGTGGTCCCTGTTTGCTTACATGGGGGCATTAGAGACTTTGTAGTTAGTGAATAGTGGCCCTACATGTTAGCATAGGCAATATTTTATTGTACTTGAGGTGAGATGTACATGTATACTAGCGGAAAAAAGAAACTGTGCATTATTTAATATATGAAGAAACATTTAAAAATTACAATGAACAAATTTTATTTTTTTTTTAATACTGTTAACACATGTATTCGTATCAACATCTCATAACACATTAATGTCAACGTCGAATAACGTCAATTTCAGCACACTCGAAAGTCACTGTTATTTGAAATTGAATTAACAAAATTAATAACGCGTGACCACCATTTGCGTTCACGCATGCTTGACAGCGACGCCTCATTGATGCCACTAAAGTGTTCAGAAATGCTTGAGGGATGTTGTTCCAGATTTATCATAAAATTGCGCTTGAATTTTTTAACTATCAACGTAATATCGGGAGACATTTTAGAAGCATTTTCCCCCCGATGTTTTCAATCACAACACAAATAGACGGTGTATAAGTTTTAACTTAAGTCTATATAAGATTGCTTTATGATCCAAAGTCCAAGGCATTTGTAATGATACTACACAGAAATGTTACTTTGGTGAACAAAAGGATTGAATTTTTTTTTTTTTTTTTTTTTTTTTAATATTTTTATTGACATTTATTTTCAAACAATAACAAATATACTCGCTACATACATATTCACATAACTGTAGGATTTTTATAATATAGGTATATATGTACATTTTCATATAGAGTATTTGACGAAATATAATTCTTGTAAGTAAAAAAAAATTAACATTGACAAAAAGCTAATGCAAAAAAAAACAACAAAAACCAAAGGTTTCAGAATTGTTCAAAAATATATACTAGCGGAAAAAAGAAACTGTGCATTATAAAATTTAGTATAATTTTTCTATATCTATTGTTTGTATTTATAAAATTTAAACAATCGATAATGGTATTGTTTTTGACAATATCGGATGGTAACCGTCCGGGTGAACGGACTTTTTCATGGTTAGTGAGCACCTGTTGTTTATTGAAGAATTTGTACGCACGAGTTTTACGGGTCAATACTGTTTGGAATAAGAACTGTAAAGGATTTGTTTAAACTTTTTTGTTAAGGAAATCACTTTAGTTTCAACAAAATTTACCCCTATGTCATGCCACGACTCAACGAAAACCAACGTAATCGTGCTGTTGGGATGCTGCAAGCTGGAATGGCACAAAATACTGTAGCAAGACACTTTGGAGTTCATCGGAACACCATCCAGTCATTATGGAGACGTTTTCAACAATCTGGCAACACCCAGGATCGACCGCGCTCTGGCGACCTCGTGTGACGTCACGTCAACAGGACAACCACATTAGACTTGTGCATCTGAGAAATCGTTTCCAGACAGCAAGTTTGACTGCCCGTAGCATTCCAGGGCTTCGAACAATTAGTCCAAGAACTGTGCGTAATCGTCTGCGCGAGCAAAACATCAGACCAAGACGTCCAGCGGTGCGCCCAGTACTGCTTCAACGTCATTGTATCGCCAGACTAGCGTGGTGCACACAACATCTGCGATTCAGAATACAGGACTGGGCCAATATTCTGTTCACTGATGAAACCAGATTTCATTTGGATAGCAGTGACGGCCGTTGTTTGGGTGTATCGTAGCGTTGGGGAGCGTTACTAGGACGCTTGTGTTGTGCAACGTCGACAATTTGGTGGAGGTAGCGTTATGGTGTGGGGTGGAATATCAGCACGTGAAAGGACCCCTCTACAAATTGTCAATGGAAATCTCACTGGTGTACGCTATCGAGATGAAATTATTCAGCGTCATGTGATACCCTTCATACAGAGACATCAAAATCACATCACTCTGCAGCAAGACAACGCAAGGCCACACTTGCATGTGTAGTCAGGGACTTGTTTGTTCAACAGAATGTCGATGTCTTGCCTTGGCCAGCTGTTTCCCCCGATTTGTCGCCGATCGAGCACGTCTGGGATGAAATGGAAAGACGTTTACGCCGTTTACCAAATCAGCCAGTGACATTGGCTGATTTAGGCCAGGCTTTAACCAACATCTGGAACAACATCCCTCAAGCAGTTCTGAACACTTAAGTGGCATCAATGAGGCGTCGCTGTCAAGCATGCGTGAACGCAAATGGTGGTCACACGCGTTATTAATTTTGTTAATTCAATTTCAAATAACAGTGACTTTCGAGTGTGCTGAAATTGACGTTATTCGACGTTGACATTAATGTGTTATGAGATGTTATTACGAATACATCTGTTAACAGTATTAAAAAAAATAGAATTTGTTCATTGTAATTTTTAAATGTTTTTTCATATATTAAATAATGCACGGTTTCTTTTTTCCGCTAGTATATATAGGCAATTTTCAAACGTTTGTTTTAAGATATTTAATACATTTACATCTGATCAGAAGTCACTATATAAATCTACCAAATTAATAGTTTTGCGTTTATAATAAAGTCATGAATTCGAATGTGTTTTACAGAGTTTCGAACTTAATTTTTATTTCATATGAATAATCATAGTTACACAATTCAATTATTATCAGCCAAAATGAAAAAGGAACTATTCCACATTTCACACCAAATGTTTTCAATTGCATTTCAACTCAGTATACATGTAGATACTACAGAAATATTTTTTAAAATGACAATTGTTGTCGGTTCTTCATGTAACTTGATCTTTTAGATAATACATTTTAGGTGTATATTCTTATGTTATACTTTGAAATTGATAATCAAATCTGCTAGGAAGATTTTCACGCTAGCCCTGCCTACATTACAGAAATGTGCAGTTTTATGTGTGGCTTCTTCGACTGGGCTCACTCAAATCGACACAACACCAAATAATTGAGATATGTTTCAAATTTTAAAAAATATTCTATAAGTATTATGTATTCGATAGCAACTTCTTGCACTTTCGTTTACGCTGAGTACATGAACATGTTGCCCAATTTTAGAAAAGAACACTAGTAATTTGAAGTTTAAATATAAAATAAAATAAGTCAAGAATTGTAAATATTCTATTCACATATTTCTTTAAAAAAAAATCTATGACATCAAAACCAGGAATCGGACCATTACAAATCTGAACCTCTTTTCTTGAACTTTTCTAGACCCTCTTCTTGAGATGTTTTGGTTAATTTAAAAGCTAAGTTTGATGGTAACTTTTAATCTCTTAATAAATTAAATTCTTTATTTATAAACATACTAAATACAGGTAAGATAACGGCTGACTCTTGGATTGATACACCAGTCCTTTCATACCCTTATTATTTGTTCAGTCATAAAAATATATACATGTACAAGCATTTGAAATAAATTTGTACAAAAAACATTTTCTTAGTTTTTATAAAAAAAAAAACCCACAAAACAAAACATAATAATCACCATGAAAAAGGTAAAGTTGAAAGAGCTTAAAATTTCTTTAAGAATACACATACATATTTTTGATACATGCTAAATTTCTTTAAGAATACACATACATATTTTTGATACATGCTTTACAATATCGCTTAATCAACTTTAGCCAATTCTTAAAAAAAATTGTCTGACCCAGTTTTAATACAGAATATATACACCTTTCGTATATGGAATATGTACGCATCATTCTATTACTAAGTACCTACGACATTATGTGTTGCCTTTCTTATTCCAACGTTATATTTTGTGCTTAAGGTGGGTGTTTTTATTTTTATCTCTATTGTAATACAAAATCAGAAGAGTAAAAGCTCGCTGATCGAATTCTTAAATGACGTTAAGTTATTTTTCCCTCTGATATTATGCTAAATATTTTTTTTATTCTTTTGCAAACTTTGTTATACTTTTTAAAAGTATAAAACTATATTGAAAGATCAACATTCTTATACCATCAAACTTTCTTTCTTTCTTGCAGCCTTATTACAATTAAAGTGTTATCTTACCATTGTAATGAAAACGTAAACAATTTCTTTTTTATCCTCTCTTCTCTGTATGTAATTATATAACGTTGTCACTCTTAGATAATGTATAACATATTTGATTTACACCACAGCTGTGCAGCTGTTACAGAAACTCCAACTGGAAATTGGAACAGATGTAAAAATATAAAATCATGTAAACAAAGAATGATTATAAAATATTATCAGAAGAAAAAGACCAAAAAATTACGGGATTTTCTTCGAAAACATTCTACAACAATGGCTACGAGCCAAAATTTGAAAAAAATTACATTTAGACGAAAATCTAGATTTTGCTAAAAAGCAGACCAACTTATATTAAAATGAAACACCCATTTATATATATATATATATATATATATATATATATATATATATATATATATATATATATATATATATATTTTATTTATTTATTATTCAATATTTAATTGTAAGGGTTTTTTTTCAAGTGCATAACAAAGAACTCAATAATAATTTCAAATAGATAGCTAATGATAGGATATACTTTAATGTATGATGTTTTCACAGTTGAATTTGCATTGCTTCCAAACGTGGTGACAGGTAAAATTTCGTTTGATATACACGTAAGAAACTTTCAGATACTTAATCATATTTCAAGCTGTGAAATTAACATTTTTCAGCGTTAAATAAAGATGAATTCCAATAAACCGTGATCTTTTTCAGTTTTGGAGTTATATACTTTTCACATTTCTAAAACACTAAAATTAATTCAAAGCACCTATTTTGGGGGTTTTTTCTACAAAATGAAAGAAATTTAATTAAAATTTCCAGACAATAATTTATCAAAACTTGTGACATTGTTTTGTGTAATGTGATCGACTGAGTAATTACTTTATGGTACATTTATGCTTTTAAGTGTTGGGATAAAGTTTCAATCTTCACTATAATCAACTGACTTATTAATTTTGAAGCAAGAGTCACAAACCCACTCATATTCTTGTCACGTTCTAACAAGATTTTTAAATTAATAAGTGTGCATGCTTTCTTACATTCAGCATTTTGGACAATATTGATTACTTTTCAATTTTTCAATCCTGTTACCATTCACTTCGTGTGTATAGGTCATGTTGGAGTTACATTAATTTATAAGAATTTAAATCAAGAATTAATCATGTTGGATACATTTCTTATGAGCTTCTATCCAAGTATATAGAGTTAAGCACTTTTTCAACCATGTAGATGTAACATATGCATTGCCCATTAGCAGCAAAACAGCAATTACTGCCACTGGAAATTGGAACAGATGTAAAAATAGTTCATCCTGTAATAACAAAATGTGGAGGACAGATTCTTTAAAGAAAAGCCATCATGAATTACAGTAACAAAAATTGACAATTATAAAACTTTTGTCAAAGATGTGAACAATGAGGCAGATGTATGGTGTTTCCATATAAGTTGAAATACATACATAAATAATAATACAACCAGATTCTGTATATTGCAGACCAACTTATAGTAAGAACTCGTATCCATGGAACTACAGATAGAATGTACATCTTTCAGGGTCAATTTCCCCCTTGGTTTCAGTAAAGCAAAAAGCAAAACATAACTTCTACTTTATATTCAACTTTTCAACTTTTTTAAAATACATGTATTAATAATTGTTTACCTGTCACCAACAATAACTGACCAGCAAAGAAGAATACAGACAGGTATTTTGTCTGATTGCCAGCAAAAAAGGAGATTTCTTGGTATATCCATATAGATTTACACAATGAGAAGGCCAACAATCAAATTACTTAATGAAATCAGATCCTGAAGATCATTATTAACAAATACTTGTATATTTCATTATTTATGTACCTGTATGTTTCATTTTTTTGTACATGTTGAAAAAATGCTGCTTAAATGTTAAAACAAGTACAAATAATCATGGATGTTTGTGTTTTGTTTAGATTTTTTTTTATTATTGTATGTTAATTTATCAGTTTTACATTTTTTTTTAGATCAGCTGGCCATTTGCAAAGCCAATGAGGAATTATGTTTCCTTTTCAACAAAGTCAAGAAGAATTAAAAGCTTTTTAAAGAAAAAAAATTAACCTTTGTCAGAGTAAAATTGACAGATCTAGTTTTGGAAACTTTTTGGTCCTGATTTTTTCAATAAGTTCTAGGACTACAAGTTTACACTATATGCCAGTTACTGTTTACATCACTTCAACATATTTGTTTAAATATATTACATTTTTATTCATTTGTTTTTTCTTTGTTTTACAAGTATGTACATGCAGGAAAATAAAAAAAATATACATGTTCAAGAGGAAAAAGACATGCAATATACACAAGAAATTCAAACTTAACAGAAAATTATTAAAAACCTAATTGTTTAAGTTTAAAAAAAAAAACAATGTAGTAAAGGTAAAAATAAAATGTTGAAGGACCACTGAGTGCAAAGAGAGGTAACTCATTTGACCTTTTATATGCACCAGTAACCTTATAACAAGAGGCCCAGGGGCCACATCGCTCACCTGAGCAACAATTACCAGCAATAGCTTTCTCTTTGGAGTATTAAATACAAACTAGACAAATAAGTAGAGTTTCTATATTGATTTTCAAAGGTTTTCAATTTTTTCTAAGAATATTGTAATCAGATAGCTGTCTTGGCCTTGTTGTGAACTATACTAGAAGAGTCAATGTAGTTGTAAAGTTAATGAATTATATAATTGTCTGTATTACATCTAATCATTTACTATTTGCTTAAAATAACACAACTTTAGAAGTCAGGACTAGGGGTCTGAAATTGAGTTAATTATCATAACAGAAATTCTACAGAAATTGGTTAAAGTACATGCGTTATATAGATCGCATTATTTGGAGGAGAATGTTTTAGCGCAGTGTCCGTGCATATAAAATGGGGGTGCAGGAAACACAGCTATCCAGTAGTCATCTGGAAACTGTCTTTCTGCCTCCTCTTTTTATACAGGTAAGATAAATAAATATACTTGCACGTATTCTCAAAAATAAAGTTAATAGATTCAGGGGGTTCAACTTATATTTTATTTTCAGAGATTTTTTAAATGAATATTAAAGTTGATAAATTTAATTGTAATTGACATTAACATTTATTGTTAAAATTTCATATTAAAATGTTATATCTTAATAAAACAGTAGTCATCTGGAAACTGTCTTTCTGCCTCCTTTTTTAATACAAATTGGGACATTGTAGAGGAGGGGACTTTCCAGGAACACCTTGGCTAGGGGCACCCGCCAGGTGTGGGCATGTTGAAAATAAGACCTCCAAGATCTATATAGACTAGGTATCATAAAGCTCCACAGGACAAAGAAATGGGCGTTATAATATAGTGGTGGAGTGTTATGATATAGTGATGGAATCCGGGTTTCCAACTTGTCCTCGCTAGCCACGGAAGAGCCATCAACCACATAACAGACACAATTGGGCCACAAATGTTAAGCAGCATCGCTTCCACATCATCATCTGTTCATTACCCAGGACGAAAAGGACACCTGTTATGCTCTTCAACACCCAGAACAAAAGTGATTCCCTGGACGTAATCAAAACCTACAGCACATTAAGGCAGACAGATACAACGCCCCAGGTCCTGGACATTAACAACGTACCAGAGAACCTCCCACGCATCAGCCAGGAATAGGTTACAACAGGATCTATATAACACAGTACAAACAGCAGGTAGAAGCTCTCTTTTGTCTACCTTTAAAATGTCTTCAATAATCAAGTTAGAAAAATTCAAAGGAAATGGGCCAACTTTCATGATTTAGCAGATTCCAAGGAGGTTAATGCTTTTCCTTTTTATTTAGAGTGTCATTTTGTTTATAAAACAAACATTGTTAATATATGTTTAACCAAGTCCCTTGATTCCCTTTATTATCTGATCTGTGAATTATGTATTATAAATACATTGATTAATTTGGTTTCAGTTGTAAATCGTTGTTAACATTTATTACCTGACATTCGGAAGCCATGTTCGAAACTCCCAGGTGTAAATCATGTGACCGACCAAACTGGCCGCCTAATGCATGTCAACTGTACAGTTTTGGATGAAAATACAATGGCTGCTGACCGCGTTAGACAGATGACCACTCTTAAGAGGGCAATTATATAGGATTTTTCATCAGGAGGAAATAAAATGACCGCATACGAAAGATGACTGCTTAATAGGGGTGACTGCTTCGGCAGTTTTGACTGTATAATGCATGCTCAGTTTGAATTATAAGTGTTTATAATACAAAAAGTATAATAATTTAATTTTTCCAGACGAACAAAAACAATTGTTCTCATAAAAGTATTACACTCATGTTAATATGCTTGATGCTTGATTATATTTGATAATGACAGGCAGAAAGACTGAGAGATGCCTGTATGGTAAAAACTATACGATCAAACTGATATAATCGCTTTTGAAAACTAATGCAGACTTGTATAGTCATTTCATGGACCAGATCAGAAGAGAACTGGACAATACAGGTTGTGTACGAAGACAGGATGATCACAAACTATTAAGGCATGAAGCAAATATTACAACATCTGGTAGAGGGGCAGCACCCTGAAATAATTCCGCAAGAAAATTTGGGAACGCAACAGAGAGAAAACTTCCTGATAAAAATGGAGTTACGATACTTCCATGGTGAACCATAATTTACTGTATCAAATCTAATCATTTAAATTTGCTAAAATTGTCACTAGTTTTTAATTGTATAAAAGTCAAAAACTTTTCTTTAAAACTAAAAATTAAAAATGAGATTTACCAGGACAAGATTTAAAAACATTCAGAGATATTTTCATGCGGCAAACACCACACAGAATCCACCAAGGAACCAGCCTGGGCATGAGAAACTTGTTCATGTACGAACAATAATGGAAACAATCCAAGAAAATTTCAAACACCAATACAATGCACATAAAGAGGTGTCCATTGATGAGGCCATGATTGGATTTTCAGGACGGCTTGGTTTCAAGCAATATGTTCCACTAAAGCCTACTAAACATGGAATAAAAGTGTGGGTTCGTGCTGATCCACACAATGGATTTATGAACGACTTTCAAGTTTACACTGGAAAGGAAGGAAATGTTTCAGAGGATAACTTAGGTGGTAGAGTTGTCCTGGATCTGATGGACTTTGTTTTGAATCTCGGACATCACATGTATTGTGACAGTTTCTTCTCGTCCCCCAATCTGTTTTTGAAGTTGTGGGATGAAGGAACTGTTGCCAGTGGCACAGTAAAGCCAAACAGAAAAGGAATGCCAAAGGACTTAGACAAGATTAAATTAAAAAATCAAGGAGACCACATCATCAAACAGAAGGCAAACCTTGTAGTGAGTGTCTGGAGGGACATGAGGAAATTGACAATCCTGTCAACAAACACAAATCACAGTAACAGAATTACAATGTAGAAGCAAATACTAGTGTTATTTCTGATGTCAAGAGTGGCTCAGAGTATCTAAAGCTTAAAGAACCAGGCAATTTTCTTTATAAGTCCAGCAACATTACACTTACTTTATTTACTGATGGCATACCTTTATTTAGTAGTTCATCTGTCTCACTTTGGCCGGTATACCTCATCATAAATGAGCTGCCCCCTAAAGAAAGATTTCAACGTACCAATATGATACTTTGGGGCATTTGGCAAGGTGTTGGTAAACCAAAGATGTGCATGTTTCTGAAACCGTTAGTATTAGACTTACATAATCTATATCAGATAGGCTTGACATTTTTGGTTGATGGAAGAACTGTCTCCTTGAGGGCGATGTTAATCTTGGCAACCATGGACTTGCAAGCACGTGCATATGTATTGAACATGACACAGCATAATGGCCTTAATGGATGCCTATACTGTAAAAAATCAGGGGTTGTTGTGGCAAGCGGGAAAGGCAATTGCAGGTCTTATCCATATAATGAAAGCCCCATTTTGAGGTCTGAAGAAGAGGCTCAAAACAGTGCAACTTTGGCAAGGAATGAAGGGAGGAGAATTGACGGCTTCTTTGTGGAAAATGTTTTTATGTATCTCCCATACTTTTCCATGACAAATAATGTTACTATTGACTACATGCATGGAGTTCTACTAGGAGTGACAAAAAAATTTCTCGATATTTGGTTCGATAGTAAACATTCCCAGAATGCATGGCACATTGGTGATAAGATTTAAAAGAAGTCAATGCAATTCTTAAGAAGATCAAACTACCGTATTTCATTCATCGTCATCCCCGCATCCTGTCGAATACATATCAGCACTGGAAGGCATCAGAATTAAGAAACTGGCTGCTCTTTTATGCTTTACCATGTTTGAATGAATATTTACCACAAGTGTATTTAGTCCACTTTAGCTGTTTAGTGGAGGCTGTATATATTTTGCTAAGCGAAGGAATTGATCAATCTGATCTTGATCGTGCTGAGGAACTCTTAAATGCTTTTTTGTAGAAATGTGGCACCATTATATGGATAATTTGATGAGTTTGAATGTTCATAATCTTACTCACCTTGTGACCTTTGTTAAGTCATGGGGACCACTTTGGGGGTGGTCTTGCTTTGCTTTTGAATCCTTTAATAATGAAATCACAAAAGCCATACATGGAACAGGAAATGTCTGTAGAGAAGTATTTTGGTTTCTTCATGCCCAAAAACGTGTTCAGAGAAATGTGCAACAAATGCACTCAAATGGAATGAAAGACACAAAAGTCTTAGGTTTTCTGGAAAGGCTAAGTGCAGCATCACATAAGCAAATAGGAACTGAGGCTTTACATTGTAATGTGATAAAGATTCAGGATTTAGGGGAAGACCTTAATGATGATATCAGGGACAAACTTAGAGAGATGACTAACTGTGACAACAGAGAGAGTTTTTCAGTGGTTGCTAAAATAGCCAGAAATGGATTTACAATGTATAGCATGGCTGTAAATAAAGTAAAAAAACAGAATTCATACACTCTTCTTCTAGAAAATATTCAAGATGGGGCTGATGTGATTGAAGTTTATCGATATATCATGCATAACAAAACACACCAAGTGTTTGCAGTAGGCAGGCTGATGAAAAAGAAGGACCCATCCTTGACAGACGAGTTCCACACCTGCAAAGGATTTCGTATTTAAGGTACTACGTAATTCTTATGTTTATTGAAAGCAGTATTAAAATTTATGATCGGGTTAATTGTAGTTTTACAAATGTAAAATATTTTGGAGCTTGATGAGGTTCAACCTCAGGGTTCATATATTGAAATTTAATTTCAAAGGCACTTAATAAATCCAAGATGCTGTAAAATCATTCGTTTTTTCAAATTATTTATACTGTTTATGGGCCATTTTTAAATTTCTTTCAGAAATAATCAAGATGTTGTCAGAGTTGGAAAAATAGTAGAGCCTTTTATTGTAGTGGGTAAATATGCAGCCCGCCTTCCAAACCACCACGAAAGAGATTAAAATGACTACTGAACAGATAAGAATGAGTTGGACAGTGAAGTGAGAACTGTAGAAATAAAGTAAAGGAAAAAGTATCCGCTTTAGACCAGGAAAATTAATATTTAGATTTCTGAACAGTTTAACATTGTTTAAGACACTTTCTTTATTGCTCACTGTTGAGGACTAACAATCTGAATTTATAATTCTTAAAGTGTATGTGAACACTGGTAGACTTTATTGGGAAAATTTTACGGCATTATCTATTCTGAAGCATTTTTTTGGTATAATAAGAAAAAACTTTTCAATAAAGATTCTTAAAAGTATTTCAATTTTTTTCTCAATTTATTGTTACCATTTTATCCATTAACATGGTACATTTATTCTGATATCAATATTAATCAGTATTAACATGAGAGATGACTTTCTATTGAATGGTAGCTTTTGCTTTATTAAACAATCAAAATTGAAGAATGGAACAAAAGTAAATCATTGCAAGTTAAACAACAGACTAAAGAGATTATTTTAATCCACTCAATATGACAAATGCTGCTTTGACTAATACTGAGTTTACATAGTCTGTTCTCTGACTTGTATTTTGTTAGTTTATATTAAAAATGTATTAGGAAACATATCAGGATTAAACTGTGTTTGAATTTAAGGGAATCAATTTTATTCTAATTCAATTTAAAGAATTGCCTAATTTTACATAAGTATGCCAACATTAAAGAAAACATTTATATTCTCATTTGAAACGTTAATCTTTAATTTGGCTTCATAGAGCAAAAAACCGTGCTTGGATACAATGAAAATGAAAAAAGTTACAGATTTTTAAAAAAAAGTCCATTGAATACCATATTTCGACTTAGAAAAATATTTACTTCTGACTACAGAATTCTCCATGCTTTTCCAGTTTGTAAAATTTCTAAGTTCAATATTATAGTAATAAAGTTAAAGTGTTAAAAATTCTAAGTCCAACTTTCCAGTAATTTCCACCCATTTTCCATGATGGGTATGTTATCCATGGACATTGTACATGGACGTCCAGTCTGTTCTTGTCCATGTATCCTGGACTATGTCCATGTTTTCCAGGCATTTCCATGGAATTTCTATGGAAAAGCCTGGAATCCATGGAAAAATGAGACATGTCCATGGAAGTTCTACAGCCAATGTCAGTTAAACTTTATAATGCCTTGATGAATGGTGTAGACCATGCTGTTCAACTTAGGTCCACATACAACATCACAAGGAAAAGCCTAAAGTGGTGGAAGTACCTGTTCCTGTACGATGTATGTATTGTAAATTAATACATATTGATGCACGAGTCCCCAAATCATGGCCTGAGGACCAAAAACAACAGGGTTAGGACTAGGACTCAATTGGAGTTTAGAATGAAACTAGCCCATCAGCTGATTGGACTCTTTTCTATGACGAGGAAGAGGAAAACTGAATTCAATGTAGAGCATGTGATGGAACATCGCTGGCCAAGTACCATGCCGAAGAAGAGGAGGTGTAAACAATGCACAAAATCTGGTGTTACACGTGAATTATTGAGTGGATGTTCCCAATGTGACGTTAACCTATGCAACGACTGCTTTATACCATTTCATTTGGAAAACTTTCCAGACATTTATGGACAATAAACAGAGAGATATTATTGTTTATTATGATTTTGAGAAGTGTTTTCTTTTGTTTTTCTTTTTGGAAATAAACAATTCTTAAGGTATGGTAATAAAAGTTATATCTGTGGAATCTGCATTTATTCTTCTTTATAACCTGAAAATATTGAAAAACAGATGTGCATAATTAATGAAGCAGTGGCTGTTTATCTATTGTCTGCTGACAGCTCATCAGCAGCAGGGATTCTGATAAGAATTTGCCTGGGGCACACGCTGCAAAACACTGCTGGGGCTTATCTCAGGTAAAGCAGCTGGGGCTGAATGAGTTAAAATTGTTTTGCAAGTAGGCAATATGACTTTTTTTCAATACTAGTAACGTTAAGCGCAAAGAGAGGTAACTCACTTTGACCTTAATAATAATTTGTTTGAGTTATTCTAAAAAATAAACTGTTTGCATTATTGTAAAAGTGTTTATTTACGTGTGGGGGAAATTTACGCTAGTTACGCTGTAAGTTTGAAACTGCATAAACTTCCCCCCGCGCATATGGTAAAATAATGAATACTTTAGAGTGGTAAATCACGCATCCACATATTAAACACCCACGTGTATTGTTTGACCATAGAAAATGTATACTTAACCACCGGCGTAAATAACCACTTTTACAGTATGCCCCTCACTGCACAAAGAAGAGTCGTTTTATCATGTTTATCAATTTAAACAAAATCAAATGGGAGAAAATTAAGTTATTTATTTTATAATATTTATTGTTTATTGTGTGTAGTCATTTCATTTAAGTATGCTGGAGTGAAATTGTTACTAGTTAATTAAATTATTTTAATTTTAGAAACAATACAAGAATGCCACCACCTTTATTAAAAAGAAGACACTCCTTAGTAGGAAGGAATATCCTGCCAGTCGTCAAGGTAATGAAGAACTATGCAAGTTAAATATGGGACTAAACGAATTATCGGATGCAGAGCTAGCAAAGAAATTTAAATAACTAACCAATGAGGAAGCAGAAGACATTTTGGAAATGTCGGGAAAGGACATGACTTCAGTGAACCTGAAGACATTGCTCTATTTACAGTCCTGTTGGTAAATGAAATAGGTGCACCAGAAACAAACTTAAATCTTCACTACCTGAGGACGCTTCCACACAAGTTTCAGCTTTTTCTGTCCCTAAACCTACTAAAAACATTTAATGTTATGATATCGATATTGGCACCATGTGACTAACAGTTGAACATCCCCCATTTCCCCCTCCACCTATACAAGTGAGGGGAAGTCTCTCCCAGGGTAAATTAATAATTCATTTCATTAATTAATTGCTAAAAATGCCATACTCTTTCCTTTTTAATGATGATATACATGGTTGTTAACTTTAAAAGAGTTCAATGTACATGTAACTTGGGACAATATCAATAGCTGTAATTACAAAATTGTAAATCATGCACTTTTCTCATATAATTTAAGGAAAGTTGAAAATGGTACTATACTAGTTCAGATGTTGCTTATCATCCATGCTGTTTGTTGAAATAACTATCCTAAAATACTTAGTAATTATCATGATTATACCCCCTTTCAATGAAGTTTGGAAGGGGGGGGGGGGAGACACCACATCAATCTAATCTTTCCATCTGTATTTGTATTTGGCTGTCCATCCACTCTTCTGTATGTCCATTTATCCATAAGTCTAGACTTTCATGTCAAACCCTCTCTAGAGTATATTAATCTTTATACTGGACCATCAATTATTGAGGTATTACAGTTTTTAGTTATCATGGCCACAACTTGGTATTGTAACCAGATAGCCATATATATGAAATATAATTTTATGATTGTATTCTGTTTTATGTTAATTAGTCATTAGCATGTTGTGCACTTGATACAATTAAGATAAGTGTATAATGAACAATGATGAAAGATAATTGTGAACAATGTTAAAGTTTACCAGGTCATTGACCGAAAAGGACAACTGACAGTTTGAATTTGTGGTGTCAGCGGAATGACCAGGAAGAATAAAACTCTCGATGATGATTGGACTTGGGAAACAATCAATGGATGCAAGACTCTTAAATGTAATTAACCTTTAACAATGGACTTAGTTTATAAGTCACTTATGAAGTGTGACCAGAAAGATGTATTAACAATTGCTTATTCTATATGCTGATTTTTGTACTTATGATTTGATTAAGAAACATCAGATTGATTTTAGACCACTACATGTATATGATAACTATTTGCATAATAAAATCACAAATAAACTCGAATTGACTTATGATTTTAAAAAGTCTACAGAACACAAGTGAAGGATCACATTATAAGACTTTTATGGTATCCATGACCAGGATAATTCGAAGTGCAAAAATAAAGAAAAGCTAAACTGTTAAGAAATGGCTGAATGTCCGAAAATACCTAGTGAAACATTAAGTGGCGAAGATATATATCCAGACTTGCCCCCACTAATTGTAGACAAGATTATGAAGTACCATCGATTGGCAAACGTGGCCTTTAAGAACCGAAACGAACTGTCCTTAGGTAGATGAAAAGAGTGAATGAGTACACGCCAGATACTTTTGTTAGAAAACTTACCACTTTTGAAACAATAGAGGTTTAATTAGCAGACCAACCGGTACGCGTACTTGTACGTGTAGGTTAGACCTACGGGAACCAGCTCGCATAACTTTTCTTGTTTAGCAGTTGAAATGTGTACCTGTACGTGTCAATGTAATTCTAGGTGTTCTCTCCTTCTTACCTGAGAATTTTTAATCGCAGTCAAAAATATGTTCATTTGGATACATACGTGTAGAAATACGTCATTACAAAAACTGATGACGTAATGCACATATTTTCCTTTATACACGTACACGTACTTGTACACGCTGGTTTGTTAAACCTCTCTAATAAGTCTCAAATTCATATTCGCATATCTAAATAGGTTGGGCAAAATTGAGAAAAAATATATTAATATTCATCAACTTCTTGCTAAAATTGGCCACAGGGAGGCTGCGTATTTAAAATATGTTTTAAAAAATGAGGTAGTTCCCCAAACATTTAAGCAGGAGAGGAAGGAGTGATAATGGAAGATAGGCCATCGAGCGATGAGGTATTCTATAATGAAAACAATATGCACCCTTTAGGTTTGGATAATCAGGAGTAGTTTATTTTAAATATCGACCATTTGCATTCTATTCAGATGTCCGATCCACGACCTATACTTCTCTATCTCTTCAAGTCTTCCCTATGGACACACTAATGGAGGAATTGCCAATAAAGAATGATCTACAACCTATGGAATCATCACCTTGGGTGGGAAGTCTTTGGTTTTATGTATTTTTGATTTTGGAAGTAATAATTATATTTGAAATTTGTATTATCAAACGTAAAACTATCAAAAAGGTAGGATATATGTGCTGTGGTTGCTGGTCGGGTTGTCGAAAAAGGGGTGGTGACAGGGATGAGGAAAGATCTGGCAGAAACGTTTTGTCTGGTGTGAGTCCTGATCAACAAACTTCCAAAGAGACTATTGAAATGAAATCCTTAGTACGGAACGCTACACCATCCAGGAAACCTCGCCGACATGGAAAAAAACGATGATCAACTGCGGACACTCACACTATGGAATCATTAACCGAAGAATTAGCAAACCAGGTGGCTAGAGGAATAGGAACTCAGAGTTTCCGAGGCCCGAACGCTATGGACCAGACTCGAACTTTGCACGAGAATACCTTGCAGAAAGGGCGTTGATATCTAAGAAATAGAGGAACGCAGTCGATGTTCTGCGAGGAGCCATGATTTACCTGTTTGCATTATGCCCCTGACTGTTCTAAGAACAGACGTTTTATCATTTAAAAAAATCACAAAGCAGGAAATTAAGTTGTTAAATTATTTATAATATTTATTGTGTGTGGTCATTTCATTTAAGTTTGCTGGAGTGAAATTGTTACTAGTAAATTTAATTATTTAAATTTTTGAATCAATGCAACAAGAATTCCACCATCACCTATATTAAAAAGGAGACACTCCTTAGTAGGAAGGAATATCCTGCTTGTCATTAAGGTAATGAAGAACTATGCAGGTCAGAGACTAAATTTATGCAAATTAAGATCAAATATGGGACTAGAGGAATTATCGGATGCAGAGTTAGCAAACAAGTTTAAAGAATTAACCAATGAGGAAGCAGAAGACATTTTGGAAACCTGAAGACATTGCTTCATTTTACAATCCTGTTGGTGAATTAACCCGTTCACCGGCAACAAACTTAGATCAACATTAACTGAGGATGCTTCCACACAAGTTTCAGCTTTTCTGGCCAAAGGGTTTTAAAGAAGAACTTTTTGAAAAATACCAACAAATTTTCAAATCATTATGATTTAAAATTATCTTCCCTTTAAGAAGATGTAGCAATTCATTTGAACAATGGTTTCGGAAGAAAGGATGAAAATGTGAAAAGTTTACAACATTAACCACTGTTACCGGCGCCAACAACAGACTGACAAATTTTGATCACAAAAGCTCACTTGAGCCTTTGGTTCAAGTGAAAAGGTTCAAGTGAGCTAAAAAATAATTACTGCTTTACATGCCAAATCTTAATGTTGTTGTACCATATTTTACATGTTTCCACACACTTACACAGTTGCCACTTAAAAACATTACAGTAACACAACACTATTTTCATGTAATGTGATCTGAATGGCGTCTTCTCTGACAGTCGACAAGACACAGTGAATATGACTAAAGTAGACATCAACTTCTCTACCTTTGAAGAAGCCAAATGTCAATTTCCCAGACTCCACACTGTGAAGATAACTAATTTAGATTTATTAACTTCTCTGCTTTGTAGAAGTTGATTTCACTGACACTACACAGTACACTATAAGCTACCTAATGTGGACTGGGTTCCACTCCTTCTCCTACGCTGACAAAGTCGCTTTCGTGGAGGAACTTGACATTGAGTGTTGCCACTGTGCAGCACTGAGTGCTAGCGTACTGAACAAAACGGACCAGTTTCTCCCACTCGTTGCGATGGACATGGTAGCGATAGAAGTCTTTGGTTTCTACAGTTCTTGTTGGCTTGTCTGGTCTGCTGAATTGTCTCACACCTACATTAAAATAAGAACAAAACAGTGATCAGATGCTGTTGACTTTTTTTAATTAGGTCATCTGCTTTAAAATCCCTTTCATTTTTTTATTACCCATACATTCCATCTAATATTCAAAATACAGATATACAATAATAAACAGTTTAAAGCCGAACACAGCTTGTAAATAGGCATGTTAACCATTCTGTCACTTTGTTTCATAGCATCAAATGTTTTAAAGCTCTATCTTTAAAGCAAAAAATTATTTCATCATTAATTTTTTGATGGATGCTTAAAAATCTGTTTTAAAAAAATTTGTGGGAGCCTATATTGCTGGTGTATTTAATCATAACATTATTTTTGTTTTTGTTCAACATGTTCAATACCAGTATTTTTTTCCCTTTGAAGTGCATATACATGTGTACACATGGTTAAAAAAATTACCTCCTGTGATATAAATCTGTCCCTCATACACACAGCCTGCAAATATTTTCCTCTCCTCAACAAAATCAGCACCAAATGACCATCTGTTGGTGGCAGGGTCATAAATCTCCACCTCCACAGCATTGGAATGTTTGGATCCACCCCCCAAAATAAAGATCTTGTCCTCCACAACCAGTGAGAGATGTTCAGAGCGTGGTTTCATCATATTGGTGCGTACCACGCTCCAACAGTTTGTGGGAATGTCGAATCGGAATACACTATCTACATGTTCATCTACAACATCTTTTCCACCAAAGACGTACAAAGCTTTATCATGGCAGCACATTGAATGCTGGTACAGCGCCATTGGCATTGGTTCCATTACTGTCCAATAGTGGATTTCTGGATCATAGACTTCCACAGTGTCCAATGGTTCCCCAAGCGGAAAACTAGATTTTCCGCCACAGACAAACACCTCGTCTCTGTAGTTACAAGCAGCAAACTGACAGCGAGCCACTCCCATGGACTTCATGGGCAGCCACTTTGATTCCTTTTCGTCATACAGGAAGAAATCTTTCTCGGCCTCCCCTGTCACAGAAAAATGATAATTCTCATAAAAAATGCCACCTATGAAGTATATATTATTGTTGTCTGTGGTAACCAAAGAATAGTAGTCTATCCGAAACTTGAAATCAAAGGATGGGTGGTGTTTTATTCCATAGTAATTCTTCTTAGTGACAGGGTCAAAGGCTGTGAATGACCTTTCATTGGCTGCATAAGCACCCCCAGAATACACTATCAGTTTTCGGTTGAACATTCCGAGTCTTGGGGTGGGGTTTGCGAATGGTGAGTCTGCGTCAATATCTAACATGTGAGCTTGCTGTATTTTGAAAAGACTGAATGATGTCAAAACTCCTTGACAAAAGCTATTCCCTTTAACCAGCTCATGACTTGCAACTTTTTCCTCAAAATACTCATCATTTATCAATGGCAAACGCAGGCACTTGAACAGTTTGGGAAAAAGCCTGGTTCGAGTCTCCACATCAAAGTCAATCCACTTCAAAATATATTCAAAGATATACTCCTCACGATCTACGTAAATGTCATCGGACGACAAAAACCAGATTAAGTCCCCTACTTCCACTTTAGACATAAACTCCTCAGACTCGGCTATTTCTGGGAATTTCTTGAGAATGAATTTTCCACTGTTTTGTTTCAACTTTTCACAGTAGTTGTACATAGCGAAGAAAAAAACATCTAGACAGTTAGCCAGCCCGACAGCTGCAGATATGTGATCAATGCATTTATCTACGACCTCCAGCATTTCAAGGAAGTTAGCCGCGGAGAAGACGCTTTGGACATTCTCATTGGTCAGATTGATTTTTCCGCTGTAAATGTATTCGAGCAGAGTTTCCATGGCATCTTTGCTGATTTCATGTATTGGAACAACACTATCTGTACTTTCTCTGACATCACTGGTAAACATGGCTCTAAAACAGGAGAGAAAATTTAAATTGAAAATTTAATTGTTAGCATATAATGAGCCTTACTGATCGGCTTATATTTTGTTAGTGCTGCCTCAAAGAAATTGATGAATCAGAGATACATGTATCTGACAAATACAGTGTAGGAAAAAATATAACCATGCAAACTTGAAGAAATCAAAACTCTATATACATTACAACTAATCGCCGGGCTATTACCAGTTCAAAAAAGTAAAAATTGGGCCAACAAAGTGGTCTGACCTTATCAAGGCAGACGTCAAGATAAAGTTAATCAGCAAGGAGGGCCTCTTTGAGAGATCTAAATTTAATTCGATCTGTAAACCATCTTTAAATTTCAAAAGGTTTGTGAGAGCCTTGGCAACGTTAATATTTCTCGCAGCGAACCAGTCATCAACTACCGGTATATTTGGTAGATCAGTCTCCAGATAATCTACATATTGATCATGAAAATTTGTCATTGCGTACCAGTTCATCTCCTAATATTTATATTTCCAGTGTCTTTGTCTGTGATAACACTATCCTATGAACTATTTCAAGATTTAATCGAACAATTGCTGAAAATTATGTAAATATAAGTAACATAAAGCTCTTTGGGCTTCATTGGATTTAATCACCCCTGACTGTATTTGATCACCTCATAATATTCAAAAATTGATTCATTCCTTAATTAATCGCAAAATAAAGTTGTCACGAAAAAAACCTGGTTTACAGTCTGTTGAAAGGCTGAAGGTTGATCAGTGCTCAATGGATGAAAAAATAACATGCAGCCCCTAAGTGCAGATTTCGTACCTGAAGAACGGACTACTAGCTGCCAGGATGTTCCTGTTGCACGCAAACTGTTGTCCTTCAACGTCCAATGTGACATCTGTCAGCTGACCTTTCTGGTAGAACGTGTACACTCCCTCCAACAATCTCTTCTGCTGGGGATTCAGTCCTCCCTTACCCTCTGTCATCTTTTCAGAACCACTGTAACAAAATTCAATGACCTGTAAATCAATGTTATTGGACCACCCTTCCATTTCATTTATTCCATCTTGATTCAACTCCCCAACCCCCGTTTACCCTTTTCACCAAAAAAAAAATTAAATAAAATTATCATGATGTATTTAAACAATCAAATATGATAATAAAATCTTCAACATCTTTTAATGCTACAGTGAATTTTCAGAAAAATAGTATAGGCCTAGTCTTAGCTCAGATAAAATATTGTACATATACATCATGTACATAAATATAATATCCATAATTAAATACAATTATCTATAAGCACAACATTATTACATTATTGTATTATTAAAATCCAGTATGTAGAGTTCAAAATACATGCACCTACTATTTCAGTACATTATATCATCATTCACACTGACTGGTGTTGGCACTATGAGCATGATGATAAATGTGGGTGATGGCTATGACCACCCATTGTTATATGTCAATATCTTATATGAATATACAGCAATATCACAAAATATTGAATGATAATTATAAAACAACGAGATTTCTCATTTCAATTGATAACTGGAAAGAGGGGCTAAACCTAAGAAATATCTCTTTACCTGTTTACACAAAATAAACTGTGCTGTTTTGAAATACTGCATTCCGTGAAAAAAACCAAACAAGGATTATTTAGGACTGTCAAGGAAGAGACTCGCACGTTTATTTTTATACATGCATATACTTCATCGATAATAATGCTGTTGTATGCGTATATTGTAACGTTGAAAAAAAAACAATTATATAGACTCACACTTACCAAATGCTTGCACTACGCTGACCTCCTACTACGAAGTCAGGTCGGGTCGAATTCCTTTGCAACTTGAGAATCAACAAACGTTTCTTGCAGCTGGTGTCGATTAGATCGGAGGACACGCATGTGTAGTCTGTCTGCCATGCTGCCAAGATGGGAATATCAGATTCCACTCCCCTCTATAGTCTATTTATGGAAAATGCGCTGACTGGTATTTTAAGCAAGGTCTGATAACTCTAAATTGAAAAAACCTCCCGATAGGTGGCGCAATCCATATCCTGTGTCAATCGGCAATCCTCGGCTGATTCCGCTACGCCGAGTGCGCGAGACATCCGAGTAGTTCCGAGTGTATCCTGTGTCTTTCGACCCCCCCCCCTCCCCCCCAACCAAAGAGCAATGAATATAATATAAATTCTAAACATCGCATTTTTTCCAAAAAATATTAAGAAACTGACTTTTGAACATGTTATCAAAAGATTATTTAAAATACTCTGAATGTATACATGTAATCGACCTAAAGCGTTAGGTAATTTTTTTTCTTCTTGGCTAAATTTGCATCATTAATTGGATACAAGTTGCATATCATTTTATTAATTTTATTCGATTTTCAAAGTTGCTGTACACATGATACTTTATCATAGTTACATGTCATCAAATGGAATAAAGGAATTGCTTCTTCTATGGTGTAAACGTATTTCAAAAGATCTGCATAACTGACTGAACACCAGAGACATAAATGACATTATTTATGTCTCTACTGAACACTAAAAAAAAATATTTATTTGTAAATATAAACATTTATTTACACAACGATTGTATGTTCATCGGTCTATTATCCAAATTCTAATTGGACGCAACACGCATTTTAAACATTAACTTGTTATTTTATCTCATAAGTTATTTTTTTTTTCATTTTTCTTAAGAAAAAATGTCCATTTCTGTGTTTAATTAACTGTCTCAATAACCATGATAACCAAAAGCACGGTCTTCCATTGTTTGATTACGTAGGTTCTAATAAAAGGCGGGGGAAATTTGAAAAATCCATAATTATAGGGGGGGGGGTTTAATGACTTTAGAAATTATATGTATCATTGCAAACTTATCGGAGTGGCTTAATAGAATTTTCATTCAGTATTAAATTATTTTAAAAAGACAAAACGCCTAACAAAGTCAGAGATGAACACAGCATTTTATAATTTGAAAAATCAAGAAGTGTCCTAATAAACATGATACATGTAAAACATTCGATACGAGAGTATTAATCTCGTCAATGCCTTACATGTTCCGGTTTCCTGTTACGTAAGTCATTTACACGACCGGCCGTCAACCGATTCATTTCCGGTGTACATGTACATGTTCACTGTAACTAGGGGAAATGGACACGCTGATCTGTACACTCTTATTTAATTTTCTACAACTGTAATGTACATGTGTCACTGTCCTGCTAATATTTAGTTGTACGTTTTAGTATGATATATAAACATTTACAAGGTATAGTACATAGATTCATTTGAAATATCATCCTTTATTATGCGTGTTACATGTATGTGTGTGAGAAAGGCGTTGGTTTTGGGTTCTTTTTTTTCTTGTATATAAAGTTAAATTTCAATTTCTTATTTTTATAATTTAAATGTTTTATTAATAAATCGCAAATATTATCAAAAGAGTCTATAATGTTGTAAGCTAAATTCGATTATGAATTTAGATATAAACACTGATAAATATATATTCATGTAAGCTCGAGATTGTAAAACAAACGCGCGCTCATCGATGTACCAGTGTATGTACATGTATACAAAGTTAAATTTCTTCAAAACTAGATCTAATTATGAGTATATTAAATTAAGCAATCAACGTTATAACAATTACATAGCACAATGTGATGCATTTTAATTCATGGTTATGGACAATCTAAATAAAATTAACGTTAGACGCGTAAATCCGCTCCTCTAAGCTATACAACACCGTATCAAAGAGAAGCGTACTTAGATATTTGGTTGAGGGTTAAGATGCAGTAGATCAGGCCCAAGTTTGTAAAAATCACGCACATTTTGTATTTTTACAACTAAAAGCTTTGGTTTTTTTTTTACTAGGAATGACTACAGAGGTTATCCTAGCCTTGCTGCTTCTGTTGGGGGTACTTAGCTGTGCCAGAGCCAGAACTATTTCCTACCAAGTTGTAAGACTGTATACATGTATGAAATAAACAAAACAAATTAAAATCTGAACAATAAATACAGACTGATTAGTTTCTCTCTCTCTCTCTCTCTCTCTCTCTCTCTCTCTCTCTCTCTCTCTCTCTCTCTCTCTCTCTCTCTCTCTCTCTCATTTGCATACAAGTTATACTTATTATTATAATAAAGGATATACATGATAGGACCACGAATGACAACATTGTACATGTAGTTTATAGACTTATAGACCTAATTACGCGAAACTTTTGCCTTCTAACTTTAGACTCAATATGTACGTATACATGCAAACAGTGCTTGATGGTGTTTCAGCAACCTGGGACAAGTTTTCTTACATTGTAAGTTTGGTAGTTTTAATTAAGATAAAAAACACATACACAAAAAACTTTTCATATTTTCTTTAAGAATGACGATGCTGTAAATTCTACCGCCTTCCGGGGAATTATCATGTACGTATGGAATGCAGAAACTGGCGCACTCGAGCAGTCGATAGGGGTGTACGCCGCCGGATATCATAACGGTTCAGACGGAAATCAGTGCGCGGTCATCGAGGATACAAACCATTTTGAAAGAATGATCAGGGGTAAAATCTTGAAATAAGTTCGATACACCATTCAAAGAATTGTCACTTTTACATCACATTACTGGAATACCAATTTTTATTATTTATGGCACCTAGATACATGTACTAGTAAATATTTGAAAATACATTTATTGTACTTTACCGTATAACGTGCATATACGGGTATCTACATCAAGGTCAGATAATTATTGCAGTCATGGAGCATAATTCTTAAGTTATCATTCAGATTAGAATTTGAAAACCAATTGGAAAAACTCATTTTAACAAACTGTACAAGTCATAAAATTATATTGTTAAGGTGTTCCAGATGGTAGGATTGTCGGCCTAGAATTCAGAGCGAGACTGACACTTAAACCAGAGGTCAACTACGCCATGTTCTACAACAGTTTGGAATCTTTCGCATTTGGAAAGATCACAGGAATCGGTAACGTACGAAACATGGCCGGAAATGACGCGTATGTCCTCATAACCAAGAAAGGTACACTTTTTTTTACCATATACAATTAATAGAGACGGTAAATCATACAAATTAACTTTTTATTCCTGAAAATCACGCAATTAAATGCATGACATTATTTTCTTTTATAAATGACCACTTCGACATGTAGCGTACATTGACACCACGTATAAGAACCAGCAGATATAAATGAAACAACAGCAAAATGCAAAAACCCTCCCTTCTTAAAATTAAAATAAATTACAAAATAATATAAGTTTGCCTAAAAAATAATAAAACCGATTCGGTTTTTTTATAGATGATTACAATTCAACAAAAGAGTGGCTGATGCAAACTGGAGGAAACCAACAAGGGAAGATGGCTGAAATTTATCACCATGACAACGGCATAACATTCACCGTTGGTAGCCATGTTAACACAAGTGCCTATGTCAACAGTTTTACATATGCAAGAAGTGAAGAAGGTAAGAAATACATGTAGTATATAGAAACTAAACATTACGTCATATTAAAATTAAGGAATAAATTTGATCGGTTGTGCCACAGGTAATGGTTGAAAGCTGTTTATAAGACATGACGAGACATTATTACTTATTAGGTTTGTTACTGATTAAAGAAATTTGTTGGATCGGTAAAGTCCATAAAAGGCGAGGCCAAGCCGAGCCTGTTTAAAGAAATTTGTGGGGTTGGTAAAGTCCATAGAAGGCGAGGCGATGGACTTTACCGACCCCACAAATTTCTTTAAACAGTCAGTAACAATTCAATAAGTAATATTGTTTTGTCGAGGACCTTAAGTTTGATATGTATACAAACGTTTGTGTAAAAAAAACGTTACGTCCGCCATGTTGCCCTATAAATTTTGACGCTCGCCTTTGTAAGGCAGTCACGTGACCCGTTTCATCCCATGACGCCGAGACATTTTAGTCAGAGGCAAAACAATTTGTTTTATTATACTTTCATGTTAAATACTGAAATCTGTTTGGTTTAGACGCAGTTGATAACCCGTTCTATTACCCTCAGCGTTAGCAACACACTTGGCAACGGGGTAACACAACGAATTGTTACATGCACATACATTTAAATTATGCGCGTACAGTTCGCCGTAGAATTCACGTAATTCCTATATGAAAGCAGTTTTTTTTTCTTTAAAGAATAAAGACATTCAGTATAATAAAATAAATAGTGTCTGTTTGGGAGGATAACAGTTGTAATTGACACCCCTTGAAAATCCGCTTCGCATCGGTTGACAATGGTTTTCTCGGGGTGTCAATTTTAACTGTTTCCCTCCCAAACAGGCACTATCTATATAATAATATCCTTAAAAAGCTATGATCTTAAGGCGACCAATTCATTGTACACCATCAAACCCCCACGGCAAACACAATTATCCTTCGGACACCCCCCCCCCCCGAAAAAAATTTCTGGATCCGCGCATGAGCTGTATGTTGACTGTATGACGATTATTGGAGATTTTTCTTTATTTAAGAAAATTTGCTGAAGTAGTTTTATATTCGAACTATCTATGACTGGGAAATAAGTATTTATATTGTAAACGAGACAAATTCCTTAGACACGTGATATTCGCTTGTGATACTAACATGGATTGAGTTCGATGTTTAGTTGAGTGTTGTGCTTTATTAATTAAGCGTACGTACAATCAAAAAGGAAACAGTTGCTGTGCAAACAAACAGCATCGTCATTGCTTGAAGGTCTAAACCTAATAAAGTCATTAACATTTTGAAATTTTCAATCACGATTCGATATAGATCAAGAACTGCTGATGAATTCCAATTTTGAGGATCCGTCATTTTCCGGAACCTGGTTTTGTTCCGGATGCACGCTGACGTCATACAGTAATGACACGTTTCACGGGAGTCGATCTTTGCTGGTCACGGATAGGTAAATAAATAATTAGCGAATAGTTAATGAATGATTTATGAATTATAGAGGAAACGAACGAACGAATGAATAAATGCGAATAAATGAACGAACGTATGAATTACAAATACATGTAAAAGAAGAAAAGAGTCAACAACGTATCAAACAAATGAAGGAACAAGCGAATAAACGAATGACTGGATAGATAAATGATTCCAAGTTTGAGATATTTGGAAGATCCTGTAGATAGATAGATAGATAGATAGATAGATAGATAGATAGATAGATAGATAGATAGATATGGAAACTGACGTTTTTAACAATCAATCGTTATTAGGAAATATTGATTCAAAATACTTGTTATTGATCCATACATTAGATGATATTTGTTTTTGTAAAACTAAACGTCTTGGTGATTAAAAAAAAACTTTTCTGATCTATGTTTTTTTTCCTCTTGAGCATCTTTCTACTCATCTACTCATCAGTCGGCCAGTTGAATTTAATTCGTTTTGTAGAAAACACCCGTATTCGGCCCCTCAGCAGAGGGTAAATGTGACACCGGGGTACAACTACGTCTTCAGAACCTACTTTAAACTGCTGAACTTACCTACAGGGGTCAACTACACCACGCTCAAACTGACGGCCAATGTCAAGGTCAATGGTAAGTAGCTAACAAACAACAAACACGCAAACACGCAAATAAACAAACAAACAAACAAACGAACAATAAACAGACCAACATAATATTAGTAAGAGATTTTTTAAAAATATAGTTTTGATCCACCCTTTTCAGTTACAAGTGTAAACATGGTTTCACCAAAAAAAAAAAAAACAACAACCAAACAAAAAAAATTAACAAAATATCCCCCATAATTTGTAGCAATATTTTTTTGTTTTCAAACATTTATTAATCAACCTCTTTCTGTTACATTGCTTGACAATAAACCACCATAATTTGCAATAGATTTTTTTTTTACTTTTAAACATTTTTTGATCCACACTTTCTGTTAAATCGTTTTATTAACATACATGTATTTGTAAATACATATTCGATTCTGCAGACCTTGAATTCACTTTATTTGACAGGGTCTTCCAAATACCTCAGGCTTGGAAACATGCCTCTACAGCAAGTCAAGTTCGGATGGACGGAGTTCAGTGGCGATTTCCTCGCACCTGCCGGTAGGATTGGCTTTAATCAAAATAACCCGGGTTTTTTTAACTTGAGGGATTAAACTGTTTCATACATTTTTAAATACCTTTAATTAAAAAATTACAATTCCGGTGATATCTGCTTAATTCACGAATTGATTATGTATTCAAATTTCAAATCCAGGGGCGACAACGGCACAAATCTACATTAACATCGAACACACATCAGTCAATTTTATTCAAGATTTTGCAAGTTTGAAACAAATAAAACCAAATCCCTATTGGATGCAGCACGCAAAGTCCCGGATAAATAATATTCGAAAAGCACCGATTAGTTTCAGGTTAGTTTCAAAACTATTTTAAAAAAATAATTATATAAATTACATATATTTATGTCAAATTAAGCAAGAAAAATAATACATGTATATAGTAAACAAAACTAATTTGTCTCTCGTTATGAATGCAGAACTCATTTTTTAATCATTATTTTCGAAACAGACTTGAAGGAGATGATATTCAAGGGGTTGAATTTGAGGTGAGGTACCCATTTTTTCTGAAACAAATATAATAGCAATCATTCTTTAATTCAAATTCATAACATACATTATAATAATAATTAATACAATTCTTGTGTTTTGTTTCACAAATCTGACTTTTTTGGCTATTTTATGCGTAAGCAGAAAGCCAGAAACTTACTTTGTTTTCAATTAAACCCAAAATCTTCCACAGCATATATGGTCACTTGCTTTTGCAAATAAACTATCTTTTACAACATATGTAATCTTTTTGGATATAATGGGTTTCTAGTTCCAATGAAGAATTGAAATTTTTGAATATTATCACAGATTATCCAACAAAGAAGTGCGTATCCTTTTGGAACCGCCATTAAACTGGACAAGTTCAACGTCCCAGAATACCAGTTCTTCACAGACTTCGTGCTCAAACATTTCAACTGGGCAGTCATTGCCAACAAGCTGAAATGGTATGGGATAGAGAGAATTCAGGTTTGTTTCGTTACTAGATGTTTTAATATCGTTATTTTGCGAAGAGAAATGAAACCGCTTTTAACCTATGTTGACACTTCTTCAGTACTCAGATACTCAGGTCGAGTACGGTACTCAGGTACTCAGGTACATGTACAGTACTCAGGTACATGTACGGTACTCAGGTACTCAGATACATGTACGGTACTCAGGTAATCAGGTACATGTACGGTACTCAGGTACTCAGGTACATGTACAGTACTCAGGTACATGTACGGTACTCAGGTACTCAGATACATGTACGGTACTCAGGTAATCAGGTACATGTACGGTACTCAGGTACTCGAGAACATGTACGGTACTCAGGTCGAGTACGGTACTCAGGTACATGTACGGTACTCAGGTACATGTACGGTACTCAGCTGGTACATATACGGTACTCAGGTTGAGTACGTTACTCAGGTACATGTACGGTACTCAGTTGGTACTTGTACGGTACTCAGGTACATGTACAGTACTCAGGTACATGTACGGTACTCAGCTGGTACTTGTACGGTACTCAGGTACTCAGGTACATGTACGGTACTCAGCTGGTACATGTACGGTACTCAGGTTGAGTACGGTACTCAGGTACATGTACGGTACTCATTTGGTACTTGTACGGTACTCAGGTACTCAGGTACATGTACAGTACTCAGGTACATGTACGGTACTCAGCTGGTACATGTACGGTACTCAGGTACTCACGTACATGTACAGTACTCATTTGGTACTTGTACGGTACTCAGGTACTCAGGTACTCAGGTACATGTACAGTACTCAGGTACATGTACGGTACTCAGCTGGTACATGTACGGTACTCAGGTACTCAGGTACATGTACAGTACTCATTTGGTACTTGTACGGTACTCAGGTACTCAGGTACATGTATAGTACTCAGGTACATGTACGGTACTCAGCTGGTACATGTACGGTACTCAGGTACATGTACGGTACTCAGGTACTAGAGAACATGTACAACTGAACGCTGGAGCTGCAATGCTCTCGTATGTGTACATGTACTCTATGTGTACATGACGATTAAGGCGGGAAATGAGGTTTCTATCCCATATTGTACAGATAGTTCTAGAACCTCTTAGACCATGTTGCGTAATTATGTAAACATGTTATCGTTACAAATATGAAACCGTATACTAATCATTATTTCGTAACTGTTGGTCAATATTCATAATAAAATGCGGTTAAAGTGTTTTAGCACATATTTACAGTTTTTAGTGTCTTTGTCTGTAACGATAACATTATGAATTAAATTTGTAACATATAAACCAATATATTTTATCAATGATGGAAATGACGTACTGTGTGGCGCAAGCGGGGTTTGAATAATTATGAAAAATGAAAAATAACGCTTTAGGAGCAATGATTTAATATTAAATCATACAATTGCGGAACATGTCTAAAATATAAGTTATAAGAAATAATTGTTTTGATACTGTCAGGTGATGATCATGGTCGGGGAGTGATCAAATCAGTCATAAAATCCCTGTGGCTTTATTGGATTTGATCAGGCCCCCACCAAACTTATCAGTCCATTATACCCAAAGAATGAAGCTTTATTCCTTAAAGGGGCATGGTCACGATTTTGGTCAATTTATATTTTTCTGTTTTTATTATTTACAATGCTTTAGAAACGCACTTCTGATATAAAATGAAATATTGAGTGTCAGAGTATAGAGTTATAAGCAAGATACAGAGCTTACAACTCTTTGTCATGTAAACAAGGCTCGTGCCCTGTGTTTGTTTACATAGTTTTAATATAGCAGTAAAAATAATTTTCAAGCTGATTTGTCTTTCTTCTTATGCATGTTAAGCATAATCAAACAGTTTCTAACGTTTAACACATTCATTTATGTCTAAAACTGTAATTTTCACTTCAACAATCAAAATGTAAACAAAAGCTTTGTTTACATACCAATTGTAAGCTCTGTAACTCGCTTATAACTGAACGAATCACACTTAAATTTTGGTTGCCTATTAAAAATGCTATACTAAACACAGGCACCTGACGTTATAAATTTTTCTTATAATAAAAATAAATACCCTATATCTAATAATAAACAAGGTACCCATCCCCGCCATCTTGGATTTATTTCAAACTGTCACATCAGCTGAAAGTTTTGCTTGAATCTCATCGGTAAAATTATTTTTGCGATCCTCTCCGTGTCCCGATCGGTCATTCAACATCTAAGCTTATAACCAATTCAACCAAAACGGTGCATTACAACTGTCATTAATAAAAATCACCCCTCGATCTGCATCTACTGCCTAAAATATGTGACAAAAGGCTAAAGGGTGGACGGAAGTTGTCACCTATATGTAAATGAGATTTCCCTGCACCGTGTGTTTGTTTCAATATTTCAAAAGATATGCATTTATAAACATGTTTATATAAACTTTGCGTAACAAAAGTTATAATTGACTGTTTATAGTATCTCTTTTCTGAGTTTTAACTTGTATGTTGATCGAATTCAAAATAGACGCCTTTTGAATATTCGTATCAGTGCTATATTTGGAAGGGATTACCCAAAGTATGATGCAATTTATGTCAACTTCCGTCCACCCTTTAGCCTTTTGTCGCATATTTTAGGCAGTAGATGCAGATCGAGGGGTGATTTTTATTAATGACAGTTGTAATGCACCGTTTTGGTTGAATTGGTTGTAAGCTTAGATGTTCAATGACCGATCGGGACACGGAGAGGATCGCAAAATAATTTTACCGATAAGTTTCAAGCAAAACTTCCAGCTGATGTGACAGTTTGAAATAAATCCAAGATGGCGGGGATGGGTACCTTGTTTATAATTAGATATAGGGTATTTATTTTTATTATGAGAAAAATTTATAACGTCAGGTGCCTGTGATACTAAACTACTTTAAATATTAAAATCGAAAAAATAACTTTTGACCAAAATCGTGACCATGCCCCTTTAAATGATATTATAACTATACGGCTTTCCCCATTAATTATCTTGTATTTATAAATATAGTTAACAAATCACAAATACATGTACAGTAATCAGATTGAATAGAATTATTAAAAACATGTTTTTTTGCAGGATCAGAGCGACTATACCTCAGTGCTTGCAGCATTAGATGTTCTTGAATCCAATGGGTAATATGAACAGCCTATTTTACATATGTGCATGTATATGTTTATAAATATGTATATGAATATTTACATGTATATACAGGTACATGAGTCAATCAAGTTTTATTCAGATCTCCATATCGAAATATTTTAAATCTTTTTTGAATTGTAATTCTTTCAAATCATATTTAATTATAATAATTTACAATGGAATTAAACATGTTTTTATGATTTTTTCATGACCAAGTATCAAGTCTCGAGGCCACAATATGTTTTGGGGAGTTGAGAAGTTTGTGAACTCCTGGTTGTATGGAATGTCTCCATCAGAACTGGTCACTGAACTCCAGTCTCACGTGACCGAGGTCATCAACAACACTAAGGGCAGGTAAAACAAACACGTTACTTACCTGTTCAATTCTGTGAATCGGAATATTTTTAATTTATGCAAATATTATATACTTTGAATTAAGTAGTCTGTCTCTTATTTCTATTTTCATCACTGCTTGCTTAATTAAGATGGCTCAATATACTTCTCAAATCGGCAGAAAAAAACAGCTTAGGTATGAAAAAAAAATTAGACAGTAATTCGTCTTAAAGATGTTCGCAAAAAAGTTGACAACAGTCCAATCCTGTCATAAAATATTCATATTCATATATCAGTCACACCAACCAATTAAATGATTGAAAGAAGATTCTAAATTTTTACATTAAACAAGACTTCTCCACTGGGATGTGAACAACGAAAACCTTCACGGGGATTGGTATGAACGCAATACCACAGATCCAGACATTACTCCCAAGATGTTCCAATGGATCCATGCCCAGGAACCGGGCACCCAGCTGTTTCTGAACGACTTCTCAGCAATCCCACAACCATCCATCACAACAGTCAGTGGTCCATTATGAAAAATAGTTTATAATTTTAGCAGGAGTTGTTTCCCGTTGTCGGCCATATTGTGGGTCAACATCTAGATTCCTTCTTATTCCTTCTTTGATCAATATACATTGATCGAGACTTTCTTTAATTTCTAACTATGATATTGTTTGATTTCTCCCCGATATTTCTGCAAAACTCTTTCGAAACTGGTTGCTGAAAGAAGAGATTGGTACTACCGACTGAAAAAAAACTTGGAGAGAAAATACTTTACATTAGAATTATCTATTAAAGTATTTAAGTATCTAGTAAGATCTTAATCATCAATGCAAGTTATCTACATGTAAGTATAAGGATACACGTATAACTCTGGTGTTTTTAGGCATTGAAGAACCAGGCTGAAAGGTTCCGCCAAAACAACATCCCTATCCATGGAATTGGAGTACAGAGTCACTTTTACACAACGGAAATCGACATGGACGTTATCAAGGTTCCTAATATCATATTAGAACAGAAAATCTTAAGAATGCGTGAAAATCTATATATTTAAGCCAACTGGAGCCTATTACAGCCGAATTATAATGATTCTAGAAAAAAAAGACCAAGATGCATATGAATCAGAATAGATAGTCTAAAGCACTCAAAATAATTTTATATTAAATTTAGATTTGACACTATGTAGCTATATTCTATTGAGCTTGTTACATGGAAAGCAGCCTCTGCTAAATCAAGTTCAATGTCAAGCTAAATGTATTGTACAAACTTAATATATGAATAGGTAAATTTAGAAATGTTCAACTCCAAATCTCGCTTACTGAAAAAATACAGGGATGTGTAGCAAGAAAATATCGTACATGTGTAATTAGCAATACAGCACTTTTAGATTCTAAAAAAAACGTTCTATATGTGTGCAGTACAGAATAGATAAGCTTGCAGAAGCTGGTCTTGATATCTGGGCAACAGAATTGACGGTTGATGAAGCTGATGACGTCAAAAAAGCCGACGCTTTGGGAAATCTCTTGACGATGTATTTCAGTCATCCCTCAGTTGGCGGGGTTATACTGTGGCACTTCTGGAACGAGTCCCTATGGCACCCCAATGAGAATTTGTTTGATGGTCCAGATCTCAAGGTGAAATCCATACACATTAAATTTTATTAATTTTACAATTTGGTAAAAAATGGAATTGATGGTTTGGCCTCTAAATATTAAAACGCTAAGAAATAAACTTCGAAATAAAATAAAACTGGTTTTAAATGTTTGTTAATGCTGTTTGGTCTGAAACTGCACTTTAAATGTTTAACATAAACATCTTACCAAGTCGTGTAAAATTATGTAATTGTAATTTATTTGAAATCAAGATAACAAACAGGAAAGTTATGAACATTAGTCATAGACTGGGTGGTTTGATGATTCAATTCAAGATAGCTTTTAACAACTGAAAAAAAACCTTGAAAACTTAATTTAAATTTAAGCAAAATTAATATGTATAAATGAAATTGAGCAAAAAGTATTGTTATAGGTTAACCAAATTCAAACGCTTAAAGGGACATTGTCACGATTTTGGTCAAAATTAGTTTTTCGATTTTTAATGTTTACAATGATTCAGTAATGCATTTTTAATAGGCAACCAAAGTTTGAGAGTCATTCGTTGAGTTATAAACGAGATACGTATACAGAGCTTACAATACTTGATATGCAATCAAAACTTTTGTTTACATTTTGAATGTTGAAGTGAAAATTCTAGTTTTAGATCTTAAAAAAAATGTGTAAAACTTTAGGAACTGTTTATTTAGGCTTAAAATGTATAAGAAGTTAGTTACAAAATCAGCTTGAAAAAAGATTTTTACTGGCGTGGTATATTGAACATATGTAAACAAAAACAGAGCACGAGCCTTGTTTACATGACAAAATATTGTGATCCCTGTAGCTTGCTTATAACTCAACAACTGACTCTCAAATTTCAGTTGATAATTAGAAATGCATTCCTAAAGCATTGTAAATAATGAAATCAGAAAAAATAGAATTTGCCCAAAATTGTGACCATACCCCTTTAAACCTGAATCAAATATAAAATATAAGTAATATCATTTTTCAAATTGTTTAAAATATCAAGGTAATACGGAGACTACAACATGTCTCCGTAATTGACCAGTCTACCTACTAATTATCGGTCCTCCAAACTGAGGGGTTTTATATAAGCTTGTTTTACGTTTAACACACCAGCCAAACGCTGCCGGCCAGAGGTTTATGGATCTTGTCCACGGGGAGTGGAAGTCCAGCATTAAACAAAATCTAGAAGCGTTCACAACGTATAACGTCACGGCATTCATGGGGGACTACGTCATGTACGTCAAACGTAATGGTCAAGTAGTCCTGCAACGTAACTTTACGTTAGACTCCATAGGGAAGGACATTACAATCTACGCAGGTGCGTGTATGGATTTATATGTGAATTGTTTTGTTGTTTATGACTCAAATGATACTTATAATGAGTCTATTAGAGAGAATATACTTTCTGTAATGAATAGAGACCAATTTTACATACAAAAAAAAGTTTTTGATATAACTTAAACTGTAGCAAATGATTTTTTTTATAATTTTTCGTAAAAGTTGATATAGATTCATTTTTTAAAATGATAGTTCTGGCATCTCTAAATGATGAAATAATCTTATATTTTGGGTGGATTTCTAGATAACTCCCAGATAATATCTAATGTAGTCATTGGTAAGTAGTTTATAGATGTCATTTATAAAACAATTAAAGATAACATATAGAAAACCAAGAGGATATCCTTAATATTAACATAGAGCACAAAACATTACAAAAAGTATCGAATATTTAAACACAAATATACAGTTACTGTCTTAAAAAACCTTGATTCTGTTTTGTAGAGTATATATGAAATGTGGTATTTCGATTTTTTTAGGACAATGGTATTCTTACGGAGGACGATGTAATAACTCGGCAAGCACGCGTGTTTCCGTGATGTTACAAAGTGTTTTGATGTACATATGCATTATCTCAATTTCAGTATTCTTGTCTGTGGAGGGATGACTCCAACTGTGTGATCACTTTTATCTCAAGCAGATACCTATTGTACTATTAAAGAAAACAAAATATTCCAGTAAATTGAGTTCTGATTGATTTTTTAAAAATATTTTGTTCATGTATCAAACATTTGTTCTGTAATTATGCTCCAGCCAAGTTTGAACTTCATTTGTTCGCTATATCAGATTTCAAACTATGTATCATAATCGTTCATTTTACTTCAAATGTATGTGTGTTTTCTTAAGAAACTGAGGTGGGTTTTTTTTTTTTACAAATATGTCTTTTAAAGAAAGATAACACAAAATGACCGTTAAATGTATTATTAATGGCAAAAATTAAATGCAAACAGATATTGGATATTGAATTAGAACCATTTTAACAGGAGTTTGGACTTTTGGTAGTTGTTTCAAACCATTTCATTGCTGGACACTCAGCCATGGGTCTTTGAAATCAACCTTACATCCTACGAAAAGTTAAAATGGTTCTATTAACTTCTAAATTCAGTGTATTACTTGTTTCTTGCTTTAATTCAACCAAAAGAATATTTGTAGGAAGGGATTTCCAATGAGCTTGAATTAATATTCAAATCATTTCAACTGGACATTTTCTAAGTCATACATGTAGGTTAAGGTCATTGCACAGTCCTCTGAAATACTTTTCATCCCAATTAATGTTAATTGTTTAAGCGGGGCCCTTTGAGATGGTCACCATCCCAATGCTTTTTAGTTTAGAATTAAGACTAGGAAACCTACGTATGGATTTTCATTAATGACTGAGACTTCTTCAATAGTTATTACTATTAATTACTTGAATAATACCTACTTTGGTTAATGGTATTGTAGCACCAACTACTTTTAGCTAGTAAAACAAAAGTCAAGAGTTGCTCACTAAGCAAGAGAAGAGATAAATGTTTCTTGCCCTGAGCGAGTTGTCATCCACAGTAGGAAGGCATAGATATTTGGGGTATTTACTGTTCGGAGAAATATACTAAACATATTGGTTTTACGTTACTATGGGTGTTCAATGAACTCTCTGTAAAGGTCAGTATACATGTATATTACTATGTTTAGCCATATTGAAAACTATCAAAGAAAAGTCATTGAAACTAATTTTGATATTTTCAAAACCATAATTATTTCTTTATTTCTTTTCTTTTCTTTATATTGATATTATGTTTGATTTTTAACGCTACAATACAATTTGGTCTTGCTACGATTTTATTTAAGAATATCCGATACTGATATTGGTCAATGCTAGTATTGAAAAAGAAAGTCAATTATACTCTGTCCCGAGTTTTTGCTTCCACCACTTTTGCGTGATATTTAGATAATCATAAATATCTTTGTGCTCAAACTACGTTCATCCACTAATATGAAAAATGTCCAGATTATGTGTGTTGAAACGCCCCCTCTGCCGCTTCTGGTTTAAATACACATCCCAAAATAGAAAGTCTACAATGATTTTGCATAGCATCAGCCATTAATTATCCCGGATGATGACGTTGAAAATTGTGCAAGGTATTCCGAGTGACTTTCGAATGGATAAAAGATGTAAGCATTTCCCATTAAAAATCTCCGTGAGAAATTTGTTTTCGTTTCTGTAAAGTTTTATGAGTGAAAAATGATAATTTTTCAATAAAGATATCTTGGATATATTCCCTTTTATCGATTTCAACTATATTTCTTTCCCAGGTATGTGTATTTTAATTAAAAATCATCAAAAAGTGATGGAAGCAATAACTTGTGACAAACTTTAGTTGGTAAAATCAAGTAAAGTCAGTGGTATTATTTATTGGTTATTTTACGACCGTTCAAACAAGTTTTAAATACTGGAAGTTCTTGCAATATATATTATGATATAGATATATAGTCAGCTAGGGGTCACGTGATGCCACTGACATCAGAACATTTGACCTTTGCGCGCCAGACAGTGGCCAAAAATACACCGTTTGGTGAGTACCACATTGTTTCATTTCTATCCTGTACAGCTTTTACATTTATTGTTTTGTTGATAAAACTTACACAGCTCCCCTTGGTTTTATAAACATACAAATACGTAATGTAGCCTAATGAATGGCCAAAGACCATGCTGAGAAAAGGTCACCAGAGGCTTTGGCATCTGAATGTTTTAATTGACAAAACTATGTTTGGTTTTGATTTGCTTTTTCTACAGTGAATAACTCTGAAGGCCTGTCGGATTACAAGAGATGTTCTATGACTTGTGTAATTATCATCATTGTGATCTTAGCCCTCGGGTTCATTATACTGTTCGCAGTTATAATACGAAAGTGTAACGAACGAACTCTAGCATTACGAAACCGAATTCAATCATTCATCGTCAGCGAGCCGGGCTCGGTCTCTCTGGAACATGCAACTGAACAAGAGTTGGAACAAATGGAGGAGGAGGAGGGGGAACCAGTTTTAATCAATATAACTGACACTAGTGAGCGTAATTCGCAAGAACCAGAAAATGAAACAAAAAATCAAAGAGAGACTAATGAAGAATCGATTCCACAGGAAAAGGAACAGACAAGCGTCGAATTGAATGACAAGAGAACCAAAGATTTATGAAAATAAAAATCGACAATAGAATTTTAATATGTGGATAATTGATATCATCAAATATTGTACATTTCTTTTCTTTAAAAAAAATCTGAAAAATGCAATAAAATATATGCATTCAATAGCTACGTCGCTATGTGAAAAGAAATAAAGGAAGGCAAAGCTTAGCCTATTTTCCTGGGTAATGTGAGATTTGTTGAAAGAATTTATTTAAAACTAAACATGAACTTTATTGTATATCATTCATAGATGGTTGAATGCATTATTTTGAAAAGACAGTGATAAGACTTTTTTTATCTTAACAATGCCTCAATTCTCCTAAAATTATGAGAATTTATTTTTTCAGGCATGTTTGTTCAGCATAAAAGTCAAAAGAGCTAATAAATTGAAACAAGAGTCCCATGGGCCACATCGCTCACCTGTGCAACAATAGCCATAAAAATTCATCTTTATAAAGTCATAAAATCTGGACAAGCAGTAGAATAGATGATTGTATAAAGTGTTTTCGAATTTTTCTTCAGATATTCTTATGTTAAACATAAAGCTCCTTTTGCAACAGGATGATTTTATAGTCATATCACATTGGTTTTTGAAAAGGAGAATTGTAAAAAAAATTCTTTACATATTTCTATGTAAAAAATCGACTCCCCACTGTGGCCACCCTACCCACGGGGGTCATCATTTGAACAAACTTGAAACTACCTGGGAATGCTTCAACACAATTTAAAGCATTCATGGCCAATTGGTTTTTAGCTCACCTGAGCTGTAAGCTCAAGTGAGCTATTCTGATCACATTTTGTCTGTCGTCCGTCCGTCCGTCTGTCTGTCTGTTTGTCTGTCTGTCTGTCTGTAAACTTTTCACATTTTCAACATCTTCTCAAGAACCACTGGACCAATTTCAACCAAACTTGGCACAAAGCATCCTTAGCCTAAGGGGATTCAAAGTTGTGAAAATTAAGGACCAAGCCCTCTTACAAGGGGAGATAATTAGGAATTAAAAAAAATTTTCGAGAAATTTTTAAAAATCTTCTTCTCAATAACCATTTGACCAGGAAAGCTGAAACTTGTGTGGAAGCATCCTCAGGTAATGTAGATTCAAAGTTGTGAAAATCGTGATCCCCGGGGCTAGGATGGGGCCAAAATGGGGGGTCGACTTTTTACATAGGAATATATAGAGTAAATCTTTAAAAATCTTCTTCTCAAAAACCGTTAGGCCAGGAAAGCTGAAACTTATTTGAAGCATCCTCAGGTAATGTAGATTCAAAGTTGTGAAAATCATGACCCCCGGGGGTAGGATGGGGCCAAAATAGGGGGTCGACTTTTTACATAGCAATATATAGAGTAAATCTTTAAAAATCTTCTTCTTAAGAACCATTTGGCCAGGAAAGCTGAAACTTGTGTGGAAGCATCCTAAGGTAGTGTAGATTCAAAGTTGTGAAAATCATGACCCTCGGGTTGTAGGGTGGGGCTACAATGGAGGGTCGATTTTTAACATAGGAATTTATAGAGTAAATCTTTAAAAATCTTCTTCTCAAAAACTAATTAGCCAGGAAAGCTGAAACTTGAGTGGAAGCATTCTCAGGTAGTGTTTATTTAAAGTTAAGAAAATCATTACCCTCAGGGGTTGGGTGGGGCTACAATGGAGGGTCGATTTTTAACATAGGAATATATAGAGTTAATCTTTAAAAATCGTCTGCTCAGAAACTAATTAGCCAGGAAAGCTGAAACTTGTGTGGAAGCATTCTCAGGTAGTGTATATTTAAAGTTGTGAAAATCATTACCCCCAGAGGTAGAGTGGGGCCACAATTTGGGATCAAATTTCTACATAGGAATATATAGAGTAAATCTTTAAAATTCGTCTTCTCAGAAACTAATAAGCCAGGAAGGCTGAAACTTGTTTGGAAGCATCCTCAGGTAGTGTAGATTTGAATTTGTAAAAATCATGATTTCTCGGGGTAGGGTGGGGCCACAATTGGGGTGGAATGTGTACATAGGAATATTAAGAGTAAATCTAGATCTTAAAAAATCTTCAGCCAGGTGATTATTTAATATTGTTTAGATTTTGGCTTCTGGTTGATTACTGGACGATTGGGTCTCACAAGGGGTTCAAAGTTTGATGTAGGTTTATATCCCATTTATAAACAATTGTTTAGGATCTTTTTGGGAGCTGCAATCCTCAACATGTGATATGACTATAAAATCATCCTCTTAGAACAGGGACTAATGATAATAAACATAAGAATATCCAGTGGAAAAAATTGAATTTTATTTATACAGGATCTACATGTATTATACTACATTGTCTAGATAGTTTGTATTATGACTCCATTAAGCTGATTTTATCATAGTACCTATTGTTCCTCAGGTGAGCGATGTGGCCCATGGGCCTCTTGTTAAGAAGAAGTTTTACCCTCTGGGGATCATGATTTGAACAAACTTGCATTCCTGTCAAATTGTTTTTAAGAAGATTTTTTTCTATACTTGCTTTCACAAAAATTAAAACCTTTTTGGCCAAATGGTTTTTTTTATAAACCATGGTAACTGACATAAACTATGAAGCTCTATGGGTCAAAATTGATTTTTTGTACACTTACAATAATTGAGCAAAGATTATTCTTTATCTGGTTATTTCATTGACCAAACAGAAGTATGCTTCCTGCACTAAGCATTTGTTATTGTGATGACATTCTTTTCTGGGTTGATTGGCTAGATCAAGGGTCAACAAACTAACCATCGAATTAATTGAATTTTACTGTTTTGACTGTGAAATCTTTTAAAGTGTTTTGTTCACAATATGGCTTGATTTTAAACATATGAATTTAATTTTTATATATTAATTAAACGCAAGACATAAAATTCAGTTTAACAAAGCAATTTTATTATGAGACAAGAAACATTTATCTAAAAAGAACCTTAAGTGATTAAGCATTCTTTATATACACATTTAAAAAGTTGTTACAAAAATACATTGGTTTAAACAAATTTAATAACTGTACGTATATACAATGTACATGCTGTTACTCTGGCCTTAAAAATTTATACGTTGTACATTCATAAATAAAATGATGACAACTCACACAAATATGATCACATTTCACTTTCATGTTTATTAAATATAGATATTATAATGCAAGTCATATTTATATAGTTATTCAGTAATACAGTTGAACCACATGTATATACATTGTATTAAAATACATGTTTTTACAAAGCTGAAATAAAGGACAAGTGCACTTATGGGCCCCGGTAAAAAGTGAAAAAAATGAAGATTCAAATTAAGCATAATTTTTTATCTCACATCATCTATTGATATTTAAATCATAAGAATCAACAAGTTTTAGCACTGAATTTAGTGTATATAAATAGCACGAAGCTTTAGAACATAGTAGGGGTCAGCCGACATTAGTGATTTTATATAAGTAAATCGAGGACGCTTTACAACATAGTAGAGGTCAGCCGACATTCGTGATTTTTATAGTAAATCGAGGATGGGCATTCAATTCAAAGCCTTTGTTTACTGTCAGCCTAACCGTGTACAAAGTTGTGGAAAAGATAAAAGAAGCATTATACATTTAGAAAACGCCTGTGAAAATAAGAAGTTTGTACATGTACAACATTAGGCAGGGACCTAAAATATTGAAAACGTATGAACATTTCAAGGTTTTTCACATAGCAAGTGGTAGCTATTACCTGCGTGACCCATGTTTGAACGCACGTATGGAATAAAGTATTTAAAACAGTCACGTTGGTTCTATCCACGTTGTCTTATCAAATGTGCTCACTGTAAAACACTGGCACGTTTTAAATCGCTTTCCATCAACTTTGTATGGTGAGGAATGTTTGTTTGATCACTATGGTCATATGCAACATCAAAGCTTTATTCGATTTTTTTTTTCAGACATAAAATAATGCATAAAGTATAATTCAACAAATGCGCCAATCGATCAACCAACAGAATAATGTTGATTAAAATGTCTCCTCCCTCTGATTTAAATAGATTTCATTCAAGTAGGTTCGGTACGATTTTTTCTGGATTTAGATTATCTATAGGTATTTAAAAATCCTGAATTGGTTACACAGTATGCTAATTTTGATCAATTTAAGCATGTATGTAAATCAGAAGTCTCCGTCAGTTCTTAAATATTACGGGGAAAAAGCAATTTGTTGATATTTTCTACATAAAAATGGCACTGAAAAAGGGCACATTCTCTATAGCTTAAATGCACTTGTTCTTTACAAGTCGCACTGCTTTTTCATAACCTTTCTTCGAAATGGCGAAAATAGAAAGGTTATGAACAGTGCATGTCTTTACAAAAGACAAAATTATATACAAAGATATTAGTAAATAGGTATTTAAAAAAAACCCAAAAAACTAGTAATATCAATATGTGTCATTTTTTAAACTTTTTTAAACTTTTTTAAACTTTTACAAGAACAGTTAAAGCGTGGTTTATCATCAGAAAATGATTAAAAAATATTTGTTCAAATAATTCAAATATGAATTCTCTCTCCACACACACACACACACACACACACACACACACACATATATATATACACACACACTAGTATAGAAGGCAGGTTTACCTCCCTTTACGGACTGGCTAAGTGACCTCCTTTCTTTATATTTAAATCTGTCTTTTTATAATGATTGGAACTTATAAATCACATAGTTAAAATACTAGCGCGTTTGGTATGTTTAAAATAAATACATGCATACACATTAAATAATAACATGAAGCAAAATATAATTTTTATTACGAACAATTTACCGGTATACCCATTATTACCAGGGTAGTTATTGTTTACAAAGAAATGAATTGGTCTAAAGTACATAATTATATTATATAACAATCTATAAACCGCAAATCTGAACAAAAAAATGGAAAGAAAAAGTTCTGTAGAGAGGTCAACCAATATTTTTGCTTCAATATTTTTTTTCTAATATCGGTATAAATTAATACATGATTACATCTGTATGCACTCACATGAAGGAAGTATTGCATGTACCGGTATATAATATACAGTCAGTATAAATAAATATAAAATAATTTTGAAAAATAACAATTGATGACAGATTCACATACATTTACTGTATTGTAAGACACCAACCATTGCTTGATATAGCAAGAACTTATTGTATTTGCCGGTAACAGCTGGACTCATAATTAAATAACATAAAGTTTTAAAATATGGTCTAATTATTCACTTTAGATGCAAACATTATTGCTGTGACATCTTCTAAATTATATATAATATTATGAGTACAATTTTTATCAAAGTATTTGCAACATGAAAAAATGACATGAGCAATAACTTAAAATCAAACATCAGTATAGAATTCATTATACAACAAATAAGTACATTGTCAGATGATTCTTTTGAATTACTATCAGCCCTTCTTCTTTCCTGCCATAGTTTGTCATATTGCACATGCTTGCTTTAAGAATTTTTGACGTCGTAATTCTGTGCACAGTTTAGAAAATGTAAACTCATGACCTGTCCACAGTTGTTATTATATTCACGGTTCACTCGCCTGTGGTTCAGCTATTGTCAATTCTTTTCTATTTTGTTGAATTAATTAATAAGACTTAAACAAATAAGCACATATTGTACAGACATAGAGGTGACCCAATAATACACAAGAACATATCAAATAAAATATGATAATTACAAGTAAATAAAATGAACAATACACATTAGTAACCATGTAAATAAGAACATAATATATTTATATAGCCTAGGAATTCAACTGACTTGCATTGTCATGTTTTGCATGTGGGGAGGAGACTAAGAATACCTCATCTTCAGAAGCAATGTACTGAATACTCCTCCATATTGAGGAAAAGTTATATAATAACGCCTTTCCTCTCGACCATTTAATCCATGGCTATACCACAAGCAAATGGTTGGTGTCTTAAAATACATGTACTTAAATTAATAGTCCATTTGTCACCTTTTTTAAGGTGACAAATGTGATGAGGGAGGGGGCATTATTTTCACAGCTCCCTCTGACAAATACTTTGGTGCCCCTTTCTTTTAGTTTAAACAATATTTATTCAGTAATTTGCATCATACATATTATAATTACATTTCATAAAGATTGAGAAACACGCCAAAAGGCTTATGTTAATCTCGCTCTCGGCCCTTTCTTTTAGACACATAACTTAATCATTCAAAAGCACAGTAAATCATTTTATGATCAGACCAGTATGCTTCAATTACGTCTGTTGCACACGGGGATATGTTAGTAAAAATCAAGTCAAGTTGAGAACCAGTATCATGTGTAGCCTTTGTAACAATTTGTTTACATTGAAAACATTTCTCAAAATGTTAAAAAGTCAAAATGCCCAGCAAACAAGTCAAAATTGAAATCTCCTAAAAGCAGGAAGTCCCTTTGGTTGTCAATTAAAGTCTTTAGATTCATGTCTACATGTTGCTTAAAATTTCCCAAAGAACAAGATGGGTATTTATAAATTACAATGACCTGCACATCTCTACTTTGACTTAAATGCACATTTGCACTGATGAATTCGACTGCGTCATTATTAAACTTTGAGATAGATGTTGTCCTGTAGTCATTTTTCACATACAGTGCTGTTCCATGATGTGGACGCCTATTAAAATGACTGGTAACCTCATTGTTAAATATTGCTGTGTAGCCCTGTGGTTGAAAATTGTGTACTTCATCCACACCACATAGTTTTGTCTCGGAAAAACCAACTACATCTGATGCAAGAATATTTGGCTCACTTTTTACTTGTGGAAAGTGTTTATGAAGTGATCTACTATTGTTGTAAGCAACTTTAAAACAATTAGAATTGACTTGGTATAATGGAATGTAACAAAGTTGCAATGGTGCCTCTTTTTTCAGTCTGTCCATTTCCTCAAGCACTCGACTTAAAGCCACATAGTGAATGTGTGGAGTTTTCCTAACTTTAGTTTGAGACAAGTCAATTACAATTTAATCAACAGTACAACCTTGGGCTTTATGAACTGTCTTTCCAGTGGCTGGTCGCATTGGAAATTGAATTCTCTGGAAAGTATTATGATTCAATACAAAAGAACGTTGAACTTCAAAAATAGGTGTCCATTCGTTATTTATTCCATCATGAAACCAATGTTTGTATTTTTTGCGAGTTGACTTTCCAATAGCGGAATCAAAAAAATTGACCCAAACTATGCTCGGTCTTGATATGCCTTCCATTCTGCTTTCAATGAACTGAACCTTGCATGATGACCAATTTGTTGACCATCAGAGACATCTTCATTAACTGTAATATCGTATATCATCCCAACAGCAAGAATCAAAATTTGCATTAAATTGGCAGTTTTGCTAACATCATCTTCTTTCAATAAAGACCAAAGAAGCTTTTGTTTTACTTCCTTTGAGTAATCTTTGATAACAATATCTACTGATTTTACTGTGACCTTTTCTCCTTCAAGTCTTTCAATCAACTGATTGTTGTATGCATCTACTTTAGAGTTCTGAGTAAAGAGATGAGGAGCATGGTGGGGATAATTGTCACTTGTCTCTGTTATCATGCTTCTTTGTATTGCATGTTTGTCTTCTGGTGTTAGTTCATTCTAACGAAGGCGATTTAGCAGTTGAGCAAACTCAAGATCGTCTTTCTGGCGCATTATTTCATCCAATTCAAACACACAAAAGTGTTCCTTCCAAAAATTGTTTGCAAGAGCTTGGGCATCACGCTTTAAATCCTGAAAGATCCAACTGTCCATCACAGGTTTGAGTTGAAAAAAAATCACCAACAGCTATGATACCTATACCTCCAAAAGGTTTTTTGATGCCTGTAAGAAGCTGCAGACGACTGTCAATAAGAGCTAAAGACCTATTGCCTACCATTGATATTTCATCAATAATTATTAATTTCAGATTTCTGTATTTTGTACGAAAAGTGTTCAATTCGTCACAATGCAAGCTTTGTTGGCTTTGATTAATTTTTTGATGAAAAGCAGATGCTATGGTTGATCCTCCAATATTATAAGCAGCTTTTCCTGTGTAGGCACATAGAAGTATTCTCACATCATCTGGATTTCACCTTCTGTGGAACATAGATATCGGTGCAAAGCTTGATAAAGTGCTCTTATTAAAACAGATTTGCCAACACCTGCACCTCCAGATAAGAAAGAATAAATAGGTTCTTTTCTAGTTTTGACCGATAGCAACACATGATTGAAAAATTCCTTTTGCTTCACATTCTGGCTTTCCAAAAGTTTCAAATATTCATCATCAAGCAATCTCACAGAACTTTCCTCTGTAATTTGTCTTGACGAAATGCCCTATAGGGCTGGTATTGGTTTCTGCACATCTGCTCCAATGTCATATATTCTTTGTTCAACAGATCTTTCAGGATTAAACTGCACAAAGTTTTCAGATTCCAAAGATCCCTCAATTTCATCTTCTGCCTCTGTCTGCTGGGCATTAGGTGCCAATTCATCAAAAGCATTTGCAAAATCCTCATTTGCCATTTGCAAAGCTGCATTGAATTCATATTCTTAGATTTTGTGTGTCAGGAAAAACTGTTTTAGATTAAAAGACTCCTCAAAAGTGTCAGTTCCACATAGCAGGTCAATTGATTCATTTCTCCAGGGCAAAAACAAAATTAACTTTTCCCTGAAGTAATTTTCAGCATCTGTTTTAAGACTAAACCGAACATATCTAATCACTCTAGGTACATTGCGACGCCTGATGGTAATGCCATTTTTCAGAGTAACGAGTGTATCACTTTCACCGAAATCAACGTCGGATTCATCATTCTCATCGCACTCATTTTCATCATCATTTATCTCCGTTTCATAGAATGCATTTCCACTTTCTTTTGGGAAAACTACATCAAGCTGTGATACATAATCGGCTAAGCACTAGTTTTCTAGTTGTATAGGTCGTTTTTTATACCTTTTAATGATTACTGCATTCGACATCTGTAGAATTTGGTGTCAACTTTTCCAATTCAGCATCTGTTTTGATGAGAATTACTCTATAATCAGAAGGACTTGTGTTGATAAATACAACATCTCTTGATGCTTTTGTTAGAGGCATTTGCAACACTAAGTATGCAGCTTCTTGTGCTCCAACTTCCACGCTGTTGAGAAAATGGTTTCCAATATGACGCACTTGTCTTTTATGTCAAGATTTCCTTCTTTGGCTTCTTTTGCAGCTCTGTTTAGTAAATCCCTCATTCCTCTTTGAGATTTACTTATGTATGACACAATATACATTGCACAGGGTCCAATATGAATTGCATGTCAACGTTAGCTTTCCAAGCACTTAGAACAACGCTGTTGTAGGAGTTGACTCTCACACGGCTTTCTTTTAAGAAAAACCTTTGGAACTCTAAGAGAACTTCTAATGCATTTGATGTACTCTTCCTCGGACATGTTTAACACTGTCTCCAGGACTTCCTTGTATTATAAATCACAGTCATTTTTCAAACCGTTCAATTTCTTCTGAAACTCATCATACATTTTCTTGTACTTGACAACATCTGACTCTAAAGGCTCTAGAATCATAGTTTTCTCAAGGGGAGGTAAAGGAAATCCAAATATGCAAACAGATTTACCTCCTTTTTTGCATGTCTGTGAATGTTTATGCACTTGTAATCCTGTCAATTCATCATCTTCATTCTTTTCACATTTCAAATAATGATCAACAAAATTCACTATCTCTTTTTCACTATTTTCTTGGTATTTTGGTGCATCTTCAATCCAAACAATATGAACATGAGGAGACCCTCTCTGTTGAAATTCAATTCTATAAAAAAAAGTCTTTCACAATGCCTATTGGATGATGGTCACTCCTCAAAACAGAATTCAAAAATACTCTAAACCTATGATCAAAGTATCTCGTGCCGGTGATAGAGTCCTTTTGTACCAATTTTGGTCTTTCATTCCATGCCATATCATTAATTTCCTCATCTGTATATTCTTTTCCATCATTTAAGATGTGCTCTAATGAGATCATTCCATTTTGTATCTGCAGCAGAAAAAGACATGAACCATGTTGGTAAGCCTAACTGTCTGATCATAGAAAATACATCTTTTTTTCTAGTTTCAAGGTATGCAGGTGAGTTTCTCAATTGTCTAAACACAAAAAAACCTTCATCGTGTCTTACTATGCTATTCACATGTTCAGGGTTTTTATCTCGTTTGCTGTAATGACTTTTCCTTTGGTTTTGCATTTTCTAAGAGCCAAGTTACATTTATCAATGATCTGCTTCATTTGATTTTTTTGAGCTTGAAGAACAAGTTTGGAACTGACTGGGCAGCACACCTGTCCATACTTCTCAATTCCCACTAAGCTATATCTGCATATGAAACATGAGCTACTCTTCCGTCATCAGTAAGTCTTCCTTTTCCACAAAATATTGTTGGAAATGTTAAGTGTTCTGCATTCTGATCCTGATATAAGCTAAGAGGACGCTGTCCTTCTTCTGGTGCAAATGTATATATCTGATTCATATCTCTCGAGGCATCTTCTAATAAAGTATCACAGTTGCCATCTCTACCAACTCCAACTACTTCACACAATTCTTCATACTCAGTATCTGTCTCAGAATCATCATCAGTATTCTGATCTTTTCTAGCTTGTGTTTCTACAAATTCTTGAACAATTTCATTAGCTGTAGATGTGATTTCTTGCAACCAACTTTCATCAACATTAATGTTTGCATTCCTGTAGAAGTCACTGTTGTTCATTAACCAGTGTAATGCCATGAGTACTTTTGTGGGTCTTACATTTTCCTGATAATCACATTTTTGGTAACACAACCTTTTCTTTAGCTTGACAGGAACTGTGATATATTCATTCATCTTTCTAGGAAGACTATTCACAGTTGGTTGAATATCAACAGGAACATTCGCAATATTTCCAGTGTTTTCAAGTTGTTTATAAACAGACTGCGCGCACCCCAGGAAGTCGGCCTATATGCCCTTTAAGAAATAGTTCCCGATAAGAATAGAATCAAATTTACAAAGTACAGAAATTTCCCTAATCATAGATATCAATTTTATTAAAATCAAATATGGGAAAATGCAAAATGCGGGCAAAAGAAAAAAATATTCCCTATAAATGTATGGAACTACAATTGACTAAGTTCATTTTCATTGGTGGATTACCGGTGTGATACCTAAATTCTCATTGGTGGATTACCGGTGTGATACCTAAATTCTCATCTCATGCGAGATTTCAAACGGTTACTCGAGATTTCGACCCTCTACCAAATTATCCGCAAAAAGTTACTTGAAAACCACGAGAAACTAGCCTCATCGTCGATATGATTCATCATCAATGAGATAATTAAAAAAAGATATTGTGATGCATTTGTCTCTTGACAATCTATTTTAAAATTTAGTAAAAGTGTAAATAGCTTTGGAGCGAAATGAATCGGAGACGAAACAATTGGGACCGAAATCATTCTTGTCAATTCATTTAATTTTTATTCGTAATACGTGAACAATTAATTCATTCACCAACCATGTCGGCACACAACCGGATTTTAAAATAGCATAAATTCATTGTTTTTCTAATAAAATTTTACACGTTCATTTATTATATCAAATTATATTTGCCCTTAATGCTAGAGAAATTTAACTGCAAGGTAACATAGGGTTTTTTTTTTTTGTTTTTTTTTGTTTGTTTGTTTGTTTGTTTTGTTTTGGTTTTGTTTTGTGTTTTTAGAATGGCATTACAATGTACATACCGTAAATTTGAAGTTAATTTTTACAAATTTCAAGCATATAATTTTAGTCATTCAGTATATACAGTTTTGGTACTGTATCTAAATTTAATTCATTTATTCAGATTTCTTAAAGGGATAGAGGATGGGTGGGGGTGCTAAAAAATCGCACATATTTTTTATATCCTTGTATAGTACATTAGAATGATATGAAAGTATATTCAGTTTTGGATGGATGTTTGAATAAATTTAAAAGACCGTGACCATAATGCCACACTTTTTTTTGTGTGTGTGTTTTGTTTTTTGTTTTTGTTTTGTGTTTTTAGAATAGATACTGTCCTAATTACATGTACAAGTACCGTGAATTTGAAAGTAATTTTTAGAAATTTCAAGCATATAATTTTAGTCATTCAGTGTAAACAGTTTTGGCACTGTGTCTAAATTCAATTAATTTTTTCAGATTTCTTAAACGGAGTGAGGATGGGTGGGGGATGCTAAAAAATCGCACAGAGCAATAAGAAAATCAACGTACTGAAATTACTGAAATGCGATAACCTTGGATGTAAAAAAAAAATATTTCTAATTGTAAACCTGAAGAAATATTTGATTTGCAATTTTGATGTTGATAGCAATGAAATTGAAGGGGAAAGGGTGGACTGTAAGTTTTTATTTGTCTTTAAGACGCAAAGAACTTTGTATCATAATGTGTTTATATTAGTACTGAATGAACAGGAGTGTTTACTTATAATAAGTACACACTGTGTCCACATGTTGCTTTATTAAATGTGGTGATAACGAACAGTGTTCTAATTCAAAAGTCCAAAGGAAAATAACAAAACAGGAGCAGAGCGAACACAGATCTCTTAAAAAAAATAGAGGTAGGATCAGGTACCATGGAGGAGTAAGCATCCTGTGCTGACCGGTCACACCCGCCGTGCGCCTAATGTCATAAATATCGGTTAAACTGTCATTATCCAATCGCAGCTTCTCGGGCCTTTCCGACAGAGCTCGAAAAAACACATCGAATGTATTAACATTACCGGATTTTAGAATTTTATACAAAATGGAGTCGCTTCTCATTAAAATAAGTATCGGCCAGACATCCTTGTATGTCGCTTCTGTGGTATATTTTAGCGTATATCACTGACTTTAATGAACTCTGTCTCGCATCTCAACAAATCGCAAAATGTGTTGTAATTTTATTAAGTTTTATAAAAGGGGGGCGGGTGTCATGGACGCCTATGTAATATATTCGAGGTGTTTTTCCGAGCCTGCCGGAAAGGCCCGAGAAGATGCGATTGTGTCTCTAGCGTGGAAAATGTCTTAATTTTGGAAAATATCATAATCGGGAAAAACGGAGAAAAATCCGTGGACAATTCTGTATTCAATCAATAATCCAGAGCAGAGCAATCATGGACCTCTGGAAAACCTCAGAGGCCGGATCAGGTGCTATGGAGGAGTGAGCATCCTATGCTGACCGGTCACTCACGCCGTGTGCTCTTTGTCATAATCGGGAAAAACGAAAAAGTCCGTACACAATTAGGTGATTATTAATTATGGTCTAAAACTGAACTAGTATGAAAAACGTCAGTCAGCATGCGACCCAGTGGAAGATTGAATTTGCTGACAAGGTCGTTGTATCGACCATAGAAATTATGAAAAGATGACTTCAAACGAGACTGTTGATAGTCCTGTTACATCAACTTGTTTGTCAGTAGCTTGACTGAGACATTAAACAAAATGTATATGAAATGTGTCTTTTCGTTTAAAACAAATAATTTAATGTATAATTAAGTTTTATATGTTAAATAGAACCATTAATAACATGCTAGGTCATTTTCTTTAAATTCGAGTAATTTTGTTTGCATTTTCTAAATATCAAGTTTACATTTTATTTCAAGTTCATCATAATAATCTTTGATGGGACTGACTTTTAAGATGATATTAAGGAAAGATGTAGATATTGTGCATCCAAAGTTAATATGTTACTTATAAAATTTCTATGAATTTTGGAATGTTAAAAGTGCTACGACAGACTGTAATAAGACAGAAAACAATTTTGTTATATCTGCTTATTATTGTACTGTTAATTAAATTTTTTTGGTATACTAGTGTTTGCTTCTGTCCACTTCGATAATCTAATTAAAGCAACAAGTTACAGTGTATATTTTAATCCAGCATGAGATAAAAATGTAGACGATAACCATGGATTAAGATTTAATTAAAGCATTTTGTATTCATCTGCTTTAATTCCTATTCAATTTAATTGTTTTATATTGTGCAAATTTTATTAAATTGTTTTAATCAGCACTGTTGAAACATATCAGGTTTGCAAAGTCAATCATTGTCATTAAAATTACTTTCCATTGAAAATTTGGAAAGTTTTTAATAGAGTTAATAGACAATAAAGATAGAAAAGCGCCACTCATTTAATGAATGAGTTAACTTTGTCGAACAAAATGGCGACCAATATGGCGGCGCCCATAAGCTAGAAAAAAAATTTTCAGCCCTTAGTACCCCTGATTCAACTTCTATTTTTCACTGATTTTCATGTATATACGTGTTACCATTAAGCCTCTCGCTGCGCTCGGTATTGATTTTATAAAATCTACACATTTGCTGCAATGCAACAAATTTAATTGTTTATGTAATAACAACATCAATCATATCATAATATTACCGCACACAGTAAGAATTTAATAAACAATCAATCAAAAGAAACTGTTAAATCATATCATATAATTAAATAAGTAAGCTACAGTTGGTATAACGTTACATAAGTCATTCACGTTTTGCCCCTCAAATTAGTGCATATATCGTATGTATATAGTTCGTTTATTTATTGATATTTCTTTTATCATTCACAGAGTCACATTATTTAATTTTCTTAGATACATGCAAATTTGATGATTTCAGTTGGGAATATGGGACTAATGATATGTTCGCGAAAATTATATAAAGAAGAGGGGATCGAATCCAGCACCACCAACGGAGCAATAAACCAAATCCTTCATTCGCCTCTGTATCGTCTATTAATTTGTAGCCCTTTGATGTACATGTAACCATCTCCCTACCAACGCCCCTTTGTTCTCTGTTGCTAATTAAGGTATCGCTCCTGATATTTTGTTGTTGTAGTTTTCCCTGCCGTTTTTAGGTACATGTATATCATATTTCATATTTGTAAGCTAGTTTACGTTCGCCGAAAGAGAATTTCCCTCAGGGGGTTATCTCTTTGATCACAAGGACAAGGGGGGCGGTTGCAGATACAGTTGGCAGGCCGAAGATCTGGATCCCAACGTCCTTGACCTTTCGAGAGAAAATAGACATTCAAAATATATACAATAATTTGAAAGTTATTTAAATCAAATATCATAAAGGAACATGCAATCTAAAATCAGGGGTAATTTAATGGATGAAATTTACAACATTTATATTTCTTAACTTAAGCGATTAAACCGCTCAACTTCTTAGGTGTTTCATGCGAGTATGAACGTACATGTAGCATTGTAGGAAAAGTCGGTACCCAATCCGCTTTAGCCCGTATGAAACACAAGGGGGCATTTTGCTATTTATATAATTTACATCTCTCTGAATTCAATCGTTTATCCATAAAACGTTAGTAAATGTTCTTCGAATACCATACTGTCAATCAGCAAATAATTAACTGGATAAACCATCGAAAAAGCGTGAATATATTACCTTGCACATTATAATTATAATTATGCATGCAAATTGCTTTATAGAGAGTCTAAATATAATTTACATTCGTTACTTAAGCATTTTTTCTTCTATGATTATATTCCACAATATTTACAATTTCCAGTGTCTTTGTCTGTGATAAAACTACGTATAGATCAATAAATTTTATCAGTGACGCAAATGACGTACTGTTTGGGCGCAAGCGGAATTTGCATAATTATACCAAATTGAATATTAATTAAACGTAAAAATGTTAAATATTTACAACATTTAATCGTACAATTGCTGAAAATTATATGAATATAAGTAATAATTATACCATAATTTATTCACCTCTCTCATATCATCGATCTAAAACGCAATTTAAGCAGAAAAAAAGTTTTACATCAAATGCTTATATATGTATACATACCATTTATTTCTACAACTGCAGTCACAGAGAACGTTATCAACACAAAAAGTAAACTCAGCACCCCTTTTGTATTCATCATTCTTGTTTGGGAATTCGGTGTTAGCCTCAGTCTGTTTTCTGTTACACTGTTTTTCTTTATATATACTTCGAGAATTTCCAGGAATTTCACACATACATGTAAGAATCCACACATTGATATAAACAATCTATAACTTATGACGTAGTGGCCCATCACAAGACATACTATATACCATTCAATGTTGTTTTAACACTTTTATGACATGCTTTTACGTAAATGCGGTTTTTAATGACACTTAAACGTTTGCGTCAATGTCATGCTTCAGTGGTCAGGGGCACGGTCACGATTTGAGCTGAAACTTTTCAAATTCTATCTTGCCATTTTTTAATGATTACAAAATGCTTAATTAAGGTTTTTATAAAGGTCAATCAAAATTAAACAGGCAGCTCAGCGAGATGTACAGACCTAAATACTTGTACATACTTCGTTATGTAAACAAGGCTCGTGCAATGCTTTTGATTACATGGGTTCGGTAAACGCATTTCGTTTAAATTCTCGTGTTTCTATTTCAAGTTGATTATCAGATGTGAAAACCACTTGAAATGGTATAGCTGTGTTCATGATGAACTTCCTTGGCAAGTTGTTATACCCTATAGTAGCATTGGTGAATGTAGAGGAAATAATGAATAAATGATCGAAAGGTTTGTAATATTAATACAAATATTTTAGCTTTGATTGGTTAGCTTGTGACACAAGTCTTCAATTGACGGAACGTTTTAGTGGTAAACTATTGCAGTGTCTGCATCAACCTGATCCATAAATGATGCCACAGCCTTCGCGGTGTATTTGAATTCAATGAAAAATATAACCCTCAAAACAAATTAAACAACGAACAAACAGACAAACCAAACAAACAAACAAAAACAAAAAAACAAAACAAAACAAAAAACAAAACAATAAATAAATAAATAAAAAATAACAAAAGAGAAAAAAAAACCAAAGCCTCCCCGAAAGATAGTACGTGACACATAGATGAACAGAACATATTTTTAAAAAATTCACAGTAACAAGAGCACTTAGAACCATTCATTATGATTTTGAAATTTTTTAATCGTGGTTTTTTCACAAATTAGTTTACTCTACTTGGATAAAGTTGTCAAAATCACTTGAACATTTTTAAACGAGTACAATTATTTCATCGCAGTAAAATACATGACTGTAATACTTCAAGGATTAGTTAAAACCAAAATGCGCCAATGAAGAAAATGATAAAGTTTTTTTTACACTTAAAAATAGTATGAACGTGTTTTATTAGACAGAAGTGGCAAAATATTTAACAAAATGTGGTACAGATTGGTCCTAAAAATTTTTTTTTTCATCGCAATTTGATAAAAAAAAAAATGACACCTTTTCTTTTGACATCATAATGTTCATCGATAAATAAATAGAAATTCGATAGTATTCTCCATCATTCACCTGAAATGATTAATTATAGATGTTTTGGTGTAAAACTGCGCTAAAATACGTTACATTCTCAAGTCTTGAACGAAACGTGCTAAAAATATCTTTTATTGGTTTTTAATTAGCAACACTTTATCGTATAAAATGAACCAACTTTGGTAATTCAAGGAAATACATTATTTCTGCTGCTGGACTTCATGTAAGTATTTTAGTCGTGTATTAAAAGATGAGCTTTTTTGTTGTTGATTCCCTGTTGATATTGTTTGAACACTTAAGAGGGTCGGTGGTCGTGACCATTTTTAGACTGTATTAATCTTCTATAGAAGAAGAGCTGTATATTAAAATACAGAAAAAATATTTAAATTTTACAGCGAAAATTAATTGATTTTTTTCTTAATAGTTTATGGCTAAAGATGTCATCTCTAAAAATTTAAGGTAGATCTGATGGGTATAATTTGTTGACCACTCAATCTCCTTTAGGCTAATATAAATAAAAACCGAATGTCCCTGTAATTTAATTCGTATACACTACTATTATATTACTAGTATTTCTTGTGTGAGAGAGAATCCATTTGCGTATTGTCTTTAAAAAGCAACAATCATATTTAATGAGAAACAATTTTGACAAGAAACAAACAGGAAAAGCTTCCAAATCATTGAACATTTAGTTTTATTTTTAATTTTCTTTTTCTCAGACTGATTTCAGTGTGGTATAAAAAGAGTTTCTAAAAACCCAATAGGAGCTTCAGTACAATATAATCAAAAGTATTTTTCTACAGGAATTTAATTAGGACAGGTGATTTTTCTAATGGAAAAAAAAATTCCGACCGGATTGTGAAATTCTATAATATTTTTGTTCAAATCCTGACGGATTAAAAAAGTTGGATTCTGGGCGGAATTTTAAATATTCCGTCGGAAAAAATTCCATCCTCAGTGAAATATTGAATATCACACTGTTGTTTTGATCTCGGCTCTGGTATCAGCCCGAGCGGTTGGTATCGGCCCAAGTCCGAAGGGCGCGGACCGATACCATCCGAGGGCTGATACCAGGGACGAAATCAAAACAACAGTGTCATGTTGTTTATATGAGATATATAAAATCAAAGACTTTTAATCAAATCCAAATTCCAAATAAGGAATATAATTTATCATGAAGAAGATACAGTATAGATTTTTTTTTCGGATTTACAAAACTCGTTCGTTTTTATTCCGTTTTATATGTGTTAAGAACTGTAAGAGTTGTCGGACTTTGTTGACAAACCATCGTTGTTTGAAATACATTTTAGAACTAGGAGTGAGTCTGTCGTCTGAGGTGAAGCACTAGTATCTTCTAGAATTTAACATTATCGAGAGAGAAACTTCCATCCTATGCAACTTCGTAATGAGTCAAATTTTTTCACTGGGATTTCGTAAGTTTCCTCTCAGATTCCATTCATAAAAATCCATACTGTTATATAGCAAGTTGTTTGAGAACGTTCATAAGCGCGTCCATTACTTTAACCACTTCGTTTTCACAATCTAACCTCTGGTTTTCTACGATTTGGTCTCGTTCCATCCTTCTCTATATCCTCCATAATTTAAATGTTGATTGATATTAAAAAAAAGCGTGCTATTGTTCTAAATACACAGCCGTAGTATAGATTACCTCCGCTTACTTATAGATACATATCGCTCTTTGGCGCTATTTTTGAATTATTAGTTATCAATTTTCAGCAATAATTAAAAATATTCAGACGTGTAAGGTGATGCTTTATATAGTTTATTTGTTATTCTATCGTTATTTCACAAACTAGTTTTAATCAAAGCAGAGATATTTGGGAATTAGCGATTTTAAATTTGAGGGCAATACACCCCCTTGACGACGGGCTGAGACAGAAAAATATCAGCCCCGAGGGCGATACAGCCCTAGCTTTTTGTTGATGTCTCACCTAGTCCAAAACACGTGTATTAGGGCTGATACACTACTAGATATATAATTTATAGAAATTCCATATATTTTAGATTTTGAATTTGAATATTTTCCTATTTCTTTATACAAGACTATTCCTCTCAAGGAGATTAACATAGTCTTAATATAGCCACAATCACAAAGTCCTTGACATTTTCTATTCACTGATTTTGATAATTATTTCAGCTAAGACAAATTTTGTAGAGGGACATTGCGATGAATAGAACCAGACATGGATACGTTTTGGTTCTCTTGTTCCTGTTATCTTACTCCGGATCTGAATCTTCAGAACAACTGGAAGAGAACTATAACAACAATAACATATCGCATCTGATGTCAATGTATATACCAGTTTGTGGAACAAATGGTCTCTGTTCACTTTCTCCTTCCCAACAACAACTACCGCATGTCTATTCTAATTGCCCAGACTGTTCTTGCGATGAGTTCTGTATCTTCTCGAGAACTCCATGTTGCTTTCAAGGCTTTTTTCAGTCAACCAACGTCCATTGTCGTGACTTTTCTCTGCGATCCTCTAATTGGTCAGTCTCTCAGTCCTTTAACTTTGTCGTAGATGTATGTCCCATCGACGCGGACAAGAAATTGGCCCAAAACTGTTTAAGAAAATATAGCGTAACAGAAAGAATGACCGACCCCCCTGTAGTTGATCCAGAGACACGCATTTCCTACAAGAACCGATACTGCGCTTTATGTCATGGGATAAATCGAACGGAAAACTGGAAAATCGAGTTTCACTGCTTAAAACAACAGGATTTCAACTACATATCATCATATGAAGAAATTTTGTCAGCAGCAGAATTGGCGGAATGCAGCGTTATGCATACTTCAAGTTTTGCAACGAAATGTGACATTGTAGATACCATGGTAACCAAATGCAACGTTTCAGGAACATGGAAAGATTATGATATTGAGATCGAAAAAGCATGCCACAGCGAGTACAGCAACAGTTATCAGATGTATAAAAATGTCTTTTGTGCTATGTGCAACCCACCAGTGCCTTCAGAGGATATTCAGCTGGAGCCATGCGCACCAATTTTAGAAAATGACATGACTACAGCTTGTTTCGATCAGCTGGAGACCATGCTTACTTATCCGTTCAAAAACGTGTTTTGCAAATATTGCATACAAAATGCAGTACCATCACATGGCATGCTTTTACATTATTCATCCTGGTATTTACACAACCGCTCTAAACCTTTCGAATATAAGCTTCATATTACTTACATGATGCACACCATTCTTAAAAATATAAAAAGCGAAATAAATAAATCAGATTTCAAATTCCCCCCACCATTGCCCGATACTTTGAATTTAAACATCACCAATCTGATCTCGCTTAGCAAAGCAGCCTTCGCCGAAAAAAAATGTAATTCAAATGTTTTTCAATCAATTCACCGACCACATGATGACGACTCATGCTCCTGTCATATTGGATGTACAACAAGTTGTTGTGATGATCTTGCTTTTATGCAACCTCTGTCTTGTATCAGTGATGCATTTCCTCCACGGGAGACAAACAATGGTGGTTATTATGTGTTAAACGAATTTCCTAAGACAGACAAAGCGCTCTACTCTCTTTGTACTACTCAAAACACAGACGGTGACATAACTCTTCAAATTCCGGTGACACATTTTTACTCCGGAAAATATGTCTCTTATCGTAATGTTTACTGCATGGTAGGAAACATGTTGATGTCCAAACTAACCATATCGGAGTTTGATAATGAGTTAATGTTTAATACACATCCATGGATCGTGATAAGTTCATGTCCAAAGCCTGTTACAGTCGATTGGTTCAATGCTAACTCGTTCTTACAATATACAAGAGACGTAAATTGCACACATTCTCTTCATCCATATGAAGAGTCTGTCGTGTGCGAAGAGAAATTTGTGGATATCGAGAAATGTAACGAGACTGGTACGTGGCGGTCCTTTGATGCAGATGTATTGAACGCTTGTGAAAACATCGAAGGCTTTCGTTTTCCCATTCTGTATGATAATGCGTTGAACATATCTTACAGAAACAAATTTTGCAAGATCTGTAACCCACAGTTTATACCTCATGATCAAGCATCAATTACAAAATGCGACGCTAATTGGCCAGAGGTGGACTCCGACGTATCAAACGAATGTACCTTTCTTCCAGATGTACACGTTTGTTCGAAGTTCAAGAATGCTGCTTGTGAAATATGCAATGGTAATTTAGGATGTGATATCAAATACAGCAAAGAGAAAAATGCAGAATCATCGATTGACCAAGAAATATCCCCAGTTATTAAGTCTTATAGATCCATGTTTGCATTGTCTTCCTTTGACTCTATCCAGGAAAATACACAAGAATGTTCTTTGTTAGAATCTACTCTACAGGTATTAATTACTTTAAAGAGGGTATTTACTTTTCAAAATTAATGTTCTCTTGAAGATAAAACAATTAAACAACGTTGAAAGATCAAACATACTTTAAATACATTTTATTTTTATTTTGTTTATACAGTTTATTATCAAAATAACTTTTTTTGCAAAAATTGTAAGAACATGAGTTCTATCTAAAGTCTATAAGTGTTCCTGTACTTTTCTGACTTTCAGGGCACCTGCAGGAGCGTTGAGTGTTTTCCAGGAAAGATCTACGACGGAAATGACTGTATCCCATTAATAAACAACGCATCGAATCTCCGATATGCCATTTATTTTAACATGAAAGTCATCTTGAAACAACCAAAACTTGTTAGAGAGCTGTTGGATTCAGTGGAAATTTGGTTTATTACTAGAATAGCTAATATTCTTCAACTGGATGTAAAGGACATAGAGTTTGAGAATAGTACCTTTTTAACGTTAAACTCTTGCGATTCATCTGCTACTTCCTTCTCCATCTTAGGCAGGGTGACAATGCACCTTTACTTAAAATTGGCACACAGGTATAACTTCGAGGTTGGTGTAACAAAGTTTGCTGAATCAATTTCTACCACAAAACTTTCAGGAATAGAAGCCGTAATTCATACAAATCTTGACACAGTGTCTGAACTCATTAACCTCCAAAATAAAGTAGAAATGTGTAAAAATGTTAAAGAAAGGAATAATACGAGTGGTATTCCTTTCAGACTTGTACTTATAAATGATCTACTTACCTGCCCATTGGTCACTCTAAAAAACGACGAGTTTTTAGTAGAGTCCCACGACAGAATAAAGTTACTCCCATCAAATGTGGTACTTTCTTTCCAGCATTTCCGTATAACTGATAACGGCAGTTACCAGACATGCATTAGAAACACTTACATTAAATCAACTATTCATGCTTCAGATATCTTCAGCCCATTATCCATTTTAACAGGAGCATGCATCATGCTTTCGCTTGTGTGTCTCTTTCTAACTTTTGTTACGTACAGTTTGTTTGATAATCTGCGAACTATCCCTGGTATCAATAGCATGAACTTGATAGCAACACTGTTCTTCTTACAGCTTCTCATTTTAACTAGAAAGTATTACCTTATTGCAGTAACAAGTCTAAAAGTTTTGATGTTGGTGTTAACTCATTATATTATACTCTGCGTTTTCTTTTGGTTAAATGCAATTTCTTATCATATGTTCTGTGTCTTTACTGAACGATTCATAGGTATTTCTAGAGAGGAAAAGTGGAAAATTGTTTTAAAGTATATTATATACTCCTATGTATTGCCACTCTTTATTGTGTTAGGCAATGTAATGTTTTTCGTCATCAATTCAAGCGGTCAAAGATTCGGTTATGGAGAAAACGAAACGTTGGTCGATGATAAAATAGCGTACATTGTAACTTTTATTTTGCCATTGTCAATCATCTGTGTGGCAAATTTTGGCTTTTTTTCTGCTACGGTTTATAAAATAAAATCAAACCCAAAAGTCGAAAGACAAGACAAAAACAGACTTCATTTTGTTTGTTTTATCAAACTTTTTGTTCTAACGGGACTAACGTGGGGTTTTCAAATCGTCGATTCCTTTCTTGAACTGTCGATTTTGTCCTATGCTGTGGCTGTATTTAACGGCTTACAGGGATTCTTCCTGTTTTTGAGCTATGTGTGCAATGCCAGAGTTTGGAGAATGTACAAAGGACTTTGGGTGTCTTATATCTCTGGGCGTTTGAGTGGTTTTTCAACAGATTCCACCAAACTCTAAAGACATAAGAACATTTACACAGGATAAAGTGGCTCGCATGATTTCCTTGCATGTTACCTTTCGTTAGAAAATCATGCGAAAATCAAGAAAAAGTCGGATGAAAAGTTTCTTATGCGAATATCATGCGACTTATTTTTCGCATGTTTTTCATGCAATTAGATGTTTGTGTCGAGTTCATATAAAATTTATGTGAATTTCACATGAAAATTGCATGTTTGTCATATGAGAATTAAATGACAAATAAATCCATAACACTTTTAAAACTTCCCATCATTCATATGTTAACATACTAGTGTTTTTTTTAAAACAATTAATGTTATAAAACTAATCACGACACTTTTTTAATATTCAACAGAACAAAGATTGATAATTTGTACGAGGGTTGTCCCAAAATAGCGTAGACAAATGGCCTTATTCAGTTAATCGAAGACAAAGGAAGATGAAACTTGTGCCACGAAGGGTTCAAGTAATTTGCATTTAAATTATGTTTTGAAATCAAATACTGTGGTTTCATCAATATTCGTTGAATACCAATTTGTGTGGATTCCGTTGTTAACTTGATCCACAAAATTAAATATTCATTGAAAAGCAATTTCTATTATCATTTTGTATTGATAGGGTCATTGGCCACTAATTTACGAATCCTTGAAACTGTTATTTTCACTTTATCCACGAAAATTGATACCCTTGAATATTAATGAAACCACAGTATTGTTTAAGATTTAATAAGTGAAATGAAAGCATGCTAGATCATAAATTCGACATGCGCCGCAATGTCACACACGAAAAGTTAAAATCAACATAATGAAATGAAAATTGCGAGAAAAAGTATTTTTCGAACGAAAAATTTAAAAAAAAAATTAAATTTGATAATATTTTTATCATTTACCCAGAAAATGTTTTGGCAATATCGAAACTTTTAAAGATTTTAAAGCGCGTTTTGTGACAAGCTGAAGTGTTCATTCGTTATAAAACGACGCCATCAACGTTTTAGGCGGCGCAGCGGTAACTGATAAAACTTTGTAAAGACCTGGAAAAAATCCTAAGCGGCTTTTGAAGTAAATAGAATTAACAGAATCGCTTAGAGATACATTTTGTGAATTAGTAGTCTAACAACATTGAAAACGGATGAGTATGACGACAATAAGTGAAAAAAAGAAACCCCGACCAATAGAAATGGACGTCAAAATGCTGAACGACACAGTTTGATAAGACGAACGTTAGACAACAAGTAATACAGGACAAGTTTGGAGTCGACAGATCGATTGTACTTAGAAAATATTTTAAAAAACAAAACTAGAAATGTATATTGAATATGCACTCAGGGTACATGTTCAAAGAAATTATTTTTTTCAAGACATTTTCGGAAATAAAACATTAATCTTATCGTAAACGATGTGGAGGGTTTAGCAACAACGTAAAGACTTGAAATTTTTGACGTCGCACATTGCGCCGCCTGGCAAAACTTGTTGTTACTAAATTATTCATTTTCTCAATAAATAAATAAAGTACAGATTTGATTTTTTTCAGTATTGTTTGCCAAAGAGTCATTGAAGAAAACAGAAGTCTAATGAAATTGCAGTGAACATATTTTAAGTTATGTGTTCTGTCTACGCAAATTGGGACAACCCTCGTATTATGACACTCAAGTTCCCTTGTTTCATCTTGCACATAATAAAAAACTCATTATCACATCTAATGTCATGTCATTTTTGAAGTTTACCTGCTTTTTGTCTGTGTGTGTTTTGCATATGGGTGAGTGAAATTTAGTTGTAACTAGTGTAAAAAATCTCGAGTTGAACTTGTAAATCAAATATCGATGGATGTTCATATGTCTGTTGTCTACTTTACTTGTTATAGTATCCAAAATATGCATTGAAATAACTTTGAAAGCATATATTTAAATAATAGCTTGTAAATCTGCGTAGAAATTATTTAGTTTTTGGGGTTCTGTATGAATGTTTGATATTGTTACGCATATCCACACCGTTCGTTGTCTTATTCATAAAATTCATATCCAAGTTTGTTATCAAGTTGAGTTCTTATGAAAATATCGTATCCATGCAAAATTACGACCAAACTTCGTGCTCTGGCATTTTTCGAAAATTGAATATTTGTTGCTTCTTCAATGTGATGTTAAAAGTTTTACTATTCTTGCTGTAGTCAAATAAACGTAATTATTGTATTGTATTTGTCGGTTATTCTTCACCTAGACCCCAAAATGATGCGGGGGTCAAAGGCATGTCATTGTGCGCTTTTTTATAAAGTTTGTGAGCACTGAAACAAGAGTGTCACTCAACCAGATTAAAGAATACAGCTAAAGATGATAACAAAATATAAACAAAAGCTAAATGATTCAGAATCCCGTTAAATCACATATGAAAGGCAAGTTAGCCCAACTTAATTGAGAAATTAGGAAAATATAAATATCGCTATTTACTGCAATAAAAGTTATCTTTATTTCAAATGGACATGTGGTGATAACAAACAGTGCCCAAAATCAAAAGTCCAAAGGCAAAATACAGAACAGGAGCAGAGCAAACACGGACCTCTTAAGAAAATAGATAGGATCAGGTGACATGGAGGTGTGAGCATCCTCTGAGATTTGTTTAGAAAATAATTAATAAAAAAATAATAAAATTAACAAATGCTGTGTCTATAACCAGAATTGAGGACATATATAAAATGTTAACCATGCTACAATGTATATTCAATGATTAATAGTTATTAAAAAAAATAATAACAAATTATCTTTTTCGGTGCAATTTATTATTCGTTGATGGCATGTAGTCAAAATATTTCTTAAACTAATTCTCATTTTAAAACAGTCAGTCCTTTTTGTCGAGGATTTAACAGCTGATGGTGATGGTAAGAAATCACTCATGTCTCATATTAAATGTTATTTTTTTAATTGAATTAATGTAACATATTTTATTTAGTTATAATTCAATGTATGCACTTTACAGTTAACTTTTTAGTTTAACTTTTTTATTACTTACCAGACTTAAAATGTTTTGATTATGATGTAATACATATACATGAAATGACTCGTACAAAGAAGCTGTTATATCTGTTTTAATGTACAAGTATATTTAGTTTATTTCAATTTCTTTTTAAAACAACTTGTTTAATGGAACATTTCTCAAATTCATAAAGGAAATAAAGAATGTATGTCTATGACTGTCTGTCTTCGTACGATTGTTTTAATATGGTAATATCTACTTTTCAACCCCTTTCTTTCTCTGTCTCTCATGATTTGTCTTTCTCTCTCTCTCGTTCTCTCTCTCTCTCTCTCTCTCTCTCTCTCTCTCTCTCTCTCTCTCTCTCTCTCTCCATGTTCCTGGAATCAGCAGATAAGAAAATACTACAATCGTTCAAAATACGTCGAGGGCGGACATTGCATGGAAAGATCGGAAAAAGTTTTTGCAACTCGTGATGAATAAAGATAACAAATTTACTAACAAGGTTAAGACTCCTTACGCTTGAATTTGATTCGGATGTCAACATTTGGATTACACGGACATGGAGTGGTAACACAGAAACAATTGATTGGGCCAGCGATAACAGTTCGGTCAGATCCCCATCGTCTCCAAAGTTTTTGACATGAATGTAAATAAAATGGAATTCTAATAAAGGAAACCTTATATGATATCAATATCATCAGTATTGAACACAAGAAATAGGATAGCTAAAACGACAAGTAAACAGATAATGTCTTGTAATTTTTATACATACATGTACATAACAGTTTGATATAATTTAAAAAAAATCTTATAAAATGAGATACAAATAACATCATTTACATGTAGCATGATATTTGCATTTCATTTCACTTGTTTATTGGGTTCTTATTTATAAAATGGTAACAACCATCGGAAAGTGTTTTCTTGTCATTTTGGTGCACACTCTTACACTTGACACTTGTAAACAATTATATTGAGGAAACAAAACAATGAAAAAATGTGAATAATTGCATTAAGATATACAGTCAAAACCACGTTTGTCCATGAAAACAGCAATGCGTGTATTCAAATTGACATATGTAAATTAGCCTAGGTACATGTAAAGAACGATAGCTGGACAATGACTGTTATTTTCGTAGCCAATACTTGTAATTAATCATAAAATTATTGAGGGGCACTAAATGAAAACACAAAATGCGTATATGAGTTAGATACTCCACATTGATTTATTTTTCACATTCATTTTTTTTTAACAGAAAATGTAGATAATTGAATCTATCTGATAATTTTAAATGCTTTACGGAATAAAACATCATCACCAGTAGGTCTGTGTTATATACTTGCACAGTATTCTACATTGTACATTTACTGGTGTGATAAAATTTATTTTAATTACAAAAAATCCCTGTATAAGTTAAATACTGTAGATTCCTAATTAAACGCGAAAACGCGAAAAACTAACATTCGCGAAAAATCACGGGAAGCACATCTCGCGAATTTTAAACTTTTGCTTTTATTTTTCAGAAGGATGTTATAAGTTATATGAAACTATGATGAAAATTCGGCGTTTGCGATTATATATTCTCGCGGTTTTAAGAAAAATGGTTCAATCACTCAATTAAGTACTAGTACTCGCGTAAAATAGGGCATCTACAGAATATGGGGAAAACTAAATTTTAAAGTTAAAATATATGTCATCTTTATTTACTTGATAATAGTTTATTTTCTTAAAGTATTATCTCAAATCGTCACCAGAGAATCTAAAATGTTTTATCAGATTTTTGTAGAATTTTGGGAAAGTGATGTTAAAAGTTCAAAGATCAAAAAAATTTTAAAGTTAAACTTTTGAATTTCAAAAGGCATGAATCAGTTTTTAATTTATTTTTTTCTAAAACTGCATCACTATTGTTTAGATATACGAGTTGGTATATAATCAATAGATCTTAACATGGACATAGAACATTTTATGTGGAAATATCTGAAATTTAAGTGGGTTAGGAGATAGAACATTATGAATTGATAAAAAAAGATAAATGTGCTTTAAGTTCTATGGATAATCAGTAATCATGTAACCGCTAGTAAACAGTTTAATTGGTCAAGGGAGATAGAACATTCTTGTATTAATGAATTTGTATTAAATGGAAATAGAACAAAATATTACTTTAAATATTTTCTCCATTCATGAAATAATTTTATATATGAAATCATAGGTAGATAGATCTTTAGCCGACTCTAACGATATGCATAACCGGTTTTTTTTGGCATTTAGAACATCTTAATTCTCAAGCGACAAAATATTTGATAGTATGTTAATGACCATCCAGTCACCTTAATAGAGAATTAAGTACATGGACTTCTAAAATCAAAGCAAAAAGCAATTTCGTATCCACAAAGTCGGACCAAAAAACCTTCGTTATTGATGCTGATGTTTTACCCATTTTCTTTATGGGAAAATAAATAATCAATTGAGACGATGTATTTCGGTTAGAATTGACCAAGTATATATTTACTATAAAATTATTTTAATAATTTTTGGCACAATAGAAAAATTCAAATTAAATTGATATACTTTGATTTTGCGTTTAATCTGACGTACTATTTAAACGTACCATTGATATACATAGATTATTGGGGAGATTTGATGTTTTCCTGATCTGGTGATTAACAATCCATAGATGGTAATTCTCAATATTTTACCTACTTAACTCTTTTTACGACGCATTATTATCCCTTCCAATCACGTTACCGAAAATGTAGTAACATCATTTCCTGATTTTTTAACCTTCTCTCATGTATTCTTTTTAAAAAATATTTTCATTGAATCAATTGTTGCCTTATGGAAATTGTATATTCAGTTGAAGTACAGTTGATATAATATTGAAATTTGTACACAAAGAAAAACAAAATGAAGACGATGCAAGTGGAAAATGACGCCCTTACTCAAATTTATGTACGCTCAGTTTGAGAAGGCTAAGGATAACAACATTTGTATAACACGGACAAGGAGTCATAAAACAGTCACGAACAAATCTTGTCAGAAATTAAAAAGCGACAAACATTGATCAGTTGTCTGTCATTCAAAACTTCCTTAACCTGAAAAAAGATGAGTTGAAATAAAATTGAATGAAATACAAAACTGTATACGGACAAATTCACAATTGATTTTTGGTGGAACCACCAGGGCCCTGTGTGAATGAGATATCTTATTATTGGTGAACCCACCAAGTTTATTCGTAAGAGAGATATTCGAAGAATAAAATTGGTGGAGTCACCAATATTTTTGACTGTTATTGTTGAATATGAAGGTTTATAGATACTGTAAAATGTGCTTTTGTGTAAAAAAGATGGTGGGTTCACCAATTTATGGTGTTTTCAACAACAAGAATGAATAAAATTCATGTTCATTTCTGTTATTGCATTGTGTTCATTTTTCATTTTTCACTGAAAAAAAGAGGACACGAATAGAAAATCCTCTTTCTTAATAGAAACAGTTGAATTAAAGTTTAAATCAATAAGAAAATAAAAACAAAATGCAAACATTCGTTTGGTCCTTTGTATTCTTATGAAATAAAGTTAAAAATTATAAATTCAATTTTTTTCCAAAATACAAACCAAATATCTTTAAGTGTTTATAAATATTTATCACCAATTTGCATGTAATTGTATATTATAAAACATATGCATTGCTTTTTATCTAAATCAATTTATAATAATTTGTTTCCGATCCACTTATTTTAATATCTAATGTTTAGGACAAATTATCAATATCAAAAGAATATGCATCAAAATTTCTTTCCTTCATTTTTTCTTTATTCTCGTTCAATAATCATATTATAAAGCATTTACTTGCCATTTGCAATTTCAAAAGCAATCATAGAAAAAGTTATCAACATAAAAATGATTACTCAGTGATCTTTTTGAACTCATTGTTCTTACTAAAACAAAACCTCCTTTTATTATTTAAACACCATCAAGGATTTCTGGTATATTCTAGTCGTTATATCACAAATTGTGCACGTGCTGAATACTTGTAAACAATCACAACCACGAAGCAAAACAAAGCAAAAAATATGTAAATAGTTTTTACGTCAATTTTTATTATGAAGATAATGTGAAACATAATTAGGAAATGTTGACGGCAAAAATGTACATGTAGTTGTAAGACAGACAAGCTTTTTCCTTGGTGTGTTAATTTTTTTTTTTTAAAATGAGATTGTTTTAATGATACATGTAATATAAAATGTTTAATTACATTTGTGCCACAATGCAACTCACTGAATGTACTAAATGTATGAGAAAAATGGTATACTTTATGCAGAAGACGGAATATAAATCAGTATTCATATTTTGTTGACTGTTTGTATCATGCTCATCTGAAATTCAGGTATTTTAAATGCTAAATAAAAGAACAACATCCTAATCACAATGTTTGAATTTCTGTCATCCAAGTTAATTCATTACAAGAATGACTTCTGGTGAAAAGAAATAATGACAATATCTGTTTACAGATCGTTTGTCAACAAAGATGATCCTTTAGTTTTAGCTTACAAAAATATACCCTATTTTATTTTTACGCTGCACTATTTTTCTAAAGACTCATAAACTGTCTGATGCAATATTGGATTAAACAGTCTGATGTTGCTGTGAATGTTTAAACCGTTCGTCTTAAAATTATTCTATATTTTACATGTAAGGAAATAAATAAATTCATTCAGAATTGACATTAAATAAGCATTGAATTCTATAATAACAGTTAATTGCTAAGCAGACAAATAGATTAAATGACATAAGTCATTCATTGCCCTTTACTGCATTATGAAACACTTTTTATGTATGAAAAAATATTATAATTAAAAATTGTGAAAACCTGTCTAAAAATTGAAACAATTCTTTTACTAATTTTATTTACAAAAAGTATATTCCTGTTATCGTATAACATAAAATTCACGGTTTTGTTGTGCTTGACAATGATAAAACTAACGTACATTTCATATAAATAAACGCTACTCTAAAAAGCTCTTTATGCATTTTATGACTTAGTGTAATTCTCAATCCAGATCTACATTTCTACAAAATGAAAAGCCAAGGTTTTTCCACCGATATAAATTAGTATGCAAATCTTGTCATTTTCTGCAAAAAGGTGTCAATTGTTGTGAAAAACCATATTTAGGGAGTTGTTATTATTTACATAAGTATATATACGCATTTAAAAGAAATTTGTTTATAAAATTGTTTGGTTGCAGTAGAATGATTTACGAGGTCTGCAGTTTATAAAAGTATTATGCTTACATTTAAAAATTTTTTCCTAATCCGATGTAGAAACATTTTTTAAGACCTGTTGAAATTTGAATTTAGGAAACTCGCAAAATGATACTTCAATATCATTATGTATTATATTATATTTAAGGAATAAATTTAATTTCTACGCATTGTTGTTTATAGAAAAGCGTAAACTGTTATGTTATACTCGTATAACATAAATATAAATAAGATTTATTTCTTATAATTCTATTTTTATTTGTTAACAGCTAAAATTACAAAAAGGTCCATTGTTTAAAATATGACGTTAATTTGTACAAAACTTAAATGTTACGTCAACCGGATTAATACGTTTTGCACGCATGTCGTATTGTGAAGTAGGCAAGTTATGTTTTGTAGTTGATCATATTAACTACAAAATTTCTTGAAGATATCATCGCAGAATGCACCTCATTTTCAAATGTATCAAAATTTTGGTATTGATATTGGATTTTGTTCTAACATAGTTGTACTTGTTATGAAAATTAATGTATGTTATGATATGTAGTCCTCAATAACAGTTTTTATTGCCATCTTGGTAACTTTTGCTGAGAAAAATGTCGTTTGATTTCTCTTTTGACATGCAACATTACCATTAACTTCTTTCGTGACCAATCATAAATTGTAGTCATCAGAGTTGCTTTTTTTTTGCTTTTCTTTGTACTTTATATTCCCTGTCTCTTGTGGACTAATACCAATCACAATTTGTGAGATTTTATCAATTTTAAGCTATCAATGCTAGGAGTGCTGTCACATGGGCATGGATGGCAACAACAATTACAGGTTGGTTTTAACGTTGGCGGTAACATTGGTGGTGACTGATGTGGTAACTTTATAGGAAGCAAGGGTGGTACCCGGGTTGGTTGATTGGGTAGTGGAAGCAGAGGTGGTAATATAGGTGGACGGTGTGGTGGTTTCTGTGTTGGAAAACCTGGAAGACCTTCTGGATTCCAACGTCGGTGACCTATGAACTCTAATAAAAATAACTGAATGTTTTAAAACCCTAACATTTTTACAAAACAACTTTTGAAATAGGTTTTAGGCAGCTTAATATTTTTAAGCATCAAATGAAAAACAATATCATGGTAGAAAATTTATTGAAAAGATTTTTTTTTTGAAAAAACATTATAATTGTATTTCAATACAAAATAGTATTTGACAACAAACAAAATTTTGCCGCCATAATAAATTATTCAATAATTATCTAATTCATGGTCATTGAGTATATAAGATACACTACATTTTGTACAACTTTTTCTCATATTCTGTGAAATATTATCAACAGTACGTACTTTTACGAAGTCCAACGGTGAAATCAATTGCCATCAAAGAGAAAGCAACCAAAAGAAAAATACTGAGTGTCCTCTTGGTATTCATTTCCCTTATACCCTTCTTGACGCGTGTTCAGTATATATTGTTAACATTTGAATTTTTCTTTTGAGTTTATATATGTTATGAAAATCAGCAGGCGTTTTGTCAGCAGTTCAGGGGAATTCCTGTAATTTTCCACAAGATTATGCATAATTCGTGAAAAATTATATGGTTGCTCTTAAATCAAATTTGATGATATACGTAGGTTTGCAGCAGAGTGTTGGTATGCTAATTTAAGTTGTGTTTTGATTATCACTGTTGATAACAGTGCATTTGAACTTAAATTAATCCTGTGGGGTGAATGGAACAGATCAATAATTAATGTTTAGGTGATAAATTCGCACCGCGTTTCAATATTGTTGCTGTTGAAATAACAAAAAATTCTAGAAATCTGAAAATGTTTTTTCAATTCATTTAATTTCTTATACAATTTTTTATTTTTGTTTGCTTCCTTGATTGTTTCGCAACAATTAAAAAAAATGAGAAAAGTCTGATATCTTAATAATTAAGAAGATGAATAATTATGTTTCAAGGCTGCATATATCAAATAAAACAAGTGAATATTTTATCTAAAAAACCCAGAAGGTTTATATCACACATCATATTCTAACAGTAATCAAGAATGCATTCTTTTTATCTTAAAAATTATTAGATCCCATTACACATGTCAGCGGCCCCATTATGTAGTTGTCATTGCAATTCACGGAAGATGGTACTCCACGAAATTTGAGTTAGATACTGTGTGTTATTTTTAAACTATGGGACAAACTTTATCACAGAACCAAGTGCCTGTGAATAAATAATTAAAAAGAAATCGACCACAATTATAAAGTTTTTAAACAATTGTAAATAAAGTTGACAAATACAGATTAGCTTAGATCGTTTTTTATAATGATTGACGTATTAATGATAATTTATATTCACAATATCAGTTGATTCGCTCCAGTTTGTAAACTAAACATTTAAATGAATAAAAATATAAACTTCTCAATTTTTCGCTCTGATATTAGAAAAAAAAATTAAATCATTAAAAGGTTTGAATTTATCTTGTACCTAAAAATTAACGAAGTTTTAAAAAATATTTCGAGCTACTATAATAGTGTTCCAGGTTGTATCTTTGAGCTACTAAACCTGATGCAGTGTCAACACGGTAACCGCCAATTTAATAATTACATGTTCAATTCTGAAAACCTATTTAACGTTTCGAAAGTTGATGTTCATGACATATTATTGTGGTAGATCGAAATGAATACAAAATTCGGTAAAGTGCTATACTAAGCACAATAGTTGTGTAGAAACGAAAAACCGGGAATAGTTGTTACCTGAAGAAAGTATATACCCATTATCAATAATTAATTAGAAATTGCATGCTATAGCCACAAATTCATAGTGATCTAATACTCAACTCACGTTATTGATTTGTTTTTCTTCTTAACGTTTATATTAAAAGGACATCCCGAGTTTTCAAGGAATATGTCAAAGTGCAAGCCGTGTCAATTTATGCAAGTCATTTTAATTCAACTTAATTTTTATGGACAATTTTACAGATATATGCGCAGCTGATGCACTTTTCAAGATTGTTTAATTAAAGTGCATAACATTTAGGATGTGTGCATTTTGAATAGGTGTATAAATTACAATTCTATATACATGTATCTCATTAAAATCCTGCAAAATATTATTTAGTTTGAACTTGCCTTTTCAATTTCAGAAAGTCAAAAACTTTATGCCCTGCACAGTTTCTAGAAGCCCTTGATAACTCTTGATATTTACAACGTTCATACAACCACAGTTTAACATATGAACCGACTTTCTTTTACAAAATAGTCCAAATTTTAAAACCAGTTAACCGATAAGAACTCTAAATATCATAAATACATCCGATGCTTGTTGCCAATCATTTCCAGCATTTGCTGATATTTACTTTCTTATTATGAATTATGAATTCTGACGCGGCAAAACATTTCATAGAAAGTAAATCTCTCTCTCTCTCTCTCTCTCTCTCTCTCTCTCTCTCTCTCTCTCTCTCTAATATTATTATATTATTCTTTGTTGACCGAATTAAAAACAATAATATTGTCCTTCTTTTTATCAAACCACATTCATATTTATCGTTTCATCTTTATTTTAAAATGGCCAGCTCCAATGTTTAAATTTCAGTCGGTTTGACACGTTTCTCTCGATTTTTTAACACTATTTAAGCCACATATATAAACCCACTACAAACTACATTCGAATACAACGGATTTTAGAAAGAAGGATTGTTAAAATCGATATAAAGACAAATAGAATTACGATAAAGAACTGGATTTAAACGTCTGATCTTATCGTTCTTGGTGATCCATACCTTATCAGAAAGTGATATAACAGCTTTCATTGATTCGTGTTATATATATATATAAGATTTAACATATGCAAATTCTTGATAAACTAGATAATGTTCGTGAATGTACAGATTACTGTGATGATATATCTTACCCTACTCGTTTTTTTGGTTTTTGTTTTGCTATTCCCACCTATTAATTGTTTATCGTATTTTTTTCTCCAATCGCTTGGTCAACTGGTTAAATGTATAACACAAAAAAAAAATACAGTATTCTGTGAATTTTATATTAATACTATTAAGTTCACTTCAGAATCGCAAATTATATTTTAAACAGTCAGTGCAAAGATTTTTGAGTGTTCTCCCAAAATTTATAAAACTATGATATTGTACATATTCATATAATATTAAAAAGGACAGCTATATTGACAGTAATATTGATGACTTTTTTAAACATTCGGGTAAAAATAAATGCCGATCCTATTTCAAAATTGTTCATTGCATCCGATATCATTCTAATGCGAAAAATAATCTTCAAATGTATTTGTACCTCTTGTTTATATTTTTAATTTTAAACAATAGTTTACAATACAAGAAGGTTTAATAAAGGATTTATTAACATTGAAAATACAAACGTATCATTATGGATGTTTCAATTTTTGGTTTTACTTGTTTTGCAGTTCTATTTGTTGTAACGATTTACAATTTCCATGGTATCAAGAAATCATTATAATCTTTATTTCACCGACCCGTGAACGGCTGGCAACAATCACATTTTGGTGGAGACTCGGTTGTTCCTGGTAACGTAACTAGTCCCGTTAACGGCCTCGGAGGTGTATTTGGTTGTTCCGTTGACGGCCTTGGTCCTGGTTGACCATTGGGTGGGGGCCAATGATTGCGGCTACGTGCACCTAAAATAATAAACAAAAAAATTAAGTAAAAAGGCATCTTTTAAAATTTACTAAGGTTATTACATATCAAACATATTTAAGGTATGAAAACGTAATATATGAAAAGCTGGCATAAGTATCATACAACGAACAACTAAAATCAATATCATATAAAATGCATGTTTAAGAAATGAATAAAAACAGCAGAAATTCTAGAAAAATTACAATTACCGATAAAAAGTCCATTTATGAATTCAAACTCCAGTATATAGAATGTTACGATAAGAAAAATTGTTCTTTTTGTATTCATGTTGTTGTCCTTTTGAGTCAGAATGAAATAAACAAATCTGTACCTTCACTTCAATATAAATATATACATGTATAAATATCATTTGCGTCAACATTTTCTGTAAACTGTTTGGACTTTTCGTGATGAGGCTTATGCACTTTTATTTGATGTTTACAAAAATATGACATACGCAAATACGGGCGAGAATTTTTCCAATCTTTAAAATTTTTTTTAGTTACATACATAAAAATGTTTATCTCCTGTATGCTAATTTTGCACGATTTATGTTGGACGATTCATTATTCTGTTAATTTTGAAATTTCTTATAATGTTAGCTATCTCAAATGTTTTCTTTTGTTCATAACAATTTTGTGTATAAAATATATACATTTTTAGGTCACTTACTAATGACGTTTACTCAGAGTGAAAAAAAAATCAACTGATGATAATAAAAAACATCTATTGTGTGTTTTAGGCCTTTGATTATAGTGCTATTTTTCAATTTCAAAAAAGTAGGTAAATGACCTACTTTGTGAGTTAATGGCCTTTGAATATTTTTTGAAAATGAGGGAAATCCTTCAAAATTTAGATTATGAGATTTTCTTATTTTGAAGATATTAAAAATAGCTTCACTCTTTATAAATAAGAAATACAGTTTTCAAATCACAGTGTAGCTAAATAGATACAAAGCGTAAGGTTTTCATTTATCCGGAATTCCTCCATCAGATTGCAAGTTTTTCCTAATTTTGATTCAATTTAACAAAAAACTGAGTTAAGATAAAACGAAATAGTCCAAAATTACTTTTATTGTCCTTATTCTGCTGTCATTAAATTTATGTGAGGTCAATGATACAAATTTTAAGATGTGTTGTCATTTTTCTGTTTTTAAGCATTTTTCAATATTTTTTTATTGCTTGCCTTACTAGTAGATAAAACCAATAAATATATGCAAAACTTTTTTGACTAACAAATAAAATATTAACTTTTATTTCTATAGTGCAACCAAGGTGTATTATTGGAAAATAAATCTCGAAAATTTGGTCCGAATTTCCTCCGTTTTGCAATACCCGGTTAGTATATTTCTGTTGGGCCGAATTCCGTAATATGGTAGAAATAATAACTATTATGTCATTAATAATTCATTTTAAAAATACTTTCTTGTGTTTATAAAACATTTTACTCACGACATTGAACTTGATAAAAATTCGAATTTGACAATTGAAACCCTGGATAGACAACATCCGGTGACCTATTGCTATTTGTTTTCGTCTGTTATCGTGCATTATGTGTCGCGGGTCGTGTGCTAACATTTGAGAATTTTTAGATTCTTCATTTATAGGAGAATGGAAACATAAATCGTGAAATTCATTACCCCCACCTCCAGGAGACATAACTGTCCAGTAAAAAATGTCAAATTTAAAAAAGAGCCTCTTATCTACAATTGGTCATTTATCAGAAAAACTAAGCACATTAATCAGACAATTAAGCACATAGTACTTATAAACAAGGAAGTCTCTACCAAAGTTAGAAAATTTATGACCTTATGGTCAGGGCTCCGAGAGTCAGTATGTATTTTATCTTTAAACTCTTCCTTTTTTCATCATTTCCAGAAACAAACGTTTGTGAAAACTTCATTTTTTGGTAATTTGAAATAGACAGATACTACATGTAGCACACTCTATCAAGCCATTAAACATTTTACTACATTGACATTATAAACTTCGACGTCAAACCAGCTTACACGCCTACGGATTTTGCATTACACAAGAGGAAAAACTATTGTTTGCTCAACTCCTTATAAGAAATACAACTATATTTTGTGTATAACAAAGATTATTCTCATTTCAGTTGTTTTTCATTCCCGCACTTTCTAAAGAAAGTTCGGGTATATTGTTGTTACCCTGTTCCGTCCTTCCGTCCGTCCGTCTGTCCGTCCGTCCGTCTGTCACGTTTTACTTTCTCAAACTGCTCTTACACCTTATAAACCAGCAAACTGAACTCTTGGAGTTTGATTGGGGGTGTCATGTTGTTTTTTAAAAAGGTTTCAAAAATTCTCTGGTAGTCCTGGGGGTCAAATAATTGGTAAAAAATGACGTTTTTTTCGAAAAACCTTCTTCCTCGAACCCCTCCTACATTTTCAACAATTCATATCTTTGAATATGTTTTGGGGTGTCCTATAGATGCGCAATAAGGTTTCAGAAATTTCAATTTTGTCCTAGGGGTCATTTGGTGGCTGAAAAATGACGGTTTTTTTTTACAAAAAGTCTGGTTTCAAAAAGTCAACAATTTTTTGCACTAGCCAAATGATCTTCTAGAATATGATTAGGGGTGTCATTTTGAAGTGTGATCAGGTTTCAGAATTTTTTTTTCATCACAGGGATCGGTGGGCAACAAAAAATGACGGTTTTTTGCACACAAAAAAAGAACTCCTCATACAACTTTTGGAGTAGCTACGTCATCTCTTGGGATATGATTGGGGCTGTCATATAGGTGTGCAATAAGCTTTTAAAACTTTAAATTTCATCCAGGGAGTCAAATAGTAGCAGAAAATTGATGTTTATCGCTCCTAAAAAAAACCATAGATCCCAGAACTCCTCTTATGATTTAATGAATAGACACATCATATTTTGGGATATGATAGGGGCTGTCAAACAGATGTGCAATAAGTTTTGAAAAATTAAATTTAATCCTGGTAATCAAATAGTAGCAGAACATTAACAGTTATTCCATTTGCGGATCTAAGATGGGGTCAGGGGGGGTCCAGATCCCCCCTCCAAAAATGAAATTTCTTTAAATTACATTATAAAATTGCCAAAAATATGCCTCGAACCCCCCCCCCCCCCCCTGCAAACTCAAATAACTGTAAAAAAAAAAAAAAAAAACCTTGCATTTATTTTTGCCTTAAATAAAAAAACCTTACATTTACAATTTTCTTAATTGTCGAATGATCTATCAAATTCAAAATATAATATGGGGTCTAAAAAGTTTTATAAACTGGTGAAAAATGTTTTTAAAAAATCACATTACACCTTGCATAATTGACAAATGATCTATTGATCTTATTTTCTACCTGGGGATCAATAACTAATATTAAAGTTAATATTAATAACAATAAATGATTAAAATCAAATGTTTATCCTCCACATCTACCCCCACCCCCCAAATCAAACCTGGTTCTAAAGATTCAGTCTTCTAAAATTCTTACATGTTGTACAGTAGCAAATTATAAATCATTTCTTGATTGGTATTTTTCTCTAGATGCATATTAGGATTTTGGAAATTGTTTTTTAATTTTTAAGATAAACAAAATGTTATATGTATTCGGAGCATTTGTAAAGTCTCCTAAACAAAGCAGGTTCATCATTAGGCTAGGAATTACCCACATGGGTCAAACACTACATATGAATAAGATAAAATACTTTATTATTTCCAGTTCTAGAAAGTCAGGGTGTCTCCATGGGGGTATAACCTATATACCATTTGATGCGCAATGACACAAAGAGCAAGAATAAATATGGTTTAGGGATGGGGATCTCAAAAGTTATCAAATTATATCATCATTTCCTATTTCAGAGGGGGGGGGGGTGGTTTAAAAACAACACATGGGGGTCATGTACTTTACACCATTTGATGCATCATAATGACATTAGAAACAAGAATATATATATATATATATATATATATATATATATATATATATATATATATATATATATATATATATATATATATATGGTTTAGTGATGGGGATCTCAACAGTTTTCAAGATATTTGGTATTTTCCTGTTTCATGGGATCAGAACAATTCTCATAGGGTCATGGCCTACATTATATTTGATACATCATAATACATTAATTATGGATTAATTATGGATTATGGATATTGCTTATCATCGGCTTTTTAAACCTACACAAACAGAAAATACTGCTCATGCACCACGTCATTTTTTCAAACTGCAGTATGCCAACAAGGGAATCGATGCCGTTAATATAAGCAATATTCTTAATCGCATAAAAGTTCAGTCCTGCATTCCGCCATATTTCAAGATAAAGTCAACTCTTTGTATTTCCTACAATTATACTTCAACCGTTGCTTCCAAACTCTTCAATTACAAACAAACTCTACAAGACCTTGATATCGAACATCTGAAAGATAATCCTCCAACGTGTTCATGTTCTTCTTCACCCTACAACTATAGTCCTGCCGGACAGGTCATTACTGGTGATGTTAATTTAGTTAATAACGATGACCTAAAATCACTTATAATGAAAGGACCAAAATTTAGGGAACCTAGATCCTTCACATGGCGTCGTAATTTTATACATGTCATGAATGCTGTTGAAGATTACGCCAAGCGATCGGCAAAATCTGAAGACCTTGTTTCCTTGTCAGAGTGGGTTAAAAGCATCAGATGTATATTAAAATCTCGTATTAAACGACTGAGAGGTCAAATGAAAACCATATATCATTCTGTTTTTAATTATGCAGAAATGAGAAAAGCACTAGGTAGATTGCATAATCAGTATGTACTGGTCCCTGCTGATAAGGCAAGTAACAACATTGTCTTTGTTTGTAAGGCACATTATATTAATTGCATTTTCAAAGAACTAGGTTTCGATTCTACACATGGTAATCCTACTTACACCCATAGCAGCCTTTCCAAGCAGGAAATACTTCAAAATCATAAATCGGTTATGAATACCTTTAATATCCCCAATAAAGTAAATGAATTTGGTTTACCTTATCTGTACTGGATTCCAAAGCTTCACAAAAGTCCTTACAAACAGAGATATATAGCAGGTTCCAGTAAATGTTCTACCAAACCTCTCTCTTTACTCCTTACTAAAATTCTTACAGAAGTTAAGGAGAAGCTTCAAGAGTACTGTACAACAATCTTCTCCAGAAGTGGTGTGAATCAGATGTGGATACTAAAAAACTCTAAAGAATTATTAGAAACTTTGAGGTCACAGAATCTTACCAAAATCAATAGCATCAAAACGTACGATTTTTCAACGCTTTATACAACCATTCCCCACGACAAATTAAAATCCAGACTTTTTGATATCATCGACAGTTGTTTCGTCAATAAAAATGGAAGTCGTAAAAATGCTTACCTTGTCATTGGTAATCTAAAAAACTATTTTGTTAAAAACCATTCTGATTGCACACACAAATACTCTGAAGTTGACATTAAAAAGATGCTTGAATTTCTGATAGACAACATCTATGTAGTTTTTGGAAATCAAGTCTTCCAACAATCTGTTGGAATTCCCATGGGTACCAATTGTGCCCCATTGTTAGCAGACCTATTTTTGTATTCTTATGAAGCAGAATTTATTCAAAAACTTGTACGTGAAAAAATAAAATCACTCGCTGTGGCCTTCAACTCAACATTTAGGTATATCGACGACGTATTATCAATTAACAATTGTTATTTCCATACTTACGTCGACTCGATATATCCCAGTGAACTTGAAATAAAAGATACCACAGAGTCAACGTCATCTGTTTCATATTTGGATATTTTACTGGAAATGGACATTGATGGTAACCTAACAACAAAACTTTATAATAAACGCGATGCCTTACAATTTTCTATAGTCAACTTTCCTTACTTATGTAGCAATATACCTTCATCACCTGCATATGGTGTTTTTGTCTCTCAGTTAATTTGATACGCAAGGGCATGCTCTTCGTATGAACAGTTTCTAAGACGAGGCAAGCTACTGACAAACAAGTTGATAAAACAGGACTATCAACAGTCTCGTTTAAAGTCATCTTTTCGTAAGTTCTATGGTCGATACGACGACCTTGTCAGCAAATACAATCTTCCACTGAGTCGCATGCTGACTGACGTTTTTCATACTAATTGTTAGACAATAATTAATTACCTAATTGTCTACGGACTTTTGCGGTTTTTATTTTCCCGATTACGACAAAGAGCACACGGCGGGTGTGACTGGTCAGCAGAGGAAGCTCACTCCTCCTAGGCACCTGATCCTACCTCTATCTTGGAGGTCCGTGTTGCTCTGCTTTGAATTTGTATTTCGTTTTATGGATTTTTGAGATGGTTGACGGTTTGTTATTGTCATTTTTTCATTAAGAAAAAAAAAGACCCCTTCCTTCCTATTATAACTCATATAAACTTTATAAGTCTCTACACTTACTTAGATGTGATACACAAATTTAATACAAAATGTCACAGGGTCAATATGGGGTCAACTCAATAGTGTAAGTCTAACAAATGAAAAAAATAACTTTTGCAATTAAAATGACAGAAACTGTACAAATGCGATAGGATAGGTAATGATGAAAAGCTTATTTAAATATTAAACGATAGTGATACAGTGATGCATGTTAATTAATCCTTTTCCGCATATGGAAAACATATACCGTTATTTAAACCACGTGAAACCCATCTAATCGAAGAGCTGGGTAAAACAAGTACCCGTTAATGCGACCTGCTGACCTACAGGTTGTGTACGTAACTTCAGACAAAGATCAGTTGTTTGTAACATGCATATATTTTTATAACGCACTTTTATCCACATAAAGATCGACATGTGTCTTATATCACCTTAAATCAGTAATTATATCTTCTGTCCTGGCATGGCAGTTTTGCATTGAAAATCATTGTGCAATATAATTATGTAAGAACAAGATACGGTATTGGCATTATTTGGCCGCAAAATTTACGAAATTTTCAACGTCTTTGTCCGCGTTATTGAAGTTGTGCATTATACTTAGTATGATATTAGCTAAATCCTACAAGCACTAAAATGACGTCATTTTTCATTATGACGTCACTAATGTGCGCTAAACATGGAATGCTCGTTCAAATGCGTTACGATATGATGTTTTATGAGTAGTTTTCGTTAAAATTAGACACTTTCACATGCAACAACCACTTTTATAGTTCACGTGCAGTCTCATAATTTCATCATCTATTCATACAATTAAAATGGTGTTGGTTGTCACATGTGAACAATATGAATTTTAAAAAAAATGAATACGGAAAATGATATTTTACCGACGTCAATAACGTTTTTATCTATTGTTATCGACGTCAACAACGCTATCGACGCTGAGTGAGAAGCTGATTAGCAGAATGTATTAATTGATAAGTTATCATTATTATCATTATTAGTCCCCTACCGGTTTCACCAGAGGGGACTATAGCTTTCCTCTGCGTCCGTCAGTCCGCCTGTCCGTCCGTCCGTCCGTCTGTCTGTCCCACTTCAGTTTTCCACACTTTTTCCTTTTTGCGTTAGAGGAATAACATGAAACTTGCTGAACAGCTTCAAAATGTCAAACTAAAGATCAAGTTAACACTTTTTTACTGTCTGGTTGTCATATTTTCGAGAAAATTAATTTTTTATATTCCAATTTTTTAATGTTCGGGTTCTTTATCGGGTTCTGTATGCATTGAATAAACGAGGCCAAACTTAAATATTTATTTATTTACTTAACTTATTTACTTAAGAGAAACTAAAGGAAAAGAAACGGAGAACAACAACAGCAAATTACAAGATAAGCAACGTTTAGACCTGCGTTTGTTCCGGTGGATTTCCGTTGAGATAAAGATCGAAAATAATCGCTTACATATTGAAAGGCTTAATCAAAACACTAATAATTTCTTTTTTGTTTAGATTATGTTTAAGTCAATGAAAAGAATTGTACTTTCTCAAAAAGAATAATATATAGCTTAATATTTTGTGAAATTTTAAATTTTATATTTTTCTATAATACATGTTTATGATGTACATGTACATATCACAGTGTAGGAACGGAAGTGAACAGTTTTGGGTAGCGCTGTTTGTCGAAGCGAGAGAACAAGTTGCGCTGCGTACAGTATTTTGATCGTAGATGGAAAATACGTCAATAACTAATCTCTGAAGGGACAGTATCGCGATTTTTTTTATACGGTAGTTAACTAGAATAAGTTTATACTCGTCATTTCAATCTTGAAATCTTAAAATGTCTCTTCGGAAAATATTTTATTGTATCAAAACAGTGCAAATATTCAATAAGAAATCGAATCAAATTTTTTAGAGAAGTGTTTCTCATTTCTTTGAGAAAAAAAGTTTGTTTCTTGTTGTGAAAATATTTCCCCAATACGATATCTTTCAGACAAAAAAACTACATATATGAAGGAAGCAATGCATTCTTTAAATGGGTTTTTTTTTACCATGCCCTGATATTGTTTACTGTACGCGTAGCTCTTATAAGTATGTACGGGTAGGTCTGATTTTCAGATGCACATCTGTATGCGTAACTTCGAACATTACAATGAGCTAAGATATTTCTATTGACGGAAATTACGTCCGTAATTCGTTTTTAAAATAAGGTCAAGAAACCAATTAAGAAAAAAAATCGGACACAAATAAATGTGTACAAAAAACCCCATTAATTTGTAAAGTGTTATTTCCCGCGCTTGCGCGGGATGTCATCAAGTTATTTTTATATTAAGGGTTTTGATATCAATTGCGTACATTGCAAGTATATTGTGTAAAAAGTTTCTAGTCCACTTGTCAATATAAATACTTGTATCCAAATATTTGTACTAGTACTCCGCTTTTAAATCTCTTTAATCCAAAACCTATATAGTTGTTTTCAGTTTAGCACTCGTGTATATGACAGCTATGTAAAAGGATGTGCAAGGTCGATTAAAAAACTACTAATTACAAAAATAATCGCAGCAAAAATATTAGTTTTTCATCGTTGAATTTTTTTTTGAATGAGTCCATTCATACAATGGTCATTCTACTGAGTTAACTTACCATTCGAAGCCAATGCTTAATCATAGAACTACGTGTACAGTAAAATTCTGAATATATGCTTAAAATTGCGCTACGCGTACAGAATGAAATAATGACAACTCATGATATTCTGAGAAATTTTTCTACTTTTATTTGCAATTATATCAAACTCCAGGTCAGATTACTCTTTTGAGGTATATATTTACCTCTACATGTCCCCTATTCAGTCGTAATGATTGTATTTCGTACTTAATAATCATTTCAATTTTGGAATGTGACCTTCGATATTGATTGTCAAAAAGTTCATTGAAAATCATGTTGCAAAAGGAATACAAGTTTTTATACTTATGCCAGTTTAGTACCATAAAATTTTATCATTGTTAAGGAAGTTTTTTTTTCTTTTTTACATCTATTTATCATTTCATTTGATTAAAATCAGAGCTACCTCTTCTATTTGTTTATTCGCTTCGACAAACAGCGCTACCCAAAACTGTACACTTCCGTTTCTACACTGTGCATGTAGTATCTTCACTTTTATAGCGCGTAGAATCAGTGGACCAGTATATTAAGTTCCTTCCGTGATCCTGTCTTAAAGTTTTTGACTTAATCTTTATAAGACACTTTAAACATATAGATAAAGTTCCTTCCATGATCTTGTCTTAAAGTTTATCTTTAAAAACTTCATCTTTATCAGACATTTTTTACATTTAGATAGAGTTTCTTCCGTGATTTTGTCTTAAAATTTTTGACTTCATCTTTATTGGACACTTTAAACATTTTTTAGACATCATCTGTTTGAAGAAACTGAGAGAGAGAGAGAGAGAGAGAGAGAGAGAGAGAGAGAGAGAGAGAGAGAGAGAGAGAGAGAGAGAGAAATTTCATTTGTAATTCACTTATAGGAGACATTGTTTTTAATTCAGTTTCCATGAATAAATAACCCTTTTATCGTTTAAAGTAATGCACATTGTGATAGAATCCAACAAAGCAGTTTCAGTCAGAGTCCACGTGCTACACCTGTCAATCAAATCAGTCTGCGAGCTGCACCACGTGCTCCTTCCATCATGTTTTTCAAGTCCGAAGAAAATAGAAATATGTTTGACATTCACAATAAAGTATTTTATAGTGTTTTTAACGTATAACATGAATCAAGTTGATTTGTATATATTACGTTGTTTAAACAGAAAACTACACGTGTAACACACACACACACACACACTCTCTCTCTCTCTCTCTCTCTCTCTCTCTCTCTCTCTCTCTCTCTCTCTCTCTCTAATTGTCCACTCATTTAAAACAGGGTATATATATTATTCATTTTTATTTACAAATTGATTTGGTCTCCATGATAAAACGCTGATGTATACTATTTTTTAACAGATTTGCTTTGATGTCACCGAATATTAAAAAGAAAATCAAAATGTAAAGGGACAGAATACTTCTTGGTTGATTACACGAAAAGACGATTTATCAAAGTATTTTTTTTCAGCCATTTAAAAAAGAATCTCTAACATAAACGTTTTTAATATTTCCTCTTCGTATCTCCGTCCCCTTTATTCTGCCTGCCCCCTCCCCCGCTCTCTCTCTCTCTCTCTCTCTCTCTCTCTCTCTCTCTCTCTCTCTCTCTCTCTCTCTCTCTCTCTCTCTCCTCTCTCTCTCTCTCTCTCTCTCTCTCTTGAGGTTGCTTATCAAACTTGCTGACAGTCGAGGACCTCCTTCCCCCTTTTTCTTACCTTTTTCGAGTTCATTGTTCATGCATTTAAAATTAAAAAATTGTGATCAGAAAGGTTATGAAAGCTTTAGAATTTTTTTTTGCTTCCTGTACTTTAATGAATAACTAATGGAAGCCATAAGGTACTTGTATTTAACTGACTCACTACACCTTGGAATAGTTTCTCAAATCAACAGAAAATTACTTGATTATAAAAGATACAATGTAGCAAAATACATCAAAGAATATGTATAAATGTAAGTCATATACATGTAGGCGAAAATATATACAATTTTGTATTTGAAACTTATAATTTCAAAAGTTCAATGAAATAGGCCGCATGCAGATTTAAACTTGTGATCTGCGGTTCACAAGCCCGAAACTCATGCACAGAAACCGGTATGTTTTACAACACAGATAAACTACTCGCATAAATATGCATGGCGTCGCGTTTAAAATTGCGACGTCTTGCTAAAAAACGGAACAGTTTTCAGCATAAATTCCATGATGTATATGTTTAAGTCACACATATAAGTTATATACCATTAGATTTGATAAATTCAAGGCTTTTTAAAATGTTTTGTGCTGTGCTAATTGAAACACGGCATATTTCGGCCAATAACGTCCCTTGTTCTTTATTTTGCACTGTTTACAATCTTCTTTGTTGCAACTACATGTACAGGCAGGCTTTCGTTGTTATCAAAATATTCTGCTGTTTATTTATCCATGAGGAGTGTGTGGGGGGGGGGGGGGTCAAAGTAATACATGTAATTGCTTTTGCAGGGGGAGGGGGTTGGGGGATTGGGTCCGGGTGTATTTTTGGTAACTTTACTATTATGGTAATATAAATGAATTGTCAAGGGGGAGGAGGGTCTGGACCCCTCACTCCCACCCCTTCTCTAAATCCGTGCACACGATGATGTTGGCACACAGAAGCAAATTTAAAGCCGGCAACCGCAGAGGGGAGGGGCATAATTTAATTTTGTTTGTAATAATTATATAGACCATACTTTCTATGACATGAAATGTTAAGATTTTTGATTAATTTAAAATTCACATGCAAAAAAGTTCAACCCCAAATTGTACATAAAGGGCCGTTCATGTGTTTTATGTGATGGGATCTCATTTATGAAAATTATTATTTTAAAAAATTACCGAAAATTACATGTATCCTTCGTTTTTACAAAAACTGGTACAAAACTGTGTTATTTAGGGGCAAACACTTGGTGCGGGTATTACTGTCTAATGACAGCATCTAGTTTTATCAGCTTCTGATATGCTATCTTTAAAAAGAAAAGATGAGTTGTTAAATATATGATATACTGGTATTTGACGGCATCTTTGTTTGTACTCTTTCCTTTTCAAATGATCATTTTTATTTGTATTCACAGATATTCAAATTTTTATCATTCTGACTTCTTTTTAAATACAATACAAAGTACATAATTTGTAAGTGATAACTATTTTTTTTGAAGTAAGTGTCTTCTTAGCAACAAATGAGCATGTTAAGTTTATGTTAATGAGCATTCTAAGTTTACTGCATAAGCTATACAAACTCCCAACGAAACCATCACTGTCGATATGTGCTAAATATAATTTTTAAAAATGGTGAAATTATTTTTTATATAACACGACATAAAAAAAAAACCGAGTTGTTTAAATTTAAATTCTTCATCGTCTGTTGATCAATCTTAACAACACTCAAAACTTGATCTGTAGTTTCAAATCTAATCATAAAATCGTAGATAAAATAGTAAAAGTATAGTTTAGAAAAGGAAATTGGGACGGAATGACCGGCAGGCAGACTGTTAAAGCAGCGAAAAAGACTTTAGTCCCATAAGTTTCAGTGGTAGGCAACTAATATATAATATTTTGCTTTAAAATACATGAATAATCAAAAGAGCTGTGAACTTTTGATAATTTTTATTGCAAATTATATTAAATAAATGGCTAGTGAGAGAGTCACTCAGTGCCTGCATTGGCTCTTGAGAGAGTCGCTCAATGTCTGCATTGGCTCTTGCGAGAGATAGAGTCATTCGATGCCTGCATTGGCTGTAGAGTGAGGGTCATTCAATGCCTTCATTGGCTCTAGAGGGAGTCGTTCAATGCCTGCATTGGCTCTTGAGAGAGTCGTTCAATGCCTGCATTGGCTCTAGAACGTACAAGCGAATGCCTGTATTCAGTAAAAGTGCCAAATCCCTTTACATACAGTCATAAAATTCCTGCATTGGCTCTTCTATTAAACAATATTTCAGCATTCCTCGTTCATTCGTTTTATGAGTGTTTCATCTCTTTTTGTAATTTTTCATCGGCAAAGTCAACTAGTCAATTGCAATATCACAAACTGCATGAGCATTTGTGATAAAAATGAAAGCTAATTGCAATGAGAATAAAAAAGATAAAAATATAATTGATAGTTTATCAATGTTACAATAAAAGTGTTAATTGAGAGATTTTGGGAACATGTAAATTAAGCCGTAATGTGTATATTAGGCCAGATTTGCGATTGTGATCCAATTTCATTCTAAATCGGTGAAATATCACTCATTTTGATAGAAAAAGCCAATTGTTATTTCATTCAACATAAAAAATTCTATATATATATTTAAAAAATAGTTAAGACAAAACATTTTTAGTGTAGACTCCATTATTTGTAAGTAACGCAAAACATAACAACAACGATACATGAACATAATCTCGTAAAACATATAAATCGCCAATTAATTTTTTTTCCAGCAGATTTTGATATCTTTTTTGCTATTCATGGATGTGTACATTTTGTTTCGATTTCTCCATGGTGGTTGGTTTGCAATTGTTAAAGATGTTTTGCTGCCACTGAAGTTCCAATTGTTTCCGACAATGCTCCATCGACTGTGACAAGTGTATGTATTACCTTATCCAGGGAGTAAATATATCACTAATGGGATATCCATCACATGGACAGGGATGACAACAGCATACACAACCTGGTGGAAATTGAGGTTTACCAGGCCCTTGACCTAAAAATCAAACCAAACGTAAGGTAAATATAATGAGATTAACAATGACGCAACTTGACTTGGAATCAGGTCTGGATTTCTCGAAAAGTCTGAGGCTTTACTTAAATACATGATTTCTTTATTGCATTTCTGCATTTCTTTTAAAATAAAAAAAAACTTGTCATGATTTTAATTCAAGTTGAGAAAAAATTAAGTAGTCTTAGTAACAGATCTCAAATATGAATATAAAATAAATTGCATGAATACAATTTGTAAGTGTAAAAAGAAAGTCTTTAAAACATGAAGAAATGATTGTTTACATTTAAAATGATGAGGATAATATGGGAAATTTAAAAGGGGCCATTTGTCAAATAAACATTTCATACACGGCTAAGTAAAATTTTAATCTTCATTGAGATCTGAGAAAAAATGTTTTGAGAAATGTAATTTGAGTAGAATCCCATTTACTTAAATCTACGTGAAGCGGAATCTCAGGTCTTGGTGATTACAATGTTCAAATTTATTCCGGTTCAAATTTCTGATTTTTAGGAATTATTTTTGCTGATAATTAATATACGCGTATAGATTAAAATAAGTCCTGATAAGCCTAATTAAGTTTCGTAAAATGGTTGTTATATCTAAAACAATCTACAGTTCTCATCTGATTTCCCGGTATTAAAACAGAAAAAATCGAGTCTATAATTTTTATATATGATGTTGATAAAAAGCTTGAAAAATATTTGCATTAATAAAGGAAGAATGTGCGAAAATAATTTAATACTTTTTATTGTGAACATTATTTGTAATTATACAGAAAACATTACTACAACATATAATTGTTAAATATACATTTCATTAATAGATACATTTATTTGAAGTTTTAATATAAATGTAATTGTAACATTTTGATCGGATTTCACCATGATAGTCGTTTTGCAATTGCCGTAAAACATTTTCCAGTGACACCAGTTCGACGTTGTTGACAATATCGTTCCATTTGCTGTCGACAAGAAAGTATTAATATATATCTTCATCGCCGTGGAAAATCATCTAAAGGAGTTGTTGTTGTCAATAATGTTCCATTAGCTGACGTCAAGTAAGGATGGATATATATCACCATTGCGTTGAAATATCACCCAAAGGAGGATCTCCAGCACAGGGACAAGGAGGACAACAGCATATGCAACCTGTTGGAAACTTTATTTTATCCCACGGTCTTCGGCCTGAAAATAACAACAACCAAACCTTCAATAAATGAAAGGAAAATTAATCCCCCTTCTCGGATTTATGCACTCTTAGATCGTATTTATATTTATTTCATTTCTATCACAACATTTACACTTTTGCAAGATGATAAGTAATGATTATATTTTCAGCCATCAACCACAACTACCTGTAGCCAATAAACATCTTTCATTATGCACTAATTAAGAGTGTTATGGACGTAGTAAAAAAACATCATTACAACAATTTGCCATGCAATCGGGAATAACGAAAAATGCAAAGATTTTATCATGAGGACTGCTTTTAAGATTCTAAACAACATAATTTAGGTTCTCTATCAGCAGAAAGAAACTTAAGTGTTTCTTGAAAAGGTAGAAGATCTTACAATGTGGAATCTGATAAAGATTGATTGCAGTTTTAGTCTTATGTCTTTTTCTTAGCATATTGCTTGAAAAATTTTATTCAGTAAATAATATATAAACAAATAATCGTTTATATTTTTTTTTTCGCATGAAATTTTCGTAAAAAATATAATATTTTCTTTGAAATAATCAAAATAAAAATGTATCTACTTACCGATATAGAATCCATTTGTGGATTCGATCGCCATAAAAGAAAATGTTATGAAAACAAGAAGAAGACTCAATGTCGTTTTTGTCTTCATTATCTCTGCCACTTCGGTACCAACTGCTGGAGTAAATATATTTTCTTCGAGTTTATATACAGTGTATTATATTATCCAGGGGTTTTCCACTTGGGACGGCCTTGCCATTTTCCGCAACCATTGTGTATATTTTTGTGATGCGTCCTTTGCATTTTATGAGATACGTTGGCGGTAGAGAACGTAGCCATGTCTTCTTTGATTTATTTGTGGTTTGTTTTGTTTTTTTGTTTATGTTGATATAATAAAAATGCGTTTAACGTTATTGCGTTTGTCCTAAGTAAGGCAAATCCTGTACCTGATTAGAATTTCATTGTTAAGTCAATTGGCAGATTTTAAATCGGTAAGAAATAAACACAATTTGTACATCTCATAAAATTTAATTTCTCGTTATTTTTGTTATCCTTTTTTAAAAGGTGGGTATAACAAGATACCTCTTTATTTATTCGTTTAATATTTAGTTCTTTATGTTTCGCAATATAAAATAAAAGATAGATCTTTTGCATTCAAAATTTGATAAATACCGTACATTTGAAATAGCAGTTTGTTTTTATCAAGAATAAATTAAAAATTTTAAAAAAAGACGAATTTTATATTAAAAAATATTTCTGCAGTAAATATACTAAGTCTTACAATGCTCTTTCGTTTGTTATATATCAACTAGTAAAAAACACTATTTATTTACTGTAAGCAATCAATACACGGGGGAGTTAAGGTCTATGTTACGTCTTTTTTGTTGATCAAACATGTTATCGACTTCTAGCAGCATTACCTCATATGTCACTCGGCCTCCCCTCTTAGGACAGAAAGGTTGCTCTGAACAAACACTTATAAACTTTAAGTGCAAATTAGTAAACGTCAGATGACTCTTCAAAAATATTTTTAATGTCAAGGTTATGCGTTTCAAAATAAATACAGGTAAGGCAGAATATTTTTTCTTCAATGTAAATCACAACTCACGAAATCATTTAAATTTGTAATATTGTTATAGTGGTTATTTGTTTACATTATTATCCAACTGACTGAGTTGCTAGACATCTAAGATAAAATATTGCCTTCTAGACTCTTGTATCAAACAGTGTAAGACAACTTTTCACTTTATCTTTTAATTAGATATGATTTGAGGGAATGATTAAGTTTTTTGCTTTATGGGATTTTCTCGAAATGTGACATCTATATATACTTAAAATCATTATTCCTCAATTGATACTGTCATTTATTGGTCGGTTATATCTAAATAAACTCTTTTATCACATGTTTAGCTCACTATGCGGTGGATATCACTCATGTAATAGATTTTTGATATTACACTGTGTGTGCTTACGCCACTTGACGTCATAATTAAACATTACGTAGCTTTAGGCGGATAATTGACGTAGAATGAAATAGCAACAAAATAATTCAGTTGAAAAGTGTAGAGTTATAAATGTGAAGCATTTAATGCTGTTCATTTTTTTCATAAATTGATATAAATATGGTAGAAAATGAAATGCTTGTTTGTTAATCTTCAAGGAACTTTTTACCATGCGTAATGTTGTTGACGTCTTGTAGTAAATGTGTTGTGCGGCTCACAATTATAATGTTTACAGAAAAGATTGAGGTTTAACAAAAGACGTTGTAAAACATGTGATAAAAAGAATCTCTCATGATTTGCGATGGTATATGATTTTTATCCAATTCATTGTGTTTTCTATCTTCTCGCCAAGGCTCGGGGGGTAGAAAACACACAACTCGTTGGATAAAAATCATATACCATCCCAAATCATGAGAGATCCTATATATATATATATATATATATATATATATATATATATATATATATATATATATAGATATATATATCGTCATGAAGACAAAAAACATCAGTTTGCATTTCGATTTCACGTTATGAAGATGTTTACAAACTTGTTATTTATGCCAGTGTCGACATTGTTATTGAACAGTTAATGAATATGTCGTATGGTACAACTTGACCGAATTGTATATTTTAATGATGTTTTAGTTAATGATTTATTTATAAATACGCTATTGAAACGTAGTCACTGTTTCAAAAGAAGTTTTCGTATTTAAAATCAAAGGTCTAATTTTTCTTTAAAATTGGTATTGTAATCCGAACGATCTTCTGTATCTGCCTGTCTGTTTGTCTTTTTCTTAATCATTTGTTTATGCAACCGAAGATAATTTAAAATAAATACTTTGCGTTGTTATTTAGGACACAAAACATGCTTCTAATCGGTTGTAATCTGCGCTCTCCGACAATAAGTCGCATACGTTTACGATGTTAATAAATATACATGATAAAAAATCATGTTTCAATCTCAATCACGTTATAATTCAAAATATCAAAACAATGTGCGAACAGTTATAATGACCTTCTAAACAAAAGAGAGAGAGAGAGAAAAAACATTGTATAAAAAGTGAAAAACAAACAAAAATCAAAGTTTTAAGAAAAGAAAACAGAAGAAAAACCAAAACAGGTTAAAAAAAACATGATACAGTCTTGTTTGACTTTATTAAAAATTAATTAACCAATATTGTTCCTCTTTTCGCTCAATTGTTGCTGTGAATTATTTAGCAACTTTCTATTAGTTAGAAAACAAATTTTTCTGATTTACTTCATTTAAATACATACATATATACACATATTAACGATCTACATTAACATTTCCATAAAAAACATATTCTAGTTATTTTAGATTGTTGATTCTTTACTTCTTTTGAACCTTTTGTTCTTTACATTGTAAATTGAGCCTCAATCGGAGATAATATTATACAATTATGGTCTTCATTGTAGGTCGATATGTGGTTATATTGACCTATGTCAAGTGATATCGACCGAAGACACAGAGAGTGATATCGACCGAGCTTGCGAGGTCGATATCACTTTATGTGTCTGAGGTCGATATCACTTGACATGGGTCCATATAACTACATATTGACCGTGCAATGAAGTCCATAATAGTTATATTATATAATCACTCGCAGTACAATTATGGCTGTCAAGAATTCCGTTTAGACAAAAAAGTAAGGGAATTGTACATTATGACGTCAAGATAATCTGCTATCCTTTAAAATACTTAACGCATCTTTTGCCAATTCAAGCAATTCCTATTTTAATAATTACTGCTAACATAATTATGACATTATTTACAATGCCGTCATTTTTTTAAAAAGCCTACAGTACTGAATATAAGAAGCGAGAGGCTGATCTCGCTGCTCGGCTTACTATGACGTCATCTTCCTCTTGATGACGCACTACATTAACGGAGAGTATGCTATCAATATCAGTTTTAAAACAATGAAAATTGGTGATTATAGATAAGGGAATGATATAGAAGAATTTTTCGCAAAATATTGTTTTTAATATTCTGTATTTAAAATTCCCGTTGGTACAATGTCTTTACAATACCTATTTTTGTTGATACTGCCGAGTCGTGCGATATCATATTCCGCGGACGCGCTTTCGCGTTGATATCGGAAAAGGACGAATGTCACGTGATGTACTTTCAGTCAATGAAAATGACGAAAATTATTGTCTTATACAATATTAATTATTATATATCTATATAGCCGTGATGGCACTTAAGAGAGCTGGGTGGTCGTAGTCATTGTTACATTATATTAATCTTTTTAAAAAGAAGAGTTTTGAATAAATATAAAAAAAAAATATTCAAATTTTAAAGCTATATTATATGGATTTTTTTCCCTCATTAAATGATAATTTTTAGCTAAAAACATCATATCTTCAAGTTTTTGAAAGATTTGATGGTTGATTTGTTGACCACCCAGCCTCTTTAATTTCTGTACAAAAAGTGATCACTCTAGCTAAAAAAGAAATTATTGTGTGTTATTCAGCTGAAAAACGTGTCCTTTTTAGCCTTTGAAATTTTGATAATCAAGAGCAGGTAACTCATGCTTTAGCGCAAAAAATGGTGAATTCAAATTGTAAGAAATATATACAATACAATGAATTTAGACATTAAATTTTAAGTTTTGAAATAATATAATCAATTTCAATGTACAAACTTTCTTAATGCTACAGGTGGTGCTTGACCACACTCACATTAGTTTCATGTATACAATGTAGTTATTTTTGTTGTTGTTGTTTAATTGATTTGGGCAAATACTAATTTGAAGTCATTAAAATATATTGGAATTCGTAAAAAAAACTACGCAAAGGTCCAGAGAAATAAAACACCCAAAGTTCTTTATACATTCACCAAACTCTGGCATTGCAAACAAAGCTTAAAAAGCAAAAATAATCCCTGCAAACCATTTAAAACAGCTACAACGTAGGACAAATTGATAACTCAAGAAACGAATCAATTATATGTAATACCCATTAAAACACTGCTGTCATCTCATTCCTTTGTTCCAGCAGTCTAAAATTTTACCTGTGACAGGCCGATATTAGTGAGCTTCTTAATATCAGACCGTTACCAGTGGTAACAGTACTGATATCCTTCAAAATCGGACTGTCACAGGTAAATCAACAATGAAATTCAATGGCAGTGTTTTAAGTACGATATATGCCTCAAACACTTTTGTATGAAAAAATATCAGAGAGTTCTAGGTCCTAAAGGGCTTTTTTTCATACAAAACTGCTTTCGGCATACATGTATATCCATTACAGACAGCCATGTTAGGGCGAAGAGCTTCACACAAACGACAAAATAAAGTTTGCTTTGGTCCTGTCCTTTCACTTTTGGAGTGGATCTAATCTTATATGCCGTAGCAGAGAAGAAAAAAATATTTGCTAGACAAATTATTGACATCGGGACGATGAAGTTTACAATATATGCCATTTTATCATCGACTAATGTTTCGTTTCCGCCATAACCAAATCTTGGACCTTTGGAATTGATAAAGAAAAATGTTATATTGCCTGATACAATTCGAAGTGGCAATACATAGGAGTATGTAATATATTTCAGAACAATTTTCCACTTATCCACTCAAGATATTCTTATGAATCGTTTTGTAAAGACACAGAACATGTGATAAGAACATGCATTTAACCAAAAGAAAACGCACAACAACATATAATGAGTCAACACCAACAAAAGGACCTTTCTACTTGTTACTGCGATGAAATAATACTTTCTCGTTAGAATGAGAAGCTGTAATAAAAACAATGTTGCTATCAAGTTCATACTATTGATACCAGGAAAAGTTCGCAAATTATCAAAAAGACTGTACGTCACAAATGTAAAAAAAGAGGCAGACAACCGAGAAGATGGTGCAAATACCCATTAAAAAGATAATGGGTTTAATCTATCTCAAGGATGACCTGTTGGTTCAATGTAAGTTTTTCTAATGCATATTTGGTAAGTTCCGTTATCAGATACGGAAATGCTGAAAAGAAAGTACCACATTTAATGGGAGTAACCTTATTCTATCAGGAGACTCTAACACAAACTCGTCATTTTTAAGAGTGACAAATGGGCAAGTAAGCAGGTCATTTATAAGTACGAGTCTGAAAGGAATACCACTCGTATTATTTGTTTCTTTAACATGTTTACACATTTCTTCGTCATTTGGTGGGTTTAAGAGCTCAGAATATGTGTCAAGATTTGTATGAATCACAGCTTTTGTTCCTAGAAAAGTCGATGAGGAAACTGATTCAGCAAACTTTGTAAAGCCAACTTCAAATTCATGCCTATTTGGCAATGTTAAGGGTATACTCATTGTTACTCTGCTTATAAGAAAGATGGAATTAACCATTGACCCACAAGAGTTTAATGTCAGAAAAGTTCTATTCTCAAATTAATGCTATCTGAATGTACTTTAAGGATGTTAGCAATCCTAGTAGAAAACAATTTTTTCACTGTATTCAACAAATCTTTGACACGTTTTGGCTATTTCAAGACGAGTTTCATGTTGAGATATATTGCATACCGTAGATTTGATGCGCTGTTTATGAGGGGCACGCATCCATTGCGATCGTAAGTCTTTCCCGGAAAACACTCAGCATTTCAACATGTATCCTAAAAGTAAAAAATAAAAAGATTTGAGATAAAATGAATGATTCCTCAAAATGAGTACTTAATTTTATTGAAAAGAAAAGCGTTCTTGTTCCCTCTAATTCGCAAAATGTCCCAGAGTACTATAAACGTAATATACATGTTCGACGTTTGGCGGAAAATACTTTTTTCAACAGGTTAGCGTGGATTTGATTTAGTGCATTTCTGATTGTGTCTATATTGTATCTATTTATCTACATATGTGTTTCACATTGAGCGATGTACTTTACTTAGCGGGAACGGCATTCCGCCCAAAACGCTAAATAGAATAAACAGTCAAATGTAATATATGTACGTTTACAGTATACCATGTCATCTTGAAGTTTTCTTACGAGGATTAACCCTTAATAACTGACAAACACATTTGTCTTTCTGAGTGGACATTGACCATCTGAGTACATAGGTAAAACATAATCGGACTGCATGTAAGCGATGATCGGTTTTTACATAGATAAGATTTCAATCGCTAACCTACAAAACTTGGTGCTTAGAATGTTTTATTTAATTTTGAACTGTTTTATACATTTTGAATGAGAGAATTACGAATTATTCAATGCTTTTGGTCGATCAATTGTGGAATATTCTAAATAGTGTTCTAGCATTGATGTTTACATAGTAAATAATAATAATAATAATAATAATAATAATAATAATAATAATAATAAACACATATACATTTTACTGTTTATTCATACTTACTTTGAGCATTTTGATTTTGCAGGCATATGTATCAATTTGTGAGTTGATGAAGAATTTTAGATATTTGATAATAAACTATATTCTGTTGATACTGTATATATTGCACTGTTTCTGATGTATGGTTAACCTATTATTTTAAATTCCATCGACACTGGATTTTATTTTAAATAACAACTATGAAATATGAACGAGTTATGATGCCAATAATAGTGTTTATTAACTACAAATGATTGTATACTGTATTAAAAAATCAGACTTTAATGTACATTAATGACAAATCTACATTATGGCTCAAATGAACATTCTATATTTTGAATTTAAAGAAATCATCATTTATCATAAAAAGTTTTTAAAAAATAATTCTAAATATCAAGGAGAAAGTTTTTAAATGTATGTGAAAGATTTGCCTGCAAATAACAATAAATTAAAGAAGTCGTATCAACTACTTGAGGACTGCAAAGACTGTAAAGATATTGTGTTGGAATATACACTTTTAAAAATTGCATACAACTTAATTATTGATTTTAAAACCGGTTACCATTGTTCTGACCGTGTAACCAGTTAACCGGTTAGCAATTGTCGTTCCATTTAGAAATGTATTTAAGAAAATGATATAATAAACACAGATTTGTCAATTTAAGATATATTCACAAAGTGTGTGTAAGGAAAACTAATTACTATGTATGTCATTATGATTAAGGCTAAACACGGGTTTAAAAACCTTTCGATTTTGTTCACCCAAATGCACACTTATGTCTGGCGCTTCATTTTCCGAATGCATGTTTTAGATTTCACGCTTTTAATTTTTTTTATGTTTCTTTTTTGTTTCTATATAATGCATTGACTTGTAAATTTTATGCTATTTTTGTCCGGGGTGGGAATAAATACGTAAAATTTGATAATTTTATCGCAACCGAGTAATATCGCTATGTAAAATTCAAACAGGTGAGACCTGCACACCAAAATACTTTAAATTGTTAAGAGGTCTGTGGCTCTTATAGGAATTGTAAGAATAGCTGCAGGAAAGAGACATATGGCGGACAATGTATTTTACCATTTGTGTTCAGCTTGAAGAAAACAAATCGCAACTCTTTGTAGCATGAATGATAACATTTCCTTATTACTGTGATGTAATGTACATTTATCGTTGCTTTCGATCTAGTATTTTGTATCCAAAGAGTCTTCAAATTAGTCATACAGGTAACTTACATTTTCAACCCATTCAACTTATTTGCTTTCTATATATACACCTTGTTTTTTCTGTATAGAAATATAATACTTTCGCGGACATGATTATTTTAAAAAAGCTAATTAAAAGCCAAATTACCTGTATAAACAATTCTCTTTGCTGTATTGGATATCACAACTTTTAACTCCATTGCATATTTTACATACAGCGTTCTTTTATATCGAGCAAACATGCATATCGGGGAGGGATAAACATGATTCTGAATTGTTAGTACCTGCCATTAGCCAATGACTATCACATTCTGCATTTGTCGACGTATTGGGAGGTATAAACTGTGGGTTACAGATCTTGTAAAATTTATTTCTGTATGATATGTTTAATGCATTATCTAGCAGAACAGGAAAACGAAAGCATTCGATGTTTCCACAAGCATTTGATATATCGCTATCAAAGGTGCGCCACGTACCAGTTACATTGCATTTCGCAATATCTGCAGTTTTTTCCTCGCATAAATATGTATTTTCATTTGAGCGAAGAGATTGGTCTTGTATATTGTAGGAACAATTCAGCATTGAACCAGTAGACGGAGACAGGTTCTGGACATGAACTTTTCAAGATCCATGGGAGTGTTCTAGTAACTAGTTCTTGAAACTTATCTTTACTAAGCTCCGATATGAATTTGTTACCAATCATACAGTAAACATTTCGATAAGAAATATATCTACCGAAAAAGAAATGTGTCACTGGAATTTGTAGAGTTATATCATCTTTTGTGTTATTTGTAGTACAAAGTGAGTACTGCGCCACATCTTAGGACACTCTTTTAACACATAATAGCCCCAAATGTTGGACTCCTCATGATCATTGATACACGATAAAGGTTGTCTAAGTGCAAAATCGTCACAAAAACGTGATATACATCCAATATGACAGAATCACGTGTCGTTATAGTGTCAAGGAATAGATGGAAAACAATTTGAATCACATATCTGTTTGACAAATACGGCTTTGATAAGCATTATCAGATTGGTGAAGTTTATTTGCAAATGATCAAACATAGAGCTAAAGAATTTGACCCCTGATTTATTTTTTATTTTTTTCTTAAATATTTTCGAGAATGTCCTCCATCGTGTAGGTGTTGTGGAGATTGTATTCGAAAGGTGTGGAACTATTTTTCAAATATTGGGATACATAATGTGAAACTACTCTTGAAAAACTATTATGATTACAAATTTTGCAACAAACATTTCTGTACGGATATGTAAGCATAGTCTCTGGCTGTTTAAAACATGCTTTTGTCATATCATTTTCAAAGAACTGTGTGCATGTATCAAGCTGAATATCGGAAGGCACTGGTGGGTTACATATAGTACAAAACACGTTTTTATAATCTGATAACTGATGATGTACTCTTTTCGATCTCAATATGTCATAATTTATCCATATTCCTGAAACTTTACATTTGATTACCATGCTTTCGTAATATACGATGCTACATTGTGTTGCGAATTTTGAAATATGCATAACGTTGCAATCCTCTTTTTCTGCTGCAAACAAAAGTTCTTCACACGAGATAAGTAATTGAAATCTGGATGTTTTCAACATTCAAAGTCAAGGTACCAGTTTTCGATTTGCTTTTTGTCATAGCACAGTGCAGAGTATCGGTTTTTGTAGGATGTATGAGTTTCTGGATCACTACCGGAGGGTCGGTCATTCTTTCTATTACGCTGTATTCTCTTGAACAGTTGTAAGCTAGTTCTTTGTCTGTATGAGATAGACAAACGTCCACTACATAGTTAAAAAACTGGAATGAACTAGCATGAACCTTCTTCTGCAAAGCAAGTCTCGACAATAAACATTTGTGAATTGCAAAAAACCCTCTGAAAACAACACGGAATTGAAGATAAAAAAAACAAAGTTTTCCACAAGAACATTCAAAACAAATGGAATGAACAAATGGTAGGTCTTGTTGGGAAGATGAAGGCAGGCATATGCCTTTTGATCCACACACTGGTATATGCATTGACATTAGATGCGATATGTTGATATTGTTTTGCTTTTCCTCTAGCTTCGATGATGCATATTTAGCGTAGCATAACAGGAATAGTTGAACCCATTTGAACTTAAAGGTCGGGGTCGACCTAGATTTTCTGCCACCTGGTAGACAATTAAGCCTATAAGGGCAAAAAGGCGGGGCCTCCTCCATCACTGTCAGTGATGCTGATAATAGTAAACATTGGATGCGGCTCAGTCCCCTTTGCTTATACACTGGGGAAAACCCAATCTATTAAGAGGGGCTGTATAAATTTTAATATAGAGGGATTTTGATTAGTTTTTAATTTTACTTATGTTGTAACATATATTAGTGAAGATGATAAAATTTCAATACCAGTATATTGCATCCATGAAACAATGATTTCAAGCATGAAACTTGATCCAGGTAACATTTAACAGTTCCCCACCAAAATGATGAACTTACAAAGAATAATCAGAGGTTCTCTGGGGATATTTTTCATTTAAATGATTAAAACCCCAGTAGATTGGCATTAGGATGTGAGAAGAAAATATGAACACTAATCAACAGCTGGTTGTTGAGAATTCAAATACAACATTTATGAACTTTCATTTGCTTTTACAAGCAAACATATATTCATATACCCCTTATTTACCCCTTATTTACCCCTTATTTATCATCCTGTTGTGGGAATTAGGAACCAGAGTGCAAATGGAGGGAAATGGCAGAACATCACAATAAGCAGGGAGAAATGTATATTTTAGCTTTGGAAGTAACTAAAAGTCGTAGAGAAACATTTTGTTAGCTTTTGACACACTGAGTTGGGATTTTAATAAAGTTCCTGTTGAGAAAAACAAAAACGGGTTTATTACAAAGTTCTTAGGACAGTGACCCACATTTTGATGACTTTGTGATAAGTCAGGTTCGGGAGACTGAAAATTGAAGAATGTCAGCATTGCTTGTGTTGTTCGTGCATCACATACAAAATTACATGTATGGTGGCTAGTGGAATGGGCAAAGTAAAGAAGTTCACACCAATGGAAGTACAGATAGCTTGATTTAAAATTGGACCCAATAATTTTTGGGAGAGATCAAACATAACCCAGATGTATTAATAAAATAGGAAGTATTATGAACTCGCATTATTGACAATTTATCAGACTAAAACGGATGGGACATTGTGCATCTTTATTGCGGACTATAAAAAAGTTTTATGTGGAACTAAAAGCAATGCGATTATTTTAATTTAGGGTTTTAATAAATTTCAATAATTATCACACCATTAGTGTTATTCATGTGAAGGATTTATTTCTCTAATCAATGCTAAGGTAAAATATTTTTGCAGATACATTTTTCATGCTATGATGAGTAATCTACAGAGCACATGGCTACAGCCACTTCCTGTGTAAACAAAACATTGGTTATCTCCGCCTCCAATGTCAATCACTAGTTTAGAATTCAAAATTTTGAGCTGCTTCAGAACTTTATAAGAAGAATACTCTTTTAAAAAAACTTTGTTCGTAAATATTTTAATGTCAATTGATCACTGCCTTGGTAGCTACTTCCACACCAAAAATTAGAATTTTTCATTTATGAATAATGCAATTAATTTGAAAATATTTTCTCTGAACTGAAAGCTGCAGAGAAAATTTAATTTCCCATTCATTTTGTGATTGGCTGCTATTTATACCTGGGCCCCGGCCTTTAAGGATTTTTCTATTCATCCTTTATATTACTCTAATTATCTAAAATAATAATCAGAAATTAATTACCCATTATTAAGCCTTATTTAACTTTTTTTAAAATATACTTTTTTATACTGTAGAACAATATCATGTAAGATATTTTGTTTTATTAAATAATCAACAATATTTTGTATGATATTTTATTATATTAAATGATTCAATATCACATAAGTTAATAAAATAAAAAAGTGTTATTCATTCTGCAACTACATGTTCCCCTTAAATTGGCCGAATAAAGGTAAACCAAAAATGAAGCTTTATTTGGTCAGTGCTCCAAGATAACCTTGTGCGTTTCTCCGAGTTTTAGTGCATTGTGACATCATAATTTGTGCTTCGTTTATGCAATGGCGTCCTGGCATGGTATCAGCTGCAGATTTAAACCGATATTTGTCTAACTTAGCTCGTTTGGAGCGTCCATTGTGATATTATGTTGCAAGATTAACAAAATACATCTTATCTGTCTTCAAACATAAGCGATATTTTGCTAAGGTCGAAAACGTAAAGATGGTTAGGCAAGCCGCGCCATCTATCACTTCTCTTACTCTCCCCCAAATATCGCTTTTGTTTTAAGACAGCAACCACGTATTTATTCATGTATATTTATATCATATATTTACCATCACATCAACAAGTTTAAGATCGCTAGGACCAGTAAAAGCAAAACTAAAACAGTACCTTGAAAACCAAGATTAGTGCTTGAATCCAATGCTAGCTGTATTTCACAATAATAATTAAAAAAATCATAAATATGGTGTTTTGAGATTTTTTTATTTCATTTATTCTGTATAGCATCATTGATGATCTAGATTTGGTTCCGTATCTGAAGATAATTTTCCGGTACTTTTTCTTCGTACATGTAACAGTAATCATACGTATATGTATTATTGCCGTATTACACAGCAATACGTATGTAAACGAAATTAGACACACCAGTTACACAAATTTAGCACCATGACTTTAAGTGGGAAAATAATATCAAGTTTTAATTTCGATAAAAGTACAAACGACCGCTGGAATTATAAATCGTTAATATTATGTTTATTAACGTTGAAAGTCGGTAGCGTATCACTTTTGATATCGAATTGCAAAAGAAATCTTAAAACGGCCGATGGTTAACACGCTTTTTTTAAACACAATTCTGTTAACCTTTCACTTTTTTCATTTCATAAGGCTTTTGTTATTAGTCCATCAGATCAAATGACAAAATTCATTGTGTTGTGATATTAAATGGATGTTAAAATTATATTAATTGTTAACAATTTATTCATTGTTTTCGTAAAAAGAATAATAATTGAAAAACAAAAAAAAAACAAACCAGATTAATAGAAAGAATTCTTTATCCACAGCAAATTTAACGAACTTTTTAACCACTGTTATGTTCTATCGTTTGTGTGTAGTTTTACGCCTCCCTTATATTTTTATCTTGTATTTTTGGTCATATTTGTCTACCATTCGTCAATTCTTTTGACCCTTTTTATTCCGCTCATCAGTCGCACTGCATTAGGTTAAGTTTAAACTCATTTTTAAAGAAACTGTTACAATTATATAAATGATTCTCAAAAAATTTCATATATTCATTGACCTGAGGTCAAGCTCTTGAAAACGAGGCTAAGCTAGGTCAGTGTCAGCATCAACATGGAGTCAAACGAAAACGCTCTAACTTGTGAATTAACAGTTTCTAAACGAGACGGATATTGGTGCGTGCCTTTATGTAATGGGAATGCTAGAATTCACCATGATCCCAGTTTTCATCATATTCCTAAAAAGCTAAAGATGCGGAAGAAATGGCTCGTTGCTATACGACGCGACGAAGGACCTCAGTTCAAGGTAGGCAAATTTATAATGACCCACGGACACGTACTTGACATGCTTATAATACGAAATTGATTAAAATTGTACATGTCTACTTAGTTTTTATGAACAGTGCATCTTTGAAAACTATTGTGTAGGTAAGTTACTGAATATCAAATGCCTACATCAATGTACATGTATTTCAAATTTCCTCGATATTCATGTACGTAACATCTGAGCAGTTTCTGACTTCATGTAAAGATATTTAAAATTGACTATTAACTTGCAATTTATTCTTTCAGAAGTGTGTAAAAGCTGATGCCGTCACATCTGTATTCCCATGGACCCAGAATGCACCTAACAGAAAACCTCCTAGAGATCGTCACTACTCACCCCCAAGTAGAAAAATTCTAAGAGTACTACCAAGTAATCTGGTTGACTATTTTGAGAGAACAGAACCAGAGAATTGTCTAACTGACTCCAGATATCCATAGTCAACATTGTGATGGTGACAGTGATCATGATCATGATGGCAATCCTTTCTTTTATATATAAAAGAATAATATAATTGATCTCAATTTTATGCATAAATTTACATTAACATGTACAAATGTACTAGTTAATTCTAAATAATTATCAATAGACCTGACCTAATATGTACATAAAAATATTAAGTAAAATAAAATTCAGTTACATGTAATACATTGAACAATTTTGGATGTAACCATACTTCTTTGGGCTCATTGCCCTGGCAAGGCCAAGGTATGCTAGTAGCAATGCCAAATATATCAATATTTGTTTTGTGTAGTTTTAAATTTCCTTTGGATAAATTTAAAATTATGAGAGTATTTTATTTTTCAGAATGGACAACCATGCAGAATGCCAGTTAAAAGTGGAAGAACTTCAGGAAATAATAAAAAAGAAGAATGAAAAAATTCACAAACTAAATGAAATGATTTCAATAGAAAAGTTTGGGGTCAATAGATTTACTTATGATGACGACATGATTGAATTTTACACCGGTTTTCCTACATACTCTTTTTATATAGCATTTTTCAATGCTATTAAACCTACAGCTCAAAAAATGAAAAAAGTGTATTACAAAACATCTGATGATCTTAGTTTGAGAAAAAAACCAAAATCAATGATTCTTGTAGATGAACTATTTATGTTTCTGTGTCGCCTTAGATGTGGGTTTTTAACAGAGGACCTTTTTGTCAGATTCAATATTCACAAGTATGCCGTGAGCAGAAAAATCTTAACATGGACAAATTACTTACATTTCATTTTAGGAAGTATAAATATATGGCCCACCCGATATCAAATTGTGCAGAATATGCCACAGGATTTTGAAGTCCTTTATCCAAGAACTCGAATTATAATATATTGTACTGAGGTTTTTACTGAAAAGCCATCATCTCTTGCTTTAGCTTCGAAAACTTTTTTAAGTTATAAAAGCCTCAACACCTGGAAGGGCCTTGTTGGAATAGCCCCCCATGGTGCAGTTCCATTCATTTCGTCTTTATATACAGGCTGCAAGTCTGATGTTGTAATCACTAAATCCTGTGGACTTATAGATCTTTTAAAATGTGGTGATGAAGTAATGGCTGACAAAGGCTTTGTATTGAACAAAATACTACAAGATAGATGCATTCAAATACGTACGCCCATTTTTTGTTCAGATGGACAATTTAATTCATCTGAAATGCAAGAAAACCAGAAAATAGCATCATTAGGGATACAAGTGGAGATACATATTAAGCGTGTTAAAAAGTACAGCCTTTTGCAATCAGTAGTGTCATCATATAAATAGTGCCTGTTTGGGAGGGTAACAGTTGAAATTGACACCCCGAGAAAATCATTGTCAACCGACGCGAAGCGAAGGTTGACAATGGTTTTTGAGGGGTGTCAAATTCAACTGTTACCCTCCAAAACAGGCACTTTTTATTTTATTATACTGAATGTCTTAATTTTAGACAAAATTTTACTGCTTTCATATAGAAATGACGTGAATTCTACGGCGAACCGTACGCGCATAATTTACACGCATGTAACAATTCGTTGTGTTACCCGTTGCCAAGTGTGTTGCTAATGCTAAGGTTAATAGAACGGATTATCAACTGCGTCTAAACCAATCAGATTTCAGTATTTAACATGAAAGTATAATAATATCTATTGCAGAGTCAATTAATTAGCTGTGGACAATTACTAACATTTTAACCTTGTTCAGAAGACCATTATTAAAACAGAAAACTTGATTACTTCTTCCTTTTTTTCATTTTGTCATTACAAGTAAATGATCATAAAAATAATTGAGATAAAACATATCAAGCTTAAGCTTGTCCTTGACCATGTTCCAGAATTCCCCATCAAAATAAATTGTTTCTAGGTGAAATTCATCATTATCTAAATGAAAAAGTCAAACCATTCTACCCCTGTAACAGCCATTTGCATTTGAACTTGGTAAAAATAATTGTCATTCTTTTTTATATGTAAAACATCATCTATTTGCTTAAGACATTTCACATCAATCAGGGTTTCACAGCTTTGGCACTTGATTTCTAGCAGACCGTATGGTGGATTCCTTGATGGGCAGTACACCTTCCTATCTTGGGTTGCTGCCATCCAGTGACAATAGGTGCTAATGACACACCAGATGGATACAAATTGACACCGTCATCCAAAACTTACATTTTAAAACAAATAACAATATTACTATTCTCTTCTGTCAATGTAACTTGCTACATATCAACTTTTCAGCACATGTGATACATATGATATGAATAAGCTTTTTTGTAGTTCATTTATAATTATTAAATAACTTTCATATATATTGTACCTTGCTACATTTTTGTGAAGCGGTGCTTTCAAATTCTAAGCCTCGTTTCATTGCTGCTGGTTGAAGATGACGAACTGCCATCAGTCTTTCTGCAAGCTTATTTTCATCTTCAAGAAATAAAAATCAAGTAATTTTTTAACACTGCCTATTTACATACTGTAGCACAAAAATATTTCAAAAGAAATATAAATTTAAGAAATCATTTGCACGTTTTTTCCCCATTTAATCAAATGTACACTACTCCTTTTGAATACATTTCCTCATCTGCACAAATACATATTATTTTAATAACAGTTCAGTGTATCTTATATTGGTGTTCCACATATGAAAGGGATTCAAAGATATTGTAATTAAGATTAGAATTAGAAATGTCTAATTTATGCAAATACCTGCTCGTCTCTTTGCGATTTCCCCTGCCGTGATCCTCGATTGCCGTAGTTTATGCCACTTTGGATCCCTGGATTGGTCCCGTGTACCCTGTTCATTTATATACTTTCTTTCCCTGTTACTTTAAGTGATTCAAATTTCTTTAATTGTTGGTCTTTTATACCAAAAGAAATGCGGTTTTACATCACATTTTAGTGGTAAGTTTGGAAAGTCATTATTATCGTATAAATTAATGACATAGTCTGTGGACATTTTATGTTGGTAACTTAGAGTAGATCTCTTAGAAATTTACGAAAGTCAATTAGAACAAAATCCTGTGATTCACTTATCATGCCTATATTTAAAGTGCTAAAAATGAGAGGAAATCCCTTAATGCTGTCAGTAAATGAATGTACATCATACAGTGCTGCTATCGTGAAAGTTGACAAAACAATCCTATCCTATCCTATATCCTGTATCCTGCATCCTATCCTGCAAATAAGCTCTATCCTATCCTATCCCATACCATCCAAATATAGGAATAAAAGTTAAATAAAACGAAATATGAGAAACAAATAATTTTAACGACTAATGTAGTATTTAAAATGACTTATTAAAATATAGAACCGACAGTTTTCAGAACGAGATTTTACCTGTGCAACGGTTAATCGTACGTGGATTGTACACAATATCGTAAACAAACAGGTAAGCGATTATGTTTTTGTTTTTATAAGATTTATGTATTAAAAACAAATTAATAACTTCGATATATTTATTGAACTATTGTTTAAACACACATTTTTTAAAAATTATGTTCCGTATCACATGATAATCGAGTGAAATTATCGGTGATCGACCGATTCGTTTGGCAATAAATGTAAACACGATCTGGAAATTATAATTTCTTAAGGAATCATTTAACAGATCGCATCTGTAGTTAAATCATTGGAAGTTATCTTAAAAATTTATATTCCTACGCATTTATAGTAAGCTAACATTTATTAATTTGATCTGTTCAGTTTAATATCGGACAGAAATATACGTCCCACAGTGATCGGGCATCGAAGAAATTATATGACACGTGAAAAGTACACACAAACAATGCCTGTTTTCTTGGTTAGATGATTATCTATTTATATGCCGAGTGTTTCGTCTAAAAATTCAATTGATTTTAAACATTTTGTAGACTTTAAATGAAGTAAAGAAATCTATTATGTTTATTATTGTGTGACATCGAGTTTGCACGGAAATTCTAAACTTACGTACGAATTGACAAATAGCGCGCATCAATGTTCTGCACCGTTTTGCTAACATAATACATTTACAATCATTCTTTAATGTTTTAACTAGTAAAACAAATTAAATTGACATTGTTCATGCATTGTTACGTCAATTTTCGTTTTGCAAAATCACTCCGAAATTTATACTCGAATCTGATTGGCTACAAGATGCAGGATAGGATAGGATAGGATAGGATAGGATAGAACATAACTCTTATATTTCTATCATGTATCGTGCATCCTGCATCCTATCCTATCCTATCTTTGTCAACTTTCAGGATGGCAGCACTGTAAATGTCATCAGGTGATGATACAGGATTTTAAAGTGTTGACTTGATCTCTTTCGTTGCACGGTTTGGATTGGAGCGGTCATAACTTTGCACCACAATGTTGTCTACTTTGTCCCCGCGCAGTTGTTTCCCCCTTGGAATGTGCCACGTTTGAGGAATTGACGTTTTAGCAATATCGATTGGAATGTACTTAATGTCCAACTGTGTGTAGTATGCAATTTAGTACAAGAGTCCTGTGACATGCCCACAGTTCCCACTTTTTCCTATGGCACAAGAACAACTGGCCTCTACTATATCACTGTCTTGGAACATAACTTTTACATCATGTGGACTTTCACTTTTTTCTAGGACCTGTTACATTTTGCTTGGACAAAGCTACCAACCGTGTCTGCATAAACTGCAAAAATAAATAAATAAATTAAAAAGAAAATAAAAGAAAATTAAAGATAGAAAAATCATTGATAATATTTGCTAGGTCAGTAGGTGCTCAATTGAGGACAAGATCCCTCCCCCCATTACATACCCCTGGGCCTTTTTTAGACTTCCTCATAATTTATCTTTTGACATATAAATGATCTAATCCATATCATCAATTTTGAAAAATTACGCACTGTTAGAGTTTTTATAAATGTATACCCCCTGTGACCTCAAGCAGGCATCTCTGTCATGCAAAGCACTATAATATGACATATTTAACTTATTAACACTGATTAATGTGAAAATCTCTAATAAAAACATATGATAATTACTTTATAGGAGACCCTTATTATCATTAAAATATTAAAGGTAAATGTGATTTAAGGCAATGATGTTATTGTTAAGTGATTACAAAACTTCGAAGTATATACTGAACTCACTGCTTTATGATCATCAACACTTACCACGCATAAAATGCACGTATTGTTCCGAGTAGTATTTGAATCCTTTGGACATTTGTTGAGATCCAGATGAAACTGATGCAGATTTAATACTTTTTAGACGTAAGCAAATGTTATGTGCGGCAATATGGTTAGATCTCGCACGGTGATTACTCTGCTACTGGAGGCCTTAATTGTAGCTCGCCTAGTTTAGCCTTGTTTTCGCATATGTCATGAATATTTATTAGATGAATTTTAAGACTCCTCTATATATTTTGAATCGAAATGCAAACAAAGATGCATATAAATTAGCACGAGTCTACTGAATTATGATTTTGACTTTCCTTACACCATTGCCTTTACTATTTCTTATTTCGCGATAACAATTTAGTCAGGAATTTATATTGTTGGGGAAGTTGAACAATGTTGCTAGATTGGGCTTTGTTGTTTAACGACCTCCTATGGGATCATTGGGTAGTGATAATACACAAAATGTTCCAATAAAACTATAATATTGTCTGCTAATCTATATGTATGTACAAATGCACAATCACCATATACAGAAACCAGAGAATTTCTCTCCTCAGTGTATTTGATGAAAATTCAAAATGATCCCATTTGAAACACTCATGACAACTAAAATAAGTATATTGCTGATGAATAAGAAAACTACGATTAAGACAATCCGAACTTTTACACTGTTCTTAAAAATTAAAATATGGGATGTTGAAGCGGTGATATTCGGGGATCACTGGGAAAATTCAAAGAAATCTGTAGAAGTAGTATAGCATTGGAAGTTATAACTTCCAATTCGATCCAAAAGACTATCATTCCTCGGAAAGCTAATTTTTTGCAATAAAAATCGTCTCCACCTTTTAGGTTGTGAAAATCCTGTTTGATATTATATGAAAAACACAATTGATTTTCTTGTTAGATTACGATTTTTTTCATTTGTAATGGTTCTTTGAAGCTTAATATGCATAAGGAACACATGTCAAAAAAGTGAAGATTTTTTTTCTAAACCAGTATGCCTAATAATGAAATGATTAAAAGAACCGTCATTTTTATACATTTGAAGATATTTTGGGACAAATGCACTTTACCGGTACGTAAAAAATACATGGAAGTAGCACGTGCTCTTCCTATATAAGAGTGTCACGCTTTAGCGTGAAGATTTCGCTAAAACGACAATAAAATGAAAAACTAACCCTTTTTTGAATTCCTCGTCGTTTTTTATATTAATAAACTTCGTTTAATAACGAAGTTAATTAATTAAAATCAAAGCATTTTAAAAACAAACCTTTTGCTATGTTTCTGTCGTACACATTCCAAAGTCGTGACGTTGTTAAGCACGTGATTAAGTGGAGGCTATTGATTGGTTGAGGTAAGTGACGTAAAATAGAAAAGTTTGACAGTTCTGAAAATGTAAACATTGAATCAGCTGAGTGAGGTATCATGCCTTTTGTTTATGAAGATTTGTATGAAATTTCTCGAGAAAGACGATTTTTAATTGATTGGCTTCAGGAGTTAGGACTTCTGGGGAACTTCAGTGGTATATGTGACTCTTGTTACGTTGGAACAGTGAAACTTGTTGAAGATAAATCTTACAGTAAGGACGGTATTGTGTGGCGGTGCAGCAGCAGGCTTTGCAACAAGAAAACTTCTGTGCGAGAAGGATCGTGGTTTTTCGGCAGTCATTTGCTATTGGAACAGGCAGTAAAATTGACATATTACTGGGTTTATGAACTACCGGGTGATTTCATTTCCAGAGAACTTAAGATCGGTAGTGATCATACCATAGTAGATTGGAAAAATTTAGCCAGGGAGGTGTGTCTATGCATTCTTAAACAGGACAGTGAAAGAATCGGAGGACAAGGAAAGCACGTCGAAATTGACGAAAGTAAATTCGGCAAAAGAAAGTACCCCCGTGGTAAGAGAGTAGACGGAGTCTGGGTATTCGGGGGGATAGAAAGAGAATCAAAGAAGTGTTTTTTTTTGAAGATGTAGAAGACAGAAGTGCAAATACATTAATCCCGATCATCAAAAAATTTGTTCAACCTGGGACAATCATTTTGTCAGATTGTTGGAAGGCATACTCTTCATTGAAATCCGAAGGCTACCAATACTTAACCGTCAACCATTCCATAGAATTTAAAAACAAGGAAACGGGAGCTTGCACCAATCTTATTGAATCTACCTGGAATGCAGTAAAAAAATCTCTCCCCAAAAGTGGAACTCAAAAACAACCCTACGACAGCTATTTGATCGAATACTGCATCAGAAAAAAATATTTGAAAGAAGCCAACGATAAATTTCTTACTTTCCTTGAACTCATTAAACGCGTTTACAAATGCCAAAAAAGACAGCCTTTAGCCATTTTGACCCCAAACAACCAGGTAAATCAGTTGAATTCCAGCATGGATTTATTTGAAGACTAAGGTATGTTTATTTATTTATATTTTAAAATATATTGGGGGCTGCCGCCCCCAAGCCCCCGCTTGCAATACAAAATGGCGGCGCCCATTACTGTGTATACGTTGCTAAGTTATTTCGCCACTCCGGGTCACGCCCGGATCCAGCTACAAAATGGCGGCCGTACCGGTAAAGTGCAGTCTATCCCATATTTCAAAGGAAAATCCTTAGTTTTATTGGCCGGCATTGTACAGACATAATTGATACGTTTAGGTAAAACCTCATTAAGAAAAATATGCTTATTAGTTTGAAATAAAAGAAAATAGAGCTTACGCTTTTTTGCTAATTATAACATTTTACTTTTATTAGTTATTCGTATCAAATTATTCATTAATTTTTCATAATCATAAGAAATTATTTTTTTTTTATAACAATACAAATTTTTATTGTAAAACATGTAAACATGGAGAACAGTTTCTCGTTTTTTCAATAAAAAGACAAAATATCTTCAGTGAATTCTTAAAATTGAATATAACTCGACTATTAATCTTAAATAAAGCTATACTATACTTATTAGAAGGTCGGGAACAAAAGTCAGATGATTTTCTGTGTCCTAACAAAAGTACAGGGTTTTCATGAAGTAGTTAGGAAAGCAAAAAATTAGTAATGGAAAGTAACTGTATTTTCGGCAATATCAGGATAGATATAATTGAAGTCAATATATACTTCAGGAATCAATATCATTTTTTTATAGTGCTGTGAGATCTGCTGCCTTCCCATCCCACATATCATGGAATGTTCAGTTGATGTTGGCGGTGACTCAAACAGGAGATTTCGACAAGGCAAGTCAGTTCGTGAATCGAGCTTTTAAAATTCTCAATCTCAAGATCTGTATATACATGTAGGCATAGTAAACTTTTTGAATTGTTCATATATTTAAAATTTTATTGTATTTAAAATATGTTTTGGCTTACAAGAAATTACTGTTTTAGGAAGACTTTCTGGCCTGTTTAAAATGTGCCAGTGCCAGTTGCAACCGAAGTATAAGCTTTGTGACGCATTTACGATTATGTTTTTGTATAGATTTATTTCTCAACCTGTACTTTACTTTCATAATTTGTGGCTTTTCTGTATGAATAAAGTTATACAGTTTGAACACGATAAGTTGTAGATTTTTTCGATCTGCAACACCGATAATGCTTTCAAAATCTGTTTAACCAACATGTAATTTCGATGAATACTGACAAGTAAATTAATTTCAGTAGGAGTAATGACGAATCAACCCTACATAGAATTGAAAGGCCTTTATTGTTCTCGTGATACATCGTGTATTAGAAGTGTTATATAGGGTTTTTTTATTTCTAAGGACTAATTCAATTTTTGATTCTTTACATTTCGTTTAACGTATTTTATATGATATTATTATTACATTAAATGCTGGAAATTCCCTTCACCGAAGTTAAACTCATACAGAACATCTCTAGTTTAAACATATTTTTATTGAATTAATTCAATAAGGATTGGAAAACAGGCACAGCCAATGTATATCCTCTCTCATATAAACAGGTCAAGTTACATAAAAAATTATGAGTAATTATTATGATATTCAAGTCTAGTTATACACATGTAATTGATAAATATTATTAGTATTATTAGTGAATTATAGAGCTATAAGTATTTTTCAGAATTATGATTAAATACAACAAGATGTTATAAACATCCAAAGAAGTCATAAACAATAAAAAAATATATATACAGTCAATAAATTAATTAATTGCTCCAGCCTTAATAAAAATAAGACTAAAATCCCAAAAATCTAAGACACTATAAAGTAGACTTAGTCTATACTAAAATATCTTATTGGATTTAATCAATTCATGTACAATAGATACCATTTCATAATTTATTTGATAAGAATATTGGCTTTTCCCCCTTAATATAGTGTGAAGTTCAAATTCAACACCAATATTATTTAGTTTATTTACAAGTATATTTATTTCAAAATTATATATAATATTGACACTTCATAAAATAATGTTCAGTGTCTTCTATATAATTTGTCACAAAGCTGTTTATCTGGAAAAAATGACTTTTTAAGTGAGCACTAAGATTGTTAGCATGATTTCTCAGTTGACAATGTAAAATGATTTTTTTCATGCCACCAACATTGAAATGTTTTCAAAAATTTGTAAAATTGTATTTATTTTAGATATAACTAAATAAGATTCAAATATATACATTAATATTTAAATGATAAGTTGATGATATTTATTAATACTTTTAGTGTACTATTTTTAGTCTGGCTTTGATAATGAAAAGCTTGCTTGCAACATATAACTTCATTATATACATTTGTATGTCTAATGGTAATAACAAGGATGAAAAAAAATATTGAAAATTTTGAATGATATATGTAAAATGATAAAAAAGAAAAACTAAATTCAAAATAATTATTATGAATTGATCAATTCGATGCAAAGATCAATTTTATCATGATTTTATGCAGTTAGATGTTTCAGATAAGATCTTAAAAATTCAAAACAAAAGATTTATTATTAAAAAATAATCTTAAAAAATAAAAAAAAAAACAGAAAAAAATAATAAAAAAATAAAAAAAATAAAACAACATATTGACAAGACTTATTGCGATTGTAAAACAAGATATTTAAAGATTGTAAAACAAGATATTTAAAGATAATTATCAAACCCATTCTGTGACTTTACCGATGTACAGATAAATCAGAGTAATTTGAACAAAGAAAAGGGTATTCGCTCCAAAAAAATTTTTTTATATTTTGGATTTCATCCATTTAACTGTGGTCCGTGGCTTTAAACGTAGAGAATGTAATGGCCGGAGGTGTTTCATTCGTTTTTCCCTTGAAAAAGGAAGATCGACGAAACATAGTCAAAACTATGGATCCTTTTGAATATATCGAATCCTGTACCTCGGCATTATTTACATGACGGCGTGGTTGGAATATTTTATCGTATTCACCTTCTGGAAGTTCTTCATAAGGGTTCTTGCTATGCTCAATTGCTTCATCGTTGCCGTCTAATTCGATTACGTCATATGCATTGGTCGACTTGCAACTGTTTTGTCTCGTATGTAAACGACCATTGTTTCTATCCGTTTGTCTTAAAGCGGTGTTGTATGTTCTAAACATCAAGCAAATGAATATTAGTTAATGAACTTAACTGAGAATCATATAGAGTCATATTGTGATGTTTTATCCTGCATTGCTGTTTTAATTCATACCTTCGACGTCTGTATTTTACTAGTACCCCAACAATAATCAACGTCAATTCTACAACACCAAGTCCAACAAGCACAAACACTATGTAAAAAAGAATAGGATCAATACATTTAAATAAATGTGACGCAATTGCTATATTTATCAAGCTTGTTTAACGGTTTAAATTAATGATTTTATAATGAATTTAACAAATACAGATGTTTATTTTAGGAATAATGTTGCAAATGGAACACGATAGCCCAAGACACATTATCTTTTTTTATTAATTATCGGTGATGTTTAGAAATTATAGGCATTTGTATAGAATGAAATATATATCAAACTTTGAAGGTATTTATTGTGTATACGTGTATGTTTTGTTTAAATTTTTAAAATAGACTTTGCTGTTGACTGCAAAACAAACTGTATGTTTCTAGTACTTACATGAAACAAAGATAAGGAACAAATTAGCGATCTCGTTGCATTTCATATGAATAAAGAAATTTTTGTTACTTTGCCGATTGTTTAATTTTATTCATTACCATTTCGTGACAGCTTTTAATAGGTTCCTAATATTCTTATACACTGTATATCATTTCATAAGAAAAATATTGTTATTAGTCCCAAGAAGGCTTTGAATATTAATTCATTTTATTTAAATTAACAGTGGTCTATATTACTGATCATAAATGATACAATCATGTACATTCAGCTGGTAGGACAGGGGTGTTAAGCCTTGACTTGCCTCTATAGACGAATGTTGGAAGTAATAAGTAAGACTTTCTTTACCACCAAGGTAGATTTGATTTAATTCACATCAAAGTTATAAATACCGGTAAATGTTTAAATTCATCGAATGATTTACCTTGTAAATAACCTAAGTATGGTGTCTGAATTGTTACATTTGCATGGACGTTTTAATGATTTGCAATTTATCGGTATGACGATTCAACTACAGAACGATCTTTATTATTTGTGAAGTCTAATGCAAGCTAGGATAAAATTTAAAGTGTTAAACAATTATTATTTGTATAAAACATTATTAGTGTTTATTTTACAAAAGAAATAGCATACAAAAATATACCTGTTTTGTGTTCCAAAAAGATATTTGATGTTGAGCTTGCTGACACGGTATCTTGGATTGACAATGTGGTCTCTTTCATATATGTTGTCGTTTGTAAAAGTTCATAATTTTTTTGAAAAGGAGAAATATTATTCATTAACATGATATCATATACTTTTTATTGATTTGCAGTGAATACTACATGTAAAACCGCGGTCTAAATTTGTCAGCAAAATATCAAAATTTAAAGTGTTAAACAATTATTATTTGTATAAAACATTATTAGTGTTTATTTTACAAAAGAGATAGCATACAAAAATATACCTGTTTTGTGTTCCAAAAAGATATTTGATGTTGAGCTTGCTGACACGGTATCTTGGATTGACAATGTGGTCTCTTTCATATATGTTGTCGTTTGTAAAAGTTCATAATTTTTTTTGAAAAGGAGAAATATTATTCATTAACATGATATCATATACTTTTTATTGATTTGCAGTGAATACTACATGTAAAACCGCGGTCTAAATTTGTCAGCAAAATATTATATTTTATTCTATTATATATATTATAAATCTTATTAATATCATATTATAAATAGGATGAATATCATATCAAACCGGTGGATATGTCCAGTGAAATAGAAATAGCATCTGTTGTTGCATCCATCGTTGTTACATGCGATTTACCTTTAACAATTTTTAAAATCGGCAATTAGTGAGATTTAATGATCTATCTACATAGAACTATCTCCTTACATAAGAATCAAGCTATTACCGTAGTGTATTATTGTGTAATGATATGTCATCAAAAGAGGAATCGTATACAATAATTAAATTTTTGTACTGAGACCTATAGCTGAACAAAATTGTTTCCAAATATATGTGCTTTAATTCCATCGAACTTCCAGACAATGGTATTTATCATATAACTACATTGTAATCTCAAAATACACTTAATATGTCTTTACTTTGTGGAAATGAAGTTATCTCTATTTGAATATATATCTTAGTCCGATTTTGAATATCTCACATTCTATACCTGCAGAGGTTTCGGTTGTCGACAATAGGGTCGTTGGCTTTGTTGTTGATGGTGTCAATAATGAGGGATCTGTCGTTGTCTTGCGTTTAACTGGTGTTAAGCTTATAAATGTCGTAGGTCGTTCTTTTGTCATTGTTCAAATAAAAAAATGATTGATTTTTAAGTATTTCATTGCTTTATGAATTTTCAAGTTAATGGTGTTATTTTATGCAAAATTAAAGTCAAATTTATTGTATAACAATCTAAATTTTAGAAAGAACATTTAATGAAAATGAAAATGGCAAATGTTAAGAATTTGCACATCATGATTTATCAGTAAATCGTATTTTGTTTTCCATTAACAAACTATGTGTGAATAAACGGTTTATCCCACTATACTATCTACTGTACCACATATTTTATCATCACATGATAAATTAATATATTTTGAAGATATTCTAAATAACACTTAGAAAGTCACTCACAGATGTGATTAAATGTGAATAAAGTTAAACAATCATATTATTGAAACCGTTTACTAACAACTAAATCGATTCAATCATTGACATTTGTGCAGAAATATCCATACTACGTATAAATGGACTGGCGCAAGAGCTTTTAGGCTGTTGTAATTTTTTTCTTTTAGCTTTCATTAAGTCCTAAGGGCGTAATGTATGGTCTATACTGACTTTTTTGTTTGACACCCTATTAGTACATTGAAGAAAATAAGTTGAATACGCACATTATGTATTAAAGGGGAATGGTCACGATTTTGGTCAAAATGAAATTTTCTATTTTTGATATTTACAATGCTTCAATAAGGCGTTTCTAATAAGCTACCAAAATTTAAGTGTCAGTCGACACAGAGCTCACAATTATTTGTTATGTAAACAAAGTACATCTCATGTTATTGTTTGCATTATGAATGCTGACTAGAAAATTCCAGGTTTTGACCTAAAATAAATAAAACAAACACTAGGAATTGTTTACGAAAACGAATCAGCAGATCGGAAATCAGCTTGAAAAAGTACCTTTACACAGGTATATTGAACCAATGTAACAAAAACATGACACGAGCCATGCTTATATAAAAAAAATGTGAGCTCTGTATCTTGGTTATAACTGTACGACGGACATTAAAATATTGATTGACCATTAGAAATTTATTACTGAAGCATTGTAAACAATAGAAATAGAAAAATAAATTTTCCAATCATTCATTATTGATCTCAAAACAACCATGCATCTTTATGTTCTTGATATATAGCTATAACTTTTTATATCATTTTCAGATTACGAACTTTTTACTTAATTTTTATACCAGTAGATGTTTCAGGCGTTGTCAACACTACTGTTGGTTTTGTTGTCGTTGACGATGATCCCAGTTGTGAGGTTTCAAGCGATATCAAGTCTATGGTTGTTGATGTTAAGCTTATTGATGTTGTTGCTCGTACTTTTATAACTGTTTTCAAATCAAAGAGTTATGTTTATTTAAATCTGCTCATTGTTAGATGATAGTTTGAATTACTAATTTTTAAACATTAGTGTTAAAACAAATCATACGCAATGTATTTTTAAACATTAAGACATGTTTTGCTATAACATTTTTTTCAAAGAAATAAACAGTTTAAACGTTTGATCCTTTTCATTTATTCAAAAAGAACACACGCAATATATTCATGAAACTTTAAAATTAAGATGGTAAGAGTACTATGTCTATGTGTATTCATTCGTGTTGTATTTTATCTATTTTCGTTTTGTTTAACAGAATCTGAAATTTATATTAGTTGAAAGTTTTACATAACTCTAATTTATTGGCTCGTACATGTATTGACCAATACTAATTTAGCTGTATGTATATTTAAGTTTCCTATTATTCTAAGTAAGTTGGAGCAGTATACCGTTTCATGACTATCCAGCCAGTATCCGTAGCAGCTTAATATGGTATGTAAACATATTGACTTATGTTTAACTTATCAGTGTAATTGTTTAGTCTCTGGTTTTGTTTTAATATCATTTTAATACTAAAGTATCAATATCTGGTTTTATTTTAATAGCATTGTCAATACTAAAGTGTATTTTTGCAGTTGAAGTTGCAACATTTTGAATATGTCTGCAAAGATTAAATGTTAACTTTCTGTACAGTACGCACTGTAATTGATTTTTCATGAAACTTATAATGTGGTTAATTATAGCTAATCACTTTTCTTTATTTTGTTAGTTTTCTCATATAATGTATCATTTTTAGGTCAATGCCTATAATTTCAATCTACAGATAAAGTCATCAGATGCACAATCACTATCTTCAATTTTCTTGACTGCTCGGATACACAATCTTCTTGGGTTTTAGATATTTATCTATATAACCTTGATTGTTTGAGAATATATTGATTATAAATATGTTGTTACCAATTCGCTAGTCATTACGTTTTTTGCAAAGATGTGAATATAGTTTAACGATGTTTTGTAACTGAAAAGATCAAATTCTATCTAGGTTAAAACGGCAATCACCTCATATTAATTTCATTTTTATTCAATTCTTCAAAACATAAACATTCAATTTGTGACTCACTAGATATCGTAATGTATCAAACCCATAGCCGAAGTGTCTAATTAGAATGATATTATTGATTTTCAAAATGTGTAATATTACTATTTCTTTCTTAGCTTAACCCAATGATATGTATACATTCCCGTATTCGCCTTACTAAAATTGAATACATTCTTTATCGGCCATATTGTATATTACAGTTTGACTGGAAATAGCTTCCTTCACGTTTGTAAGGTTTTCCAACCCTCAGCCTCAAAAGATTTTTTCATAATAAAAATGTTTTTTGTCTTCCAAACTTTTTAAATAAAATAAAAAGAAAAGTATATCAATGGTATCCATGCATTTTACAATATTATTGCAAATTTGCCCACAATGGATATAATGGAATAAATAAACAAGTTGAAATGAAATTTAAAAAAAAAAAGTGTACCGGTGCATCAGTGACTCGAATCCGTTTACTTATATGTAGTATTTTTCCATGGAATCACTGCGCCAAGCATTTTGTTGAGCAATTGATCGATAAATTAACACTAGAAGAATAATTAAATTGGTCGATATAAAAGGCAGATTTATGGTACGAATAATTAACAAGTATTCCTTTTGAAGGAAAGATCGGTATGTAATATCATTGGTCAGCTCTGTTAATGTAATACGAATGCATTACGCTACATGCAATAAACTACACATAGCACCGTTTTGTTGATTTCCGAAATAGCAAGGCATGAATAAGCTATTATACTTCCGATAAATATTCTTACGCATATGTGAAGAAAAACGTGATTTGAATCATTATATATGTAACTGTATAAATGTTTTATTTTCAAGGCCAACGGATAAGAGTAACGTATTTAGTAATCTATGTGTAATTGAAGATTCAAATGAGGTTGTCATTTCATAGTAAATAAAGCAGTGCAAGGCGCAGTGCGTGCGCAAATAGTAAAATTTGCCGGATGCCTGATATGGACACAACTAGGATCGGCCGAAGCCGATCACAAAAATCCGGATAATTAAGAGATATCGAACATGGCTGATGATAGGAGATCGTTAAAGACTTTATACAAAAGCAACAAGGTAAATTAATAGGTTTCAATCAGTTGTAGAAAAGAGAGACAGGAAAGTTGAATTGAAAGCTGTTTCTACTGTAAAAAGTCACGTATACCAAGCAAGGTGTGTTTAAACTATTATCATGAAACATCAGGAAAGTTGAAGCCGTGTATTGATTCGTTGTAAACAAGTACAACGGCAGCGTTGAATAAATGACCTTGATAATCTGTTCATCAAAGCAAACACTTTACATCAAATTACACGTTTTCTTATACAGAAAAATTGTCATCGACGAGATTTTAGCAACTGGGTAGACCTTCTTTATAGTAAGTGATACAAAAAATAATCATTTCTGAAAAAGAACAGAAATAGTTTACCTTTTAATTTTAACTCGATTTCTGTGGATGGCAATTTGACATTGTTTAAAACAAGTTTGATTAAAAGTCGATTTCCTTTTGCTGTTCTATTCTCTTCCATTTTCCCGCATTGACTGAAGACTTTAAAGTTTTTACTTAAAGGATTGACTTCCATAATCTGTTTATTAAAAATAATAAGTTTTAATTATCATATCTTCTTTTTTGCACTTTTTGAAAACATTTTACATAGGAATAACAAGGGTTCTACACATCTTAAAATTAAACCAGGATGGAGATCCGCAACAGCAGAACTGCATTAGCCGCCTTTATGTTTTACTATACCATTGGTTGAGTTTAAATCACTACTTTTATATTACTTATCGTAAGTACCAATGATAACTTAATTCTTTTGTACGTGATTGGTTTGAAAAAAAAACTAGCAACATATTATTAAAAAAAAACCTGAAAAAAGTAAACTAAAGATGTTTTAACAAAAGACCCAAGGGCCACATCGCTCAACTGAGGAACAACAGCCAACAAATGCTTGAGACTGTCTTTAGAGTATCAAAAACTTAAAATAGTATATATATCTTACTTATCAGACTTTCAAATTTTCTCAATATATTCTTTAGTTAGGTCTTTCCACCTTTCAGGTGAAAGACCTTTTGTATTTCTTATGTTTTTTATTATTCTTATAATTTTTCTTTTCTATTTTCCTTGGGACAACTTTTTTATTGCTAGACATATTGAAATAATTTTTTCTTTATGTTATAGACCATAAAAAGTTATGGTAACAAATGACCCTTTGCTTAATAATTCCCTGAACTTACAAAGTTATTGCCCTTGTGTACGAAAAGCTTGTTATCGCTACTTCTCTCAAACCATTAGAGATAGAGACTTGGAACTTTTACCAATGTCTTCAGTACACTTAGAGGGTTCTTCAATCAATGTATACCGAAAGGATCCGAGGCCCCCTTCTAGTAGTTATTGCCCCTGAAAGTATTTGAATTTATTTAAAATGACTTCCAACTTTTTGATTATTTATCGTAGAGACTTCGGACCACTTGTAATGGAACCTTGGCCGAACAAAATGACATAAAGGTCAAAGGTCAAGGTCATTTGGAAATCTGTTAATTAATGAGTTTTTAGATCTCTTTCGTTAAGGAAGGTACAGAAAAACTTTTTCATGGATATAGTAGAGCTTCTTGAGACATTTCAAAATATAACCCTTCAGTCCCTACATTGAAACAATTATAGAGTTATTGCCCCTATTTTATAAAATGCTTGTTATCGCTACTTCTCATAAACCGTTAGAGGTAGAGACATGAAACTTTTACTAATATATTCAGTACATTTAGAGGCTCCTTCAAACTATCATACCGAAAGGGTCCGAGGCCCCCTTCTACCAGTTATCGCCCCTGAAATTTCTTAATTTTGTTAAAAACACTTACAACTTTTAAACCTAACATCGTAGGGCCATAAGACCACTTCAAATTAAAATGTTGACCTTTACCAGTCAATTGGACATCGAGAACAATTAGTCTACTAGTTAGGTCTTTCCACCTTTCAGGTGAAAGACCTTTTGTATTTCTTATGTTTTTTATTATTATTATTAGGTCTTTCCACCTTTCAGGTGAAAGACCTTTTGTTTTCTTTATGTTTTTTATTAGGTCTTTCCACCTTTCAGGTGAAAGACCTTTTGGTTTTCTTTATGGTTTTTATTATTATTATTTTTTATCGTCTCTTTTTTTCCAGGGACAGCTTTTTTATTTCAAGAGATATTGAAACAATATTTTCTTTATGTTATTGATTATAAAAAGTTATGGTACCAAATGACCCTTTGCTTAATAACTCCCAGAACTTCCAAAGTTATTGCCCTTGTGTACAAAATGATTGTTATCGCTACTCCTCTGAAACCATAAGAGATAGAGTCTTGGAACTTTTACCAATGTCTTCAGTAAACTTAGAGGGTTCTTCAATCTATGCATACCGAAAGGATCTGAGCCCCCCCCCCCCTTCTAGTAGTTATTGCCCCTGAAAGTATTTCAATTTGTATAAAATCACTTCCAACTTTTTTATTATTTATTGTAGAGACTTCGGACCACTTGGGATGGAAGCGTCTACCTTGGCCGAACAAAATAACATAAAGGTCAAAGGTCAAGGTCATTTGGAAATATGTTAATTTATGAGTTTTTAGATCTCTTTTGTTAAGGGTGGTAGAGAAAAACTTTTTCATGGATATAGTAGGGCTTCTTGAGACATTTCAAAATATAACCCTTCAGCCCCTACTTTGAAACAATTATAGAGTTATTGTCCCTATTGTACAAATTGCTTGTTATCGCTAATTCTCATAAACCGTAAGAGGTAGAGACTTGAAACTTTCACTAATGTATTTAGTACTTTTAGGGGCTCCTTCAATCTATCATACCGAAAGGGCCCGAGCCCCCTTGTAGCAGTTATCGCCCCTGAAAGTTTCTTTCTTTTGTTAAAAACACTTACAACTTTTGAACCTTACATCGCAGGGCAATCAGACCAATTCAAATTGAAATGTGACCTTCACCAGTCAATATGGACATAAAGGTCAAAGGTCAAGGTCAAACAATTTATTTTTTACATATTTAAGTTTTTGACTTTTTTAAATAAAGTAACGCAGAGAAAATGTTTTATTGATTATATTGCAACAATACATAACAAAATAATGAGGTGGAAAGACCTCTAATTGTTCGAGAACAATTAGTCTACTAGTTAAACATTGAACTTTTTATCGTTGTTTCAGTTTTTTAAGATAAGATTTTAACAGATCTTTTATTAATTCACCCCAATTGTGGCCCCACCTTTCCCCATAGATATAAAATTTCAGCTTTCTGGCCAATTTGTTTTTGAGACGATTTTAAAAGATTTTTCTTTACATATTCGTTTGGAAAATTTTGACCTCCATTTAAAGCCTACCCTACCACCGGGGACGATGATTTGAACAAATCTGAATCTACACTATCTAATGACGCTTACAGCAAAGTTACAGTTTCTTGCCAATTGGTTTTTGAGAAGAAGATCTTTGAATATTTTCTTTACATATTCCTATGTGAAAATTCGACCCACCGATGTGGCCCCACCTATGTCCTGGGACTGATCATTTAAACAAACTTTAATCTACACTAGCACAGGATGCTTTCATTTAAGTTACAGCTTTGCTGGACAAATGGTTTTTGAGAAGACTTTTCTCTATATATTTCTATGTAAAAAAATTTCTGTGTAAACAATTCGACCCCCAAATGTAGCCCCGCCCTAATCCCGGGGATAATGATGCGAACAAACTGGAATCTGCAATACTTGAGGATGCTTCCACACAAGTTACAGCTTTTCAGGCCAAATGGTTTTAGAGAAGAAGATTTTTACAGATGGTTCTCAATATATTCATTTGCAAAAATTTGACCCCATTGAGGCCCTACCCTACCCCCAGGGATGATGATTTGAACAAATATGAATCTACACTACATGAGGATGGTTCCACGCAAATTTCAGCCTTTCTGGTTTAATGGTTTTAGAGAAGAATATTTTGAAAAATACCAACAAGCTTTCAATTTTAATAATTGAAATTTTGTCCCCTTTTAAGAGGACGTGAAACTTCGTTTAAACAAACTTGATTCCCATTCTACCAATAATGATTTGTGCCAATTTCATTGAAATTGGCTCATTGGTTTTATAGAAGAAGATGAAAAGTTTACGACGACGACGACACTAACGAGAGATACAGAAAATTTGTGATCAGAAAAGCTCAATTTTAACCTTCGGAATATATGAGCTTAAAATCAAGTATCAAATAATATCCTGTTATATCTAAAGTACAAATAGATGGTATCATTCTAATAAACACCAACCTGCAGAAAGTCTTCACATTGGCCATAATTTGGTTTTGAAATATCCATTTTTATCTTGATAAATATTACTTCTGCATTGCTAGGTGCAACAACCAGCCATTTGTAGATTTTGCCAGTTTCGTATCTAACATTCTGGGATGGGATTATTAGCTCTTGGGATAAGTACAGATTTAATTGTTCATTCTCCTCGTTAATCGATGAAACACCTGATAAAAATAATACTAGTTAATGTATTCATTGATATTGTATTTTTAAAATTGTAGATTTTCCTTATACAAGAACAAATTAACTAAGAAATAAAAAAAAAAAAAAAAAAAACCCCCAAAATCAAAAAACAAAAACGAAATCCCCAGAAATATAATTTAAAGATAATGGGATGCCATTTTTTCCAGATATGTCTTTTTGATTAACTCGTAATACAAAAGATTTCTTCGTAGATTTTGTTTTCACGCTATTAAACCAATAAGAGTTTTTGTTCAATTTTCATGATTGCTTTGCACAAGAAAGGAAATTTTAATTTACCTTTCAAAATGAGTTCAAATCCTTTGGAAGTAAAATTATCGTTGTTTGAAACAAATTTGATCCAAAGTCGATGTTCCTTTGATGTTATATTAATTTCTTTTTCCCCACATTCATTAAAAATAGTTGAGTTTCCAGTTGAAGGATTGATTTCCTGAATCTATCCATTGAAGAAAACTTTCAATATGTAGATTATCTAATTTGTTTTAATCCAAAAACTACGGAGCAGTGTTTCATTTCGTTTCGTTCAAGTTATCTTATTTTGGACGGATTCCACACTGTTAACTAACTTTTAAAAATGGTCGAATCTAATCTTTGTAAAAACAAAAAATGACTTTTTTTTCGCAAAAGGGTTTTCCTAGTACTATGAATTGTTTAATATAAAAAACGTACATTTACATGTACAATCCCAAATTTCAAGACAGCCTTTTCAATAATTAATAACTTTATTAACTTTTTGATTATTCGAAAAATTGTTCGAAATCGCCAATTAGTTTCTCTTATATTGTAAATGTATTTCTGTTCCGTTAATCTGCCTTTTTGTCCGTCCATCTAAAATCAGAATACAAAGACTTCTCCTATCACTCACACTTGGTTGTTAGAATATATGCAATATTCTTTGGTAAGGAACTTCGGGGTTTCTTATTAATATTTTTAGTATTTATCAAAAAAATGCAAGCCTCTTCGTAACCTGAGATAATCAAAATGGATTATAAAATGGTAGGATATTTTCAAAGCGTTTCTTTAAAGAACCCCTAAACCCTGGAATATTCAACCTCTTAATTATAATGATTAATGGTTCACACGATTTCGATAAAATCGATGTCAGGGAGATACGTAAATAAAGATTGAAATTTTATAATTTTTTAAAACAATTTTTTAACGACAAATACGATCGCTTTCTTTAATATCCGAGATCATTATAGAGGCATTGTCAGTACAGTGTAGCATATATCGTAAGATCATTCATGCTGTAACCATTTTAAAAAATGGTGACTGGCTTTACCTATTGTTTAAATTACAAACCAGACCCTATTTCGCAGTAAGAAACTACGAAAGATATAAGTACGGGTATTTTAAAGTTTCCTCTTCTCGAGACCAAAAATGATGTGCTGACTTTTACATAATTTATGATATACACTAGATTTATAATTTAAAAACACGTTTCTTTTAAGGTCAGCAATGGATCGGGTCATAATTTTGTTGAAAATCATCATAGATGTTAATAGGAGATAGGAGTAAATTTAAATAATACTCCTATTTCTGATTAACATAAAGGATGTAGTTTTTGATAAAATAAATATTAGCTAGCAGCTAGCTAGTAACAATAGAGTTCTCTTCAGAAATGGCGTTACCAGTGATCAAAGCAGGGGTAAAATTGAAATTTGGCTGGTTTGCTATATATATATATATATATATATATATATATATATATATATATATATATATATATATATATATATATAAAGCACAGGGAAATTCAGTATATTGGAGCTCCACCTCTGCCCCGGCAGGGGCTTGAACTATGTTTAGTCATTATTAAAACTTTTTTGGAACGGGAGTGAGAAGTTGAATCAATACCAATTTTACAAAGATGTGTTTAAGAAAAGTTCATTGTTTTGGAACATACAAAATAAAAAATTGAAAAAAAGCAAAAATGAGGATGTTTTAAATCTATTCATACCATTTTCGCTTTGCTTTAGGGAGGATTCATTAATATTTCTAATATAAAGAGGTTATAACTTACATATAAAACATTTTTCCCATGCCAAACTTTGTAAACTTTGAATTTTAAATAAAGCAAGCTAGAATAACAATAAAAATAATGTTTGAAACACTTACCTGCAAATAATCTAAACATGAACTACTTGAATATTCATTTATATCCATATTTATTTGGATAGAAATATTCTCTGTGATGCCGTATGAATTAACGTGCCATTTTTTGTAACTGCCTGTTTTATAGTTTTTTGGATAGCCTGGGGACTTGATAACCACACTTTCAGACAAAGTCAGATCTAAATATGTAACGTCAAAATTACTTGATGAAGTGCCTGAAATAAACAAAAAACCTTGCAAGTAAAAACAATATTACTTAAATCTATCAAGTATGTTCGCAGAGAGTTGCTAATATTAGTTAGATTAAAATTACTTATTACAATTAAATTTTCACCAAGGTTTTTTTTTTTGTAAATAATGATTGCAAAACTGTTCCCTTTTGGCAATTTTAGATATACATGTATTTTACACAGATGCATGAAGTAAGTAGCAGACACATTTCAATTAGATTACTAATTTATACTTTAAGATTCCATGTTCCTGGATTCGGCAGATAAAAAATAACTAATCTCGTTCAAAATATGTCGAGGAAGGACAGTGTGTGGAAAGGTTGGAAAAAGTTTTTGATCTCGTTATGAATAAAAAATCAGAAAAGACATTTCAAGAATGCTTATTATTACTGTACATTTGTCAAATTAAAGTTGAGCTTCAACAATTGGGATACATTTTTAGGTGTAATTATAGTTTTCGTGCAATATTCTATTTTCTAGATTATTTTTGTATTAGTTTATAATGGTTGTTCAGTTAGCAATTGCAAATGTAACCTAATATTTACGGATCCAATAACATGACCAGTGAACACTTAGCCTGTAGAAAATTATTTGGTATCAGCAAAACGCCATTATTAGAGTTTTGAAACATGTAGTTTCTTAATTTAAGCATCACACGTCGATGTCGAAGTCCCGAATAATAAAAAAACGTAACTCGTGCTGAATGTTGTGGAAACGATAAGCATAATGGAGAGTGCATAACTGTAAACTGTGACCGCGCGGTAAGCAAACTCTGAACGCACGTTATTGAGTTACGTTTTGTCCGCCGTCTTATTGTGTCCGCCATCACAAAATATCCGGCTTATTTTCGGAAAAATCGTTACGATAAGTCCGCCCTCATGAAATGTCCGCTTTTATTTCGACAAATTCGTCACATTATGTCCTCCGCCAGATAATTTCTGCCTTTTCATTGAAAATATCTTTACGTTTTGTCCGCCCTTAATGTCCGACAAAATTATATATTTTCTTTACATTACCTTTTTTGCACAAGAGCATGTTCAAACTTTTTATATTTACAAAACTTGTATTAAGAATGTTAAACGATTTATGTAGATTTGTTAAATGTTGCTGAAAATTTTGCCTGGTTTTATTTTAAATAATTTTTCTGCGATGTTGCAACAGTTCATCAACGTTTAAATAAATACAACATTTTATTATGTATATCAATCTGATTATCGTTCTATCCACCGCAATGTTCAGTAGGTAAAAAAAAATCCATAATACCTATAATAATGTGTCTTGATTATAAGTGTGATGTATGTTATTATTTATTGAAAATTTCGGTGAAATTAATAAGTAAGCCAGCACGTTTCTATGTATGATGTATATTGATATCTTTTCGAATAATTGAATGCCCCTAAAAGGGGCCGTTTATTGTCATCTTCCAGCAGAGACTTTTGACTGTCTTGCTTATTGACAACAGGGAGATGATCGTTACAGTCTCTTTAAAGTAGATTTCGTCTGAAATGTAGCGTCGGGGAAATTTGACTTTCATTCTATTTTCTTCGGTGTTTTTTTCTTGTTGACTTTCCTCCGTCTAGTGTCAAATTCCTCTCATTGCAGAGGAATTCGGAATTTTTCTCTATAAATAATCTCTGAGAATAAAATTTCAGGTTGCCGTGAACTTGTGATCTTCTAAAAAAGCCTTGCCAGACAATCAATTACTGTGGACGGCTAGGCTTCACTGGATATGTTGTTCCCCCTAAGCTAACGACAACTATTGCTGAGTTGTATCTCAACACCTTAAAGATAAGGTTTGAACAGATTTCAGAAACTGTCATCCCATCAATTCAAAACCACTCTACTTCAAAAGGCATCACAACGTCTGCAAAATTTGAAGCTCGCTTCACGAAGGAGGAACCGAACATAGCGATTTTTAATTTGGTTATAAAATTCACGTTTCATATATAAATAAAACTGGAGGCAAATTATGCTATTAAATAATTATCATCTAAAATTATGATCTCACAATGAAAAGGAAATTACTCCAAATTAAAAATGGCTATTTCGTATTATATATAATAGTTAACGACAATTAATTAATTAAAGCTATGCCGTAAGACCAATTGGGCATCTGAAATCAATTAGCGTAGTTCTTATTACTGAGTAATTAGTGATTAATTAGTAATGCATAGATATACTCATCGTTAAGTATAATAACAAGGAAGTTTAAAGTAAGTATATACGTTCCTGACAATAACAGCAAAATTCATTTAAATAAACAAATTCTTATCATTCATGTAAAGAAAAAAAAACACCAAAGGGATATGAAGAACTAAACACATGTTGGAAAAAAGTATATAAGCAGTTTCCTTATTTGAGAGGAATTTGGAATGAAAGATTGGAATTATACAGCTTGCCTTATTTTCATCTTTTATAGTCAACGCATTTAATTAATGAACAATAATTCGGCAGAAACAAAATTTTAGTGTTTAAGTATATCAACACTCACAAAATCAGATTTTAAGTACTTAGAATTTTATTAAGGATGTTATCACATTTCGGTACCTGCATTATGCAAAAAAACTTTACTAATGTTTTATGTTTTGACATTAAAGGATGATGACTTTTATCATTATTCTTTGATTCAATGTTTTCTTGTGAAAACAGTGAATAATAGATAGATTTACAGATCTAAAAAAAATTGTTGAGCACACAATAAAATATTCATTTTCATTAGCTTCATCCTTTGTAAAACACTCAATTTATATTTAAAATATTCTTCTAAAATAAGCTTGCTTTTACGCTTCAACAGATATACATTGGATTATTTGTTATTAAACGTCCTGTCCCATAACGAAGGCCTAATAATTGGGGATATTTTCCACATTCCACCAGATTATCTTATGAATTTAAAGTTTTTTCTTTATAAACAATCGCAGTTTGACAAGCTGCAAAGTAAAAGTACAAAATAAACCCCAAAAAACGAAAAAAAAAAAAAACAAAAAACAAAACAAAACAAAAAAAATACACAGAAATAACCAAAAAAAAGTTAGCTATAAATGTAGAAAGTCTCATCAGTAATTAAAATATTGCGAGTCCCAGATTTGCACAATCATTTTATAATACATTTACTCTAAACTAGTTGTATTCACTGCTTAGTATTATTCAGAAAACATTCAAACATTTACTTACATGTACAAGAAAAGACAGCAATCAACACTATTATGATAATCTTCATATTTTACCGGGGGATAGCACCAAGTAAAGTTTGTTTTACACAAAAATAAGCCCAATACGATTCCTGGTCAATGACTCAACCAAATATATACTAACAAACAAGGAAGTGACGCCGGAAAACTGTATATTTTTTTGTGCATACCATTATTAATTTCATTAAATATCATTCATGTATCCTGACTTGTCACTTATATTACAGGATGGACAAATAAATTCAGGAAAAAAAACTTGTCAAATAGAAATCAAGAGGTTCACTGTACATTGTAAGATATATAGTGAAAATAATAATTAAAATCATAAAAGATGTATTGTTAATTGTAAATGCCTTAATCTTAACAAGCACCGTTATATTTATTGAATATTAACCACATCTTTTGCGGGTGTTTTTTGCATCATCGTAATGAACACATAATGCTTATTTGAGAAAAAAATAAGTTGACTTCAAACTAAATTAAAATTATACCTGTTTTAATGAACAAGTAAATACCGGCTAGAGGAGGAAAGGGGCAAGTATAAGGGGCGATAATTAGATACATGAAATAACAGGTGCGTGCATTAGTTGAAAGAAACTTACAGAAACAGAAGGAGGAGGATGACAAGGGGAAGAAATGTGTTGTACGGGAATATGCAGGGGGAAACAGAAAGAACACAGGGATTTACAGGAGGGAGGGGGTTAACTGGGAATGTGAACAGAGAATGACAGGAAATATACTGGTTATGTATAACAAAGGTAATATGAGATATGCTTGGGGTGGCACGGAATCTTAGTGGTTTTATACTGATAGAAGTCTTCAGTTCCAGGAGAGTTATAAAACAACATGTGTTACATGCTGCGGAAATTTATATCTATAAGTGTCTGTTTCCTTGCAACATATATATGAAGAATTCATCACTTGAAGGTAGGGGTTTTTAAAAGTCAATGAATAAACATAAAAAAAAATATAGGTACACGTTGATCTACAATGAAATATTGTCATATATTAAAATGAATATGTAACAAGATGATCAGATCATAACTACAATGTTTGCATGAATCCTTGTACATATACAAATTCATACTGCCTAACTCGATAAACTACTCGATAAAGCTATGTAATGGAATGTGGCGATAAAATTAACGTAATTTATTACGTTGTGGGGTAAAAAAGGGAAGAACAATAAAAAATTGAAATGTTCAAACATTTCCTTATATATTGACACATGTTACATTACAGCTGAGGAAACATTTTAGCAATAAAGTTAAAATGAACCATATATAGACTAATTTCTTAGTCACACGTGTTAGAACTCGTAGGATGAGTACATGTATATCAATCCGGAATCAAGATGCAAATTCCTGTTTATCTTCTTCCATTAGATTTGACCGTTGATATATCTCGACTTATAAATTGTTCTTTTCAAAGTCTTAAAATTGAAATGGTTTTTAATAGACGTATCACTACTTAGGTACGTTATGTTCTTAAACTTTTTATTAATGCTTCGAATTCACAACAAAAATATATTTGATACAAAAGAATGAAATATGTTGAATTGCCTTATGTAACAATTAAACTATTGGATGTGACAAAAAAATTTGTTTTATTTTCAAAAACCTCCACCGAATACAACTTTTTTATTATTGAAATGAATTCATTTCGGAAGAATATAACTTTTTTATCATTATATGCATATTTTATAACTTAAGGTAGCTGCCTGTGAAAAACCCTACCCTGAAAACTTGTCCGTGTGATTCATAGGTTTCAAAGATTTAATTTTAAAATTTATCTGAGATTCGTCAGCGTGGTTATGATGTTGCTTCCATTATGACGTTACACTATGTTAGTGCGCCGTCATCATATTCTTAGGTCTGGGAACCAAAAACATAAATGAAAAGCGTTGATTGACTAGACTAGCTGATCAACATATATTAAAACATATAAATACTAATTAGATATTATAATGTTATGAATATTATTAATATCGAATGCACAAAAGCAATTGAGGTAAGGTTGTGAAGAGAAGAAATATAACTATTTTGCTTTTCATGAAACACAATCAGTGCAAAAAATTGAGACAAAACTATTGACATACTAATTTAATTTGTAATAGTATTAGACAATTAGCTAAAGAAATTTAAAAGATAGATTGGTAATTGAAAATACAGAAGCTTAAATTGTAAGAGAAGCGAATTTAATGCATAAGTTTCAATTTATTTACTAGCCTTAACATTATTTTAAATAGATCAGTTCCAACAGACACTCATACTTTATAGAACAAAATGTGACATAATTGTTACGCCTTGAAGATTTTAGCACTTGAAAATAAAATGTTTGTAAAAATTACATTTAAGCCTTTTGGAATATTTCATTTTATGTTGCTTAAGATCATTTGCAATTCTTAAACAAATTGATTATTTTGCTAAGACGATCGACTTTGTCCGTCGATTCCTATTGTGACGTCAGTAACCCGCCAGCTACCTTAAACATTAATTAAGAAAGATTTATTATAAAACACTTTTAAATTATGTAACTTTTAAATTATGTAACTACATGTTTGAAATCCGAAATATAGATCATTAGTTGGCCTTTATAAACGAAATTCATAATTCACTAAACATTTGGATTGAAAAAATATGTTAAGGGCAAAGAAACAAGGAACAAGTTATAAATTATTGGAAAAAGGATTGCACAAAATGTTAGTGTTAATGATTGTTTTATTATTAATCTTCACATGTGTAGGCATTTTTTTTTCTTTTTGAAAACAAATGTCTGTGTAAAATTTCCCTGTTGTTTTTATCGTTCCCAATGATGTTCACCTTGTACATCCCCTGTCATTCACGGTACACACTCCATGTCCTTCCATAAAAGCCCCTGTCATCCCATGTACGCCCCTGCAATATCTTATTCACTCCCCGTTTATACCCCTGTCAAATCCTGCAAATACTGCCGTCTCCTGTGCAAAAGATAACAGCGAAATCTTGAAAATGGAAAACATTTGAGAAGCTTCTGGCAAAATATTGTAAAAATTCTAGGTTTTAATGTCTTCATGGTTATAGTAAGATATAACTTATATTTATTTTATAATTCAATGAATGTAACATTTTGTGAGTTATAATTCAATGAATGCACTTAACGGTGCCGACATAATCGATTCTGAAATTAGTTTAACTTTTAAAAAATGTTTTGGTTATGATATGTACATGAAATGTTCGTACAAAGAAGCTGTTTATACCTGTTGTACATGTACATGTAGTTGTAGTTTGTTTATTTCAATTATTTTAAAAACAAACCAGCTTGTTTGATGGATTAAATCTCTTATTCATAGAGGAAATACATAATATCTGTCTGTCTGTATGTCTGTCTGTGTACGAATGGTTTAATTTGGTTATACCTACGTTTACAATATTTCTTTCTCTCGCTTTTGATTTTTCTATCTTCCGTTCTTTTTTTATTCTCTGTCTATCTCACTCTCTCGGTCTTTCTATATCGGTCTCTCTCTATCTCTCTCTCTGGTCTAATTGAAATTTTGTAATTCATGTGAATTATAAGCAGAAAAAACAACATGTTTTCGATTGTAAAACTTGTAAGGACCATGTCTTCTCCCCTCCCCCTCCCCAAATCCAATGGGTAATTTAATTTTTTTTGCTCTGGATCCGCTAATACCATTATTTTAACACAGAAAAATTTCTACAAAGACAAACAAAATTGCAATTTATTTTTAAGTATTCCTTTTTTCAAACAATATGAGAACATATATATGTAGATACCGATGTGAACTTTCCGTTTATAACAAATCTCAGAAGTTCAGGAACAAAAATAAAAAACTAGACTCTTGTTGCTATAGCAACAAAAAGGTCTTCCGTTCTCATATAAATGTATTATTGTGTAAAATAAAAAAACAACAAAAAAAACCCAAAACAACAAAACACCAAACTTCTATCAAAAATTTATCATCTATGTAAATTTTTTGCTTTCATCACTTACAGTTTCTAAGATTTGCTTAATAAGATAAACTACTTGAGATATTTGATATATCTCACCGGAAGTAGATCTTTTTTGTTTATTTCACTTCGCATAAATGACTTATGTAAGCATTAAACTTAAATAATTATTCTTTGTTTAATAAAAAATAAAGTTAAAAAAAATAATTTTAAAATGCTTCCGGTGCCGACCGGAAGTTACGCCGACCAAAAAAAAAAATTGTGTAAACTTGTCTACATACATAGGTCTATCATCCCACAAAGTTTGGTTGTTTAAGTCATTACCGTATTTGAGATTTTGAGGAGTCAAGGTACTCTGCCTCGGGACAGGAAACGGAAAAACGGAAGTGTTTAATGAAAATAAAAGTTAGCTTTTTATAAACACTAGACAACGTGACTTTATTGCCTAACATTTGATCTAAAAATATTGAAGAAAAACAGTAAAATTTAAAAACAGCTTGATTTTTTCAACTCTTCCGGTGTGGACCGGAAGTGACGGTTGACAAAATGAAAACTGTTAAACACATCTTCTATCTAATGTCTATCATCCTTGTAAGTTTCATGTCTAAGTCACTTACAGTTTCTGACATCTCGTTGTTACAACATTTGTTTAAAAAAGACAACCTGAGATATTTGAGATATCTTACCGGAAGTAGAATTTTTTTGTTTTATTATCATCGGATAGAAGATATATGTAAGCATTTACACTTATATTTCAATTCTGTGTTAAAAAAATTAAATGCATAAAAAAAATATCAAATGCCTCCGGTGACGACCGGAAGTTACGACGAACAAAATAAAATAGTTTAAACACATCTTCAGACATAGGTCTATCATCCCACAAAGTTTGATAGTTCAAGTCAAGATCGTTTTTGAGATCTCGAAGACTCAAGGTTTTTTGTCTCGGGACAGGAAACGGACAAACGGAAGTCCTCAATGAAAATAAAAGATAGTATTTCTTAAAAATTAGACAACAGAACTAAATTGTTTATCAATTGATCTAAAATTGTCAAAGAAAAACAGTTTAACTTTTAAACAACTTGATTTGTTTCAACTCTTCCGGTGTAGACCGGAAGTAACGGTTGACAAAATAATGGCAGTTAAACACATCTTCAGTCAAATGTCTATCATCCATGAAAGTTTCGTGTCTTGATCACTTACAGTTTCTGAGATCTCTCGGTTCAAACATTTGTTTTAAAAAAGGCTACCTGAGATATTTGAGATATCTCACTGGAAGTAAAATTTGTATGTTTAATTAACATCGGATAGATAACATATGTAAGCATTTATACTTATATTTAAATTCTGTGTGAAATAAATTAAATGCGTAAAAATATAATTTTTGAAGTGCTTCCGGTGACGACCGGAAGTTACAACGAACAAAATAAAATAGTTTAGACACATCTACAATTATAGGTCTATAATCCATCAAAGATTAAATGTTCAAGTCTTTATCGTTTCTTAGATCTCATTGTCCAAATCTTTTTACCGCGGGACAGGAAACGGACGACAGGAAATGAATTTTGATAAAATGAAAAAAATTCCTCGAGATATTATCATTTTCTATTAACCCAGAAAATTTCAAGAAAATCTATCCAAATTGAAAAACTAGTTGCTAGCCCATGAACGTAGCACAAATACAAGAGTTAACAAATAAATGTTGCAAGATAATATTAAAGTTGTATTTCATGGTATAAAAATTTACATGCTACAGAAAAAAATTGCATTTATTTCCTTAAAGCCAAATAAGTACACAAATTTTTCTTCCTGGCTATTGGTATAATTTAATATAATATAAAATAATTTGATTTTTGTTTAATATAATATACATGTACATTTGTACTGTATGAGACAAACTAGTTGTTCACCATAGAAACATCAAGGTTTGTTAGCCAACAAACAACCTGGAAAATTTTGGTCACAAGAGGCTTAAGTGTAAGTGGCATAACACTATCAAAAATGTGAAATCTTTTAATTCTACCAATGCTTCTCTCAACATGTATTCTCAAAGAAGCAATTTCTTGAGTATCAAAAATTGCATCAGTGGAGAACTGTGGTGCACTACCTCTGAATGGGGGAATATTCAATTGACAGTTCTTTTTCAACAAAACATCTCTAATAGTGAAACCTTTATCAGCCATTACACTGTCTTTCTCATCTAATAAATCAATTAAATCTGATGATATTGTAAGTTCTCTGTCAGAGGTTTTCCCAGGCCAGCCTTCAGATACAAATGATATAACACTAGATGGAGTAATACCAACTAAAAATTTTACAGTTGTATGGTGCTTGTAATTTGAAAAAGTCAAACTCTGGTTAACAAGGCTAGACGGTTTTTTAATATAAATTTCTGTACAATCAATAATGACTCGAACTGAACAGTATCTCTTTTTAAATGAAGGCGGCATTGTTCTCTGAACTATATCACGTGATGGAAAAGGATTAAGACATTTCAATTCTTGCCAAAGTAAACAAATCCATGAAGAGAAATATTTCGAAAAAGTACTCTCTGAAATTTGGAAGCGTTCTGCTATATCGCTGGTCAAAAGTCCAACACGCAGTCTGATTAGTACGGCAAACAGCTGATCAATTAGGTCCAAGGATCCTGCTGATGCTCGCTTGCGATCAGAAGACTGGTCGGTGTATTTTGAAATACGTGTATATACATGTAAATTATACTGTATGCCAAAAAAATCAAATAAAAAAGTAAAAGAAATCAGCATACCTGAAGAGCCACATGAACACAGCAAATGAGGGAAGTCCAGTGTAAAATCGAGTCTTGGAGTCATCATCAGATATTTTCTGGAAACTCCACTTATGCCGAATAACCTCTTTTTGGAGCTCTTCCACCTCTTTCTTCAGTGCCATATTTTCCACAAACAAAGGGTCCTGGACACACTGCATACCTTTATTTAAATTCAATACATTTCATTCATTTGATTATTTATGATTAATAATATAAAAAATCTGCATGCATGTTTATTAACAGATATAGGTTATCCTAAATTAAAATAGAAATTCAAATGACATTTTCTAAAGTGGATATATATAATAATTTAATGACATGCATCCAATGTTTTCAATAATACATGATTTTAATATTTTAAGATATTTTAAAAATAATTTAAATCAGTTTTACATCAACTTTGTTTTCTGCCCTTTAAAATAAATATATATAAATAATTTAAATAATTTTAATGAAAATTTATGCAATGAGTAATTAAAATATATTATACAATGGAGCTCGATCAATCTGTACCTTCATCTTTCAATATCTTGATGTTAACATCATCTACAGGTAAATCTGGATTAGAGATACATGTGTTTTCTGTCAAGGATGAGACATCATCAGTTGTTGTAGTATCTGTGAGGCAATAGCTATGGCCAAACAAACTGAAGTTGTGGTGCCTTTTTAATGTTAGAGTTTCTTTTTCTTCCTGCTTTTTGAATTCCTATTTTAGTTTCAGATAAATAAAAACAATTACAATTTGTGCATTTTATGTAGTACTGTACATAAATGTATATGTACATATGCATGTATACTACTACCTTATATAGATAAAAATATATATGTATAGGGTTTCAGCATGATTTAATTATAACTTTAACAAGTTATATTACCTGTTTACTTTAAGTAAAGAAAGCAAATATGAGACTTTAGATAAACCTGGGTTATCCCAATAAATATGTATATAAGTTAATTTATCGAAACCGTTTAATTTTGTGTAGGCCTTTTTTTTAAAATCACCTGAAGTAAATTTCTTTTGCTGAGTCTTTCATTTCGGGCGGTTTGTGACTCTGATGTTTGCTGGGATTTATAGGCAAATAACATGACGATAGTTAATGTCCGTCGGATCGTCACTATGCCACGAATCATAAAAATGTTCTGAACACACTCGGCTGTACTCGTTTGGAGTCCAATCGTCCCTATTTATGGCTCTAATACAGGCTAATCGCTTCTTTCTGTAATTGGGGAATCGAAAAAAACTTACATCCTTCTCCTTCGCTTTACTTCCCTGTCTATTTGAACATTTAAATACCACGCACTGAATCACCATATTTACGTTGCTAATGTAAACTGTGGTATGCCGTCCGGAAGCGTTTGTGCGCATGCGCTAAAATCAGGACCGCAGTTAACGTGAAAAGGCTTATTACCAAGAGGAATATGCTGGTCATACAAAAGAGAGGGAGGTTGCAAGCTTGAGCATTGCAAATTTCAGCACATCTGTACAGAATGTAAGAAAAACCACCCTAAAACAAAATGCAGAGCCCAAGCAGCCGTTCGGAACCAAAGTGTCAACCCCTCTTTTAAGACAACAAAACAACAATGAAATTGTAACCCCTATAAGACCCAAAGTTTTAAAGTATTTTTAAAGGGCTATGATACCGCCATGGTGAATTATCTGGTGGCAGGTTTTACTTATGGGATTGAATTGCATTATGAGGGACCAAGATATTTTAGGTCATCTAAAAATCTTTTGTCGGCTTTGCAAAACCCTGTCATTGTCAACAAAAAGCTACAGAAAGAGCTTGAGGCTCACTGAATAATGGGACCTTTTGTTACACTCCCTTTCGATTATCTCTAAATATCCCCTATTGGTATTGTTCAAAAAAAAGAAGATGGTCAGTTTAGGCTCATACACCATTTATCATTTCCTGAAAACAGTTCTATTAATGATTTTATACCGGAAGTTTTTACTAAAGTCCAATATGCTACTCTTGATGATGCTATGAATATTATTGTTTCACTGGGTAAAGGTTGCCTGATTGCCAAAACTCACATTGAATCAGCTTTTCGCATTGTACCTGTTTGCAGAGAGGATCATGAATTACTGGGACTTCAGTGGAATGGCTGCTTTTACTTTGATAAATGCTTACACATGGGTTGCGCTAGTTCTTGTGCTATTTTTGAGAAATTTTCCTCGGGGTTAGAATGGATTGGTAGGGTAAAGGGTCACATTCCATACAAAGTACATGTTTTGGATGATTTTTAATTTATTGGTCCACCTGAATCAGAAATTTGTAATCAGAGTTTGCTAGTTTTCAGACTTATTTGTGAGGGCTTAAAGGAGGAAAAGAAGTTTCGGGCGACTACAAAGTTAATTTTCTTGGGTATTGAGATTGACGCTGTGGCGATGGAGATTAGGCTTCCTGAGGACAAGTTGGTTAAGCTTGTAACCAGATGACTATAAGGTGACCTTGATAGGTACTATGAAATGAACATGTAAGCTGTATATGCAAACTGCGCAATTATTAATATGTCAATTATTATGTTGGAAAGTCCTTGGGAAATTATATTTTGGAAACTAATTGCGCAGCAGCATGATCTCACACGTCCAGGTGTGGGACAGTAATGCTATATTTGTCATATTTGTAGATTCTATGGAGTCATGATATTGCACGCTTATCACAAACTACATGTTTTCTGTTAACCTTTTAACCTATACTCATGTTTTGTACTGATGCGGGAGATTGTAAGCCCGCATCCCCCGACGCTGTGATGGACAGTTTGACAGTTTTGATACTGTATTTAGAAGTAAAATATTGTTTAGGAATTTGATCAATAAATCTACTCTCTTGAACAGCGCAGATGGTCATGAGTAACCGAAACTGTCTGTCCTAGCCGAAAGGGTATATATATATGCATGTCGAATTGTTAGTAGGGAGAACCGATATGAGATTGTAACCAAACCACTATACGATACACCAAAATAAATTGTGGAAAAACTTTCACTGGAGTTTGACTTAGTCAAATAACAAGGAACAGACGGGGAGACTTTTGAGTGGTGGACCAATTGTCTTACATCTGTCTTGTTATTTTGGTGCCGTGACCAGGATAAGACGAAGTACAAGAAACGATAAGGAGCACATCTCAGAAAACTTCGTAAGGTAAGAATCCTTTTACATGTCACTATCGTCTCTATTTTTTTAGCGGTAATTTGAACAACGACTAACATGGCAACTGGTTATGATAAAGAAGGGTTTAAAAGACAAATGAGTCAGTTGGAACAAAGTATGGCAAGTTTAGGACAAGAAAAAGGGGAACAGGGTAAAAGTTCTGAAAAACCACAATCAAGTAGTCAGGAATCATTTTACGAAACCAGGGAATCTCAGTTCTATGAACCCAGACATCCGAAGCCGGATGACGAAAAAGATTTTTTTATGAGTCAAATGAGGGCAGTAACAGCCGCTCTATCAGTACCCTTGTCCTCAGTAATCACTCCGTTTGAGGGGGACCCTAGAAAATTTAAGCAATGGTTGAAAGAAGTAGAAAAATATGCAGTAATGTCAGGGAAAGCAAATCATGAAATACCTATGTTAGCATATATCACTAGTAAAGGGTCTGTGGGAGACTTCATAAAAAGATATCTTGATGAAACAGAAGCGTCGGAAGAAGTGCCGTCGTGGCATGATCTTAGAACTTCTTTACAAAATAGATTTGCTGAGATAACAGACCCACAACATGCCTTCGCGGTAATGCGTCGGACAAAACAAAACTCTAACGAGAGCGTGCAATTATTTGCCGAAAGATTATTACAAATCGCGGAAGACGCGTATAGCAAAGATAGAATTAAAGACCCTTTAGTGCAGCAACAATTGGTCGACATTTTCTGTGATGGATTAACTTTTGATTATCTTAGGATGAAAATTTTCCGAGAGAACCCTTAAGACTTAGAATCAGCGATTCAAGTAACTATGAGAGAACAAAATTTAAGACAGAGATTGGCCATTCGAGGGTCAGACATAACTGACAATAGGCAATATAATAGTATCGGTTTAGCTGCCCCTACTTTCGATACTACATTTCCCCTCTTAAGAGAACGTTTAGATAACTTCGCCCCAGTAGACGACAGACCTGAAGAGCCCATGGAGATCGATCATGCGCGGAATAATCGCTGTTTTAAGTGTAAGAAAACAAGCCATCGGGCCAGATTTTGTAAGCAAAACAAACCTCAGGCTAGGCCTCGCCCCCAAATAAATAAACCAGTCAATCAAAACAGGCCTGTACATACCATTGAACGTAACCCCCGTTCACCTGTGGAATGTTGGAACTGCGGTAAAATAGGTCATGTGCGCGCTGACTGTTGGAGCTCGCGCAACTATCAGAGAACACAACAAAACCGTGGGAGAACGATAGGTCCCAGAATAGGTCACGCGATACTCATAAGGAAAGTAATGAGAGAACAACTTCAAGTGTCACTCCTCGTCCATCTTTTAATGAACAAAATCAGGAAAACTAAGACGTTCTTCCTTCGTTGAAGCCTGGAGAAAGAACTTTAAACAAAGACCTAAATATGAAATTAATTTTACCAATAATCCTAGTAGTTGTTTATTAAAGATAGGCAAAAATAAATTTAGAGTTCTGGTAGATACCGGTGCAGCCGTATCTTTAATCAGTAAGAAAATGTTTGATAATTTATTTCCTCGCCCCAAATTATGTAAAAATGACATTCCCGCTCTTCAAGCAGCAAACGGCAATTCTCTAATTGTGATAGGGTACGTAAATATTTCCTTTAAGATTTCAGGATTAGCTTTAGTACATAAGCTTTATGTGACAAAGGGACTCAATCGGAATCTGATTCTTGGTCGCGATTGGCTCAAGAAGAACAATGTTCGTTTATATTTTGACTTAGGACTTATGCGTATAAATGGCAAAACTTATGCGGAACTCAAAGAAGACCTACATATCTCAACAATTGTGAGAACCTCTAAGAAACTATTTGTAAAACCAAATACTGTAACTGTGTTCTATGGGAGAGTAAATAATAAATTCCCTACTCAAGAAAGTGACCTAGTTGAAGTGAATTGCATAGACAATGACTGTATAATGGAAGACCCAGGACTCTACTTGAAAGACTCGGTTTGTAAGGTTCGCAGGGACGGAAAAATTCCTTTGATCTTCGTAAATCAAACAAATAAAGGCTACAAGATTCCAAGAGGATATATCGTGGGACGTATTACCGTCGTAAACCCGAAGGAAATTTCAGAAATATCCTCCGGACAAGACACCAAAGAAAAGATCGACGTACCAAAAAGATTTGAACAATCTGTACAAAGATTAGTAGACAAGAACAAAGACTTATTCGCGAAAAAGGATAGTGATCTGGGAGTAACAGATACAGTGAAGATGAAGATAGAAACAGGAGATCACCATCCTATAAAGAATCGACCTTACCGAGCACCCCTAAATAAAAGACAAATCATGGACAAGGCAATAGCAGAGATGATGGAAGCCAAAATAATAGAAAGATCACAATCACCTTGGTCATTTCCTTTAGTGGTAGTGAAAAAGAAAGATGGATCAGATCGGATGTGTGTTGGTTTTAGGAGCCTTAATAAGATTGTGAAACCAGTGTCATTTCCATTACCATTAATAGACGACATCTTATGCTTGCTAGGGAAGGCTAAATACTTTACTGCTTTAGACCTTAAAAGTGGATATTGGCAAGTAAAATTAGAAGACTCTAGTAAGGAAAAGACAGCCTTTGCATGCCACAAAGGATTGTTTCAGTTTAATAGAATGCCATTCGGGTTAAGTAACGCGCCGGCAGTCTTCCAAGTATTGATGAACATAGTTCTTCAGGGACAGGAGGAGTTCACCATTGCATACCTGGATGACATCTTGATATTTTCTGAGACACCAGAAGATCATCTACGCCATATTCAAGATGTATTCCATTGCCTAAGAGAACACGGACTGAAATTGAAATTAAAGAAGTGCAGTTTCTTTAAAGAACAGACAGAATATCTCGGCTTCATTATTAATGAGCACGGAATTAAACCAGATCCAAAGAAAGTGGAAGCCATACAGAAGTTACCTGCACCTACTACTGTCAGAGAGGTTCGTGGTTTCATAGGAATGTGCAGCTATTATCGAAGATTTATCCCGAACTTCTCGAAAATAGCAGAACCTTTGATCGACCTTACAAGAAAATACGCCGGATTCAAATGGACACCTCACTGCCAAGAAGCGTTTGATTTTCTCAAAGAAAGTTTAACAGTGGTACCATTATTGGCATACCCAGAAACAAATAAGCCTTACATCTTATATACTGATGCCAGTGACAACTGCATAGGAGCATGTCTTACCCAGAAGACTGACGAAGGAGAAGACAAGCCGATATACTATCTGTCTCATAAGTTGAGCAAGACTCAAGAAAAATGGTCAACTATTGAGAAAGAAGCTTTTGCCATACACTATGCTCTTCAGAAGCTAGACCATTATCTTCATAGTGCTCAGTTTACTATAAGGACAGACCACAAGCCATTGAAGTATATAAAAGAATCTCCGATGCAGAATAAAAAGATTCAGTTATGGGCACTAAGTATTGCTGGGTACAACTGCAAAGTGGAATACATTGAGGGCAGGTTCAACTGCTGCGCCGACCTTTTGTCGAGAGTACCAACAGAGAGTAAAGACGACGAAACAGAAGAACAATCTGATTGGATGAACCAGATGTGAAAGATAACTTTTTTGAAATAAATGTGCTAAATTCAAACGCCTTCTCAACTAAGAGTCTAGCTAAATGTGAAGTAAAGCAGCCCGATGAATTACTTAAGCCGTTCATCGACCTCCCAAAAGACATTGATGTTGGGGAAAGTCAAAGGAACGACGAACAAATAAAGAAATTGAGAGATAGACTTAGGAAAGGAACAGCAACAGCAACCGAAGAAAAGAAGTTCTTACAAATCGATGGACTGATGTACTATCTATCAGACGGAGACGCGGAATGTCCAAGACTCCGTTTGTATGTACCACGTGAGTTGGAGTTCTTAGTTGAGCAACAATACCATGACGCGCTTGGACACATGGGAGTGGACAAGACGTACGATGTCATCAGACAGAAATATTATATGCCTAACCTGTATAAAAGGTTACATTCCTACATAGAAGGATGTGTTGTGTGTCAGACCAGAAGTAACAAGAAAAATCAACCCCCATTGCAAGAAACGGATATACCACCTTTCCCTATGGCTAAAATGGGACTTGACTTGTCTGGACCATACCCAACATCTTTATCAGGAAATAAATACATAGTGTCATTCATCGACATCTACTCTGGATGGCCAGAAGCTTTTCCTGTACCCGACAAGTCAGCAGACAATATAGTTCACTTGATACTAGAAGAAATATATCCAAGATATGGTTGTCCTCTACAAATCCTTACGGATAATGGAACGGAGAACATCAACAAGAAAGTAGAGGAGACGTTAAAGGAACTTAATATCAACCATATAACTACGTCCTATTACAGTCCCCAAGGAAATGGCAAAGTAGAAAGATTCCACAGAACTCTACATGATGTCATGGCTAAGAAGTTGGTAGACAGTGCAGAAACTTGGGATATTCATCTCAACCAAACGTTAGCCGCTATTCGATTTCACCCCAATGATTCTTCAAAATTCTCTCCGTACTATCTGATGTACAATAGAGATGTAGTATTACCACTGGATACATTATTAAAGCCTCGACAAAGGTATATGGGAGAAGATCAACATAAGATCGCTCTCCAAGAACAGCATAAAGCCTTCATGTTAGTACATAAAAACATGAAAGAAGCGAAGAAAAAGCAGAAAGAACAAGCAGATAGGAAGAGTAAAGACGAAGAATTTCAAGTGGGAGATCCAGTCTACCTAAAGAACAATAGGAGACAGAACAAATTAGACAAGAAGTGGCTTCCTTACTACAGAATCATCGAGCAAAAAGGACCAGTTAGTTTTGTCATAAAGGATCAGTTGACTGGAGCAACTACCAAATGTCACGCACGACAATTAAGGTTGGCTGACATCTCGCATTGGCCCATTTCGTTTTCGCAAGGAAGTGCTGAAGATGGTCGAACCTTAAGAAGAAATTATTATGTTGTACCGCCTGAAGAAGAATCCGACTCTTCTGAAGAAGAAGACACACAACCAGAACCACTGGAGAGAGAAATACAATTTAAGAAACGGGAAAGAGAAGAATCTTCCGATGAAGAAGATATCCCTTTAGCAGAACTGCAACAACGGTTAAGAGCAAAATAGATCATGGATGATCAACAACAAGACATTGAATCGGCAGAAGAGACAATTCAGGACTATGAGTCAGAGTCTGAAAATGAGAACCCTGAGTTACAAATACCTTTAGATGATTTAAGAGTACCCCTAAATGAAGACATGGAAGTAGATGAAGTGAAAATAGGTCTAGGCTTCACCCCAACCCCCAATCAACCAAAGCCAATCCCTAAACCCCGTAAACTTAATAAACAGAAATATAATGAAGATTGTTTAGCTGTCCTAAAACAGTTAACCAACGCAATAACTAAAGTGATAGGATAAGTGAAGTACCTTTTATTTGCATATGTCGGAATCTGAGTTATTGGAACTAAGATTGACTCCCCCTAGTGAACTTTATATCAAAATAAGGTTTGGAGAAATCACATTAACAGCAACCTTGGACATACTCAATCACGATTTAAGTGATACAGAACCTTATTCTGATGTGGTTACGATAAGCATTAGAGGAGAAATTACCTACTCAAGTGTAGTAAGGGAGTGCGCCACTCGTTACCGACTGTAGATGTAAATTATCTTAAATGCTTAGCTTTTGTATATACTACGCTTTGTACATATTGCGTGCTTTTACTCATAAAGCGATACTGTGATAAATTTCTCGTTAGTGGACTGTCACGATTCTTGCAAATTTCTTGCAGAAATGGCAGGTGCGGAATCGGAGAGTTCATCGATGAGCTTGTATGAACCTATGGAAATGATAGATGAAGAAACACTTTCCATTAGACCTGGTCGAAACTCACTCGACAGTAATAGAAATGACAGAAACAAGAAGAAACATAATAGGGTGGATGTATACGTTTGAAAGAACTTTTTGTAAGCACCCTTGTATTCGAAGTTTTAATTATTAATTGTAGGATGAAGTGGGCATTGGTGGTACTTCTCGTAATTGGAGTTTGTGGAGCACTAGTTAGGAAAAGTGTAATCTTCGAAAAAGTCAAAGATATATCCTTAATACAGGGCAAATGGACAGCAATCACAACGATAAGTTTAAATCCTTATTGTAATATCCTAGATCTTCTTCAGACAGAGTTAGAAACGGTCAAAAATGTTTTGATACAATCAATTCAAGATGAAGCAGAAATTCTAACTGCTAATTTAACAGTCAGTACAGCTATAGTAACACCCTTGTTTCGGCTTCATCAAATGAGAGAGAGATTTTCGGTTGAAATAAATAACCTTAAACTAAATAGGAAATATTTAGAACAAGAGACACGTGAGATTCGTTTTATGCACCGTAGAAGAACAAGAGCACTAATACCAATCGTAGGGAAAGTACTTTCTTTTCTCTTCGGAACCCTAGATGAAACAGACTTAGACACCATTAAGACTAATGTTAGAAATCTGGCAGAAAATCAAGAACAAATAAAACATGTATTGACTGAAAGTATGACTTTTATAAAAGACAATCAACAGAACATAAACGAAAATCGTAGGACAATAAATAGCATCATTACTAGTCTAAATGCCTCGATGACAGAACAGTTACGACTGAATAAGCAAATGCGTGACATGCAAAGATTTAATGACATTTACATTCGCTTTGACGGGATCGTAAGCAGTATATCTGAAAGCGTCCCAGACTGCGCCAGAGCGGATCACAACATTCTTGTGTACCGATTTCGAGATAAATCCGGCCTGATCCACAAGGACTACCAGGATGATGGCGAATACGGCGCTGGTCGCAAAATACTCGGTGCTTTGCGAGACAACAACATAGAGAACGCGGCCGTCGTTGTCACCAGACTCTTTGCAAAACACGTTGGATTGCGGCGCTTCTCCATTATGGAAAATGTAGCGATTGATGCACTGCGCAAACTGAGTGATTAATTGGTATACTTTACTTGGGTGAGATACTGACAAAACTATTACTTTATTCTTGTCTACTTAATTGTATTCACATGCATTTCTACTGCACAAACCAGACTTCGAATGCCTCGCGCTGATATCCAAATCTTATTTATTTATTTATTTTTTTACTTATTCATTTACATACTTATATTATTTATATGTATATATATACATATATATACACAATTTGGTACTCTGAAATTTTTTAGTATTGATACAGGTATCATCTAATTAATCGATACGATTTTTTTTTTTCTTTTCCTTTAAGTTTATCACTAATCCGGGATTTTTAATTCCCCATCTATAGCTACTCGGTCTGCCTTTTCGGATAACCGCACAGGATGAATGACCATCTTTAAGTTCTCCTTAAAGATAACTTAAAGGTGCTTAAAGATAGCTTAAAGACGATCTTTAAGCCACCTTTAAGCTATATGTGTTGCTTAAAGGTGGCTTAAAGAAAGCGTAAAGATGGCTTAAAGGTAGCTTAAAAACTATCTTTAAGCCACCTTTAAGCTACCTTTAAGGACAACTTATAGGTCCTTAATGTCCAAACTTCTTTAAGCCACCTTTAAGCTACCTTTAAGCCACCTTCAAGCCACCTTTAAGCCATTAAAAAATCTTTTAATTCAATATTGTGCTTAATTTACCAACAAAATGTATTAACTTTATGATAGAAAGGGTTTTAGAAACGGTTTTTGTTCTAGAAAATAAAATGAAAAAAAAAATTTCAAAACGCCCAAGACGAGGATTGAACCCGGTGTCATATAATATCTTGAACCCCGCGATATATTGAACCCGGGTTCAAAATATCGCTGCGATATATTGAACCCCCCCCCCCCATAAAATATTGAACCCCGGGTTCAAAATATTATGGCCGCGATATTTTGAACCCCCCTCTAATTTTCATTGCCATTGGAGAGGGGGTTCAAAATATTATGGCCGCGATATATTGAACCCCCAACCTATTTCCAATTCCATTTGGAGAGGGGGTTCAAAATATTATGGCCGCGATATATTGAACCCCCCTCTAATTTTCATTGCTATTGGAGAGGGGGTTCAAAATATTATGGCCGCGATATTTTGAACCCCCCTCTAATTTTCATTGCCATTGGAGAGGGGGTTCAAAATATTATGGCCGCGATATATTGAACCCCCAACCTATTTCCAATTCCATTTGGAGAGGGGGTTCAAAATATTATGGCCGCGATATTTTGAACCCCCCTCTAATTTTCATTGCCATTGGAGAGGGGGTTCAAAATATTATGGCCGCGATATATTGAACCCCCAACCTATTTCCAATTCCCTTTGGAGAGGGGGTTCAAAATATTATGGCCGCGATATTTTGAACCCCCCTCTAATTTTCATTGCCATTGGAGAGGGGGTTCAAAATATTATGGCCGCGATATATTGAACCCCCAACCTATTTCCAATTCCATTTGGAGAGGGGGTTCAAAATATTATGGCCGCGATATTTTGAACCCCCCTCTAATTTTCATTGCCATTGGAGAGGGGGTTCAAAATATTATGGCCGCGATATATTGAACCCCCAACCTATTTCCAATTCCCTTTGGAGAGGGGGTTCAAAATATTATGGCCGCGATATTTTGAACCCCCCTCTAATTTTCATTGCTATTGGAGAGGGGGTTCAAAATATTATGGCCGCGATATATTGAACCCCCAACCTATTTCCAATTCCCTTTGGAGAGGGGGTTCAAAATATTATGGCCGCGATATTTTGAACCCCCCTCTTGTTTTCATTGCTATTGGAGAGGGGGTTCAAAATATTATGGCCGCGATATATTGAACCCCCAACCTATTTCCAATTCCCTTTGGAGAGGGGGTTCAATATATTATGGCTGCGATATTTTGAACCCCCCCCCCTCCAATTTTCAATTCCCATTGGAGAGGGGGTTCAAAATATTATGGCTGCGATATTTTGAACCCCCCTCTTATTTTAATTGCTATTGGAGAGGGGGTTCAAAATATTATGGCCGCGATATTTTGAACCCCCCTCTTATTTTCATTGCTATTGGAGAGGGGGTTCAAAATATTATGGCCGCGATATTTTGACCCCCTCTAATTTTCATTGCCATTTGAGAGGGGGTTCAAAATATTATGGCCGCGATATATTGAACCCCCAACCTAATTCCAATTCCCTTTGGAGAAATTGAAAATTGGAGGGGGGGGGGTTCAAAATATCGCAGCCATAATATATTGAACCCCCTCTCCAATAGCATTAAAAATTAGAGGGGGGTTCAAAATATCGCAGCCATAATATATTGAACCCCCTCTCCAATAGCATTAAAAATTAGAAGGGGGTTTAAAATATCGCAGCCATAATATTTTGAACCCCCTTTTCAATAGGAATTGGAAATAGGAGAGGGGGGTCAAAATATCGCAACCGTAAAATTTTGAACCACCTTTCCAATGGGAATTGGAAATAGGAGGGGGGTCAAATTATCGCTGCCATAATATTTTGAACCCCCTCTCCAATGGGAATTGGAAATTGGAGGGGGGTTCAAAATATCGCAGCCATAATATATTGAACCCCCTCTCCAATAGCATTGAAAATTAGAGGGGGGTTCAAAATATCGCAGCCATAATATTTTGAACCCCCTCTCCAATAGCAATAAAAATTAGAGGGGGTGGGTCAAAATATCGCAGCCATAATATTTTGAACCCCCTCTCCAATAGCATTGAAAATTAGAGGGGGGTTCAAAATATCGCAGCCATAATATTTTGAACCCCCTCTCCAATGGGAATTCGAAATTGGAGGGAGGTTTAATATATCACAGCCATAATATATTGAACCCCCTCTCCAATAGCATTGAAAATTAGAGGGGGGTTCAAAATATCGCAGCCATAATATATTGAACCCCCTCTCCAATAGCATTGAAAATTAGAGGGGGTTCAAAATATCGCAGCCATAATATTTTGAACCCCCTCTCCAATAGCAATAAAATTTAGAGGGGGTGTTCAAAATATCGCAGCCATAATATATTGAACCCGGGGTTCAATATTTTATAGGGGGGGTTCAATATTTCGCAGCGATATATTGAACCCGGGTTCATAATATCGCATAATATATTGAACCCGGGTTCAATATTTCGCGGTATCAAAATATTATATGACACCGGGACCCTTCGTTTACCAGCATCACCTCACTCCCTCTGCGCCACGGCATCTTATATATTTTAGGATGTTTTTATATCCTATAAATTAGTGGCTATTGAATCAATGTGTTGAGTGTGTATTTTTTACTTGAAAAGTTTTGACTTCCTTTCAGTTTGTAACAATCAATTATATCTAATTTATAAATTACATGCATGCTTGAATTTAAAATGAAATACGAAACTTGGTCTTAAGTGAAAAAAATATATTATACCTAAATGGAAACCGTTAGGCTTACTAGTACTTAGTTAATAAACAAGTAGATATAGGCTATGTTCATCTAATTCATAGCTAAATGAAATGCAAGGAAGAAGATGAAACTATTTCTTTTATTAAATGCATTGAAACTATTAGCTAGGGTATTAGTTCTACGCTATTTCCCGGTTTTCATGATCACGGCGCCGTTCCAGTATGTATAATTTTAATAATATTGATTATTATACATTTACAACAGATCTAGAATAACAAATGAAATGTTATATGTTTAAATGTTTAATTGTATACATGATTTTTAAATTATCAATTCTATAACAAACTATATTACCAATTACCGGTGACGTATTTACTGAATGTGGCAATTGCAAATGATGTATGCATATACATACAATTGTATGATGTACCAGGCCGGGTGTGTGACATATTTACCCTTATACATATATTTAAACAATTAACCCCCATTTATGATCACCGGTACAGTAATTAATTAGCCTCTAGATTTTACTCTTACATACATTATCTTTAATATGTAGACGTAACATTTTCAAAACCCACAGTTAGGAAATAATACTTTGAAAATGAATTTCAAATGTTAATAAACTTTAATTCACTAAACTTATCGTATACACGTACATACTAAGATTTCAACGCCTTTAGAAACCCTGACGTACACCTGGGCACACGACACACCTGTTGTGTATATCTTGTATATTCTGTGTTAGTTCCAGGGGTTTTCTTAACTTGGACAAACAATAGACTCTAATTAGATATACACAAACAAACAAAACTATGTCTAGACAAACAAAGCGGTAATATCCCGCCCGATATAACCAAGGCAGTTGAGAGTCTTTTCATCTTTAACATGTATCTAGCATATCTAGAATTAGACCTAGAAATAATTAAAAATTGAAAAAGAAAATACATATCTTAAACCGATTAAATTAAATCATGTATTATTGGTTCATTTTTTTATTTTGTTTAATAACCGGATGAACTTAGAGAGAGAGAGAGAGAGAGAGAGAGAGAGAGAGAGAGAGAGAGAGAGAGAGAGAGATATTTTACCGATTAATTTATAATAGGAAACAAACATACTTTAATACAATTTCGTGCGCATATTTAGATACAGAGACTGCGCTCACCCCTACAATAATTTTGAAACCAAAAAAAAAATTATGAAGAATTTTATAACGGCAATCTGTGTCCATCACAGCGGTGTCGATGATAGCGATCTGTGTTTAATGGGGCGACAATTAAAACCGCCTGGAACACCCCCCACCTTTCTTGGAAATTATATCATCACTCGGATCACCCCCTCCCATCCCTATAAAAGAGCTTTTACATTTAATATATGTTTTCAAGATGAATCTGTTCAGCTTGATCAAACCTGACTTAAAGGGAACTTAAAGATGGTGTAAAGACAGCTTAAAGGGAGCGTAAATGCCACTTAAAGGTGCTTAAAGGTGGCTTAAAGATGGCTTAAAGGTGACTTAAAGAAGTTTGGACATTAAGGACCTATAAGCTCAGCTTAAAGGTGACTTAAAGGTGGCTTAAAGATTGTATATTCTTTAAGCCACCTTTACGCCACCTTTAAGCCACCTTTAAGGACTTGCTTAAAGATTGTTTTTCGCCCTGTGCGAGCCTCTCTATTTTTGGTTTTACTTTTATAGTCATGTTGATGTTTCCGATATTGAGTATACACGTTTTATTTTCTGTAACGGCATACAAATTTATCAGGAATATTGAATTGGTAAAGCTCAAATAAATATTCAACACGACATTATCAAGTAAGTCGCAGAGCTACATTTAAAATGTGTCATATACATTTTGTTGTAAATATTTTTTTCTTGTTAATTTTTCTTTCCATCTCTTTTTGCACCCCCTTTCTGTTTTTGTTTGTATTGGTTCAATGTCTGGTATGTAGACATATTATCCTCAACATTTATCCATTTATTCAATATTTTTTCGTAAAGAAAACACACAACAATATCTATGAATCAGAATCTTAATTTTTCTCTACTTTCTTTAAATGTCAATGGTCTAGGAGCTACTTTAAAAAGAAACTGTGTCTTCAATTGGTTAAAGTTAGAATACAAAAATCATTTTGTTTTTTTACAAGAAACCCATACCACACCAAGTGTTGTTCCCACGTGGGAAAAAGAGTGGGGTTCCAAAATATTTTTCGCACATGGTTTATCAAATAAATGTGGTGTAGCAATCTTAACACCTCAAAATTTAGATTTTAAAGTTACGGATACATTCACTGATGAGGAAGGACGATTTTTAAAATTAACTATAAACATTAATGAGACCCTCTTTTATTTTATCAATATATATGCACCAACTAAAGATCATAAAACTAAACAAAATCAGTTTCTTGATTTCATGTTAAATCATTTGTCTGAAATTTGTGATGAAAATATTTTAATAGGAGGAGACTTTAATATCACTTTAAACCCAGAACTTGACAAAAAAGGAGGTACCAGTGAACCACATTCTACTTATAGAGAAAATCTAAAAGGTTTTATGGACACGCATGATTTAGTAGATATCTGGAGAAACCAGCATCATGATGCTAAGTTATTTACCTATTTTCAAAAGAAACCAATCATTTTATCAAGAATAGATTTTTGGCTAGTTCCATCTTTCTTATCCCCTTTTATAAAAGCAGACATTAAACACTCAATTAGATCAGATCATAGTCTTATCTTATTGCAAATTAATAGTGCTTCAAATTCTAAGAGAGGGCCAGGCTTTTGGAAATTTAATGCCTCCTTACTGGAAGATAATGTTTTTGTAAATCACATGCATGAAAATATAAATACTCTAAAGCAAAAATATAAAGACATGGAAGATAAACATCTTAAATGGGATTCTATAAAATGTGAAATCCGAGGAATTATAATTAAATACTCAAAAATAAAAGCTGGGAAAGAAAGAGAAAGGGAAAAAGAACTAAACAAAAAACTTGAATCACAAACGCAGTTGATTGTTTTACAACCCTCACCTAAAAATCTCAATCAGTACCAAGAATGGAAAAATGAATTAGAAGAGATATATAACAGTAAAACTAAAGGTATCATGTTAAGATCTCATGCAAAATGGTGCGAAGAAGGAGAAAAATCAACAAAATATTTTCTATCCCTTGAGAAAAGAAATTATAAAAATAAGCGTATAGATAAACTTGTAGTAAACAACACAATTCTGACAGACATAAAAGTTATACTAGAAGAAGAAAAAACTTATTATCAGAATTTATATAAATCATCTGAAATAAATGTTACTAAAAATGAATTATTTTTTTTTCAATAATTTAAATATTCCTAGAATATCTGAACAAGAGACAAAGAAATGTGAAGGTGAAATTAAGGAATCATAATGTCTTAAAATTCTCTCCGACTTCAAACTTAATAAAACCCCAGGAACCGATGGCTTTCAGGTAGAGTTTTATAAATATTTTTGGTATGATATCAAAGACTTAGTTCTTGAAAGTATAAATCTCTCCAGTAAAAAAAAGTGTATGTCATATGATCAAAGAAAGGGTGTCATCACTCTAGTACCCAAAAAGGATAAAGACAGAACTAATTTAAAAAACTGGAGGCCTATATCCCTTCTAAATTTTGATTAATTGATCCTGATCAAACAGGTTATATAAAAGAAAGGTTTATTGGTGAAAATATCAGAACTATTTCAGACCTTATCGCATATACAAATTTGAAAAATATCCCAGGCTTGATTTTACTAGTAGACTTTGAAAAAGCTTTTGATACAGTTGAGTGGTATTACTTAGAAAAAGTTCTTAGTATATTTGGGTTTGGAAATAGTTTTAAGTCATGGGTCAAAATCTTATATACTGATATTTCTAGCTGTATAATTAATGATGGATACACCTCAAATTTTTTCAATATAAGTAGAGGAGTAAGACAAGGCTGCCCTCTATCACCATACCTATTCGTATTATGTGTAGAAATTCTAGCAATAGCAATAAGACAAAATAAAAACATAAGAGGTATCAAAATAGGTGAAACTGAATTTAAAATCAGTCAACTTGCTGATGACACAACTTGTTTTCTTAGTGATGAAGAGTCAGGTTATGAAGTTCTCAACATTATGCAAAGGTTTTATAAATTATCTGGACTAAAATTAAATTTGAATAAAACAGAAGCAATCTGGATAGGATCAAAAAGAAATTATAAACCAGGCACTCTGCCAGTAAAATGGTCCAGAGGGGAATTTTTCTCTTTAGGTGTTTGGTTCAATAGTGAAAATGAAAATAACGCTGTCGACAAAAATTTAAAAACCAAATTAGAGGATTTAAAAGTAACCCTTAATCTCTGGAAAATGCGCAATCTATCACTTTTAGGGAAAATTTTAATCGTGAAAACATTAGCGTTGTCAAAACTTGTATTCCTAGCCTCTGTCATTCCAATACCAGAACACATAATTAATGTAGTACAAAAAGAAATAAATAAATTTATATGGAATTCAGAGATCCCTAAAATAAAATATACTATTAGCTGTCAAAAGTTAGCTGATGGTGGACTAAAATTTCCAAATTTTGAAATTCAAGTTAAATCACTTCAAATAAATTGGATCAAAAGATTTTTTAGTGAGAGTGATGCAAAATGGAAAAAATTAATAAGTGCTTTTATTAGTAAAATAGAAATTACTGATCTTCTCTTAACAAGATGTAGCCTGCCAAGTTTTCCAGCAAAGTTACCTACCTTTTATTATAATATAATTACTTCATGGAAAATATTTAGAAATTGTATGAATGAAATCAGCATAAACCCACCCATTTTTACAGAATGCTTGTGGTTTAACAATTTTATATGCATCGACAATAAATCAATCTTTTTTTCTGAATGGTATAAAAATGGAATAATGTTTTTAAAAGATATTATTAACAATGATGGTTCTTTCTTAGCTTTAGATGAGTTTTACGAAAAATTTAAATTTAAACCCTCTTTTCTTCAATACAACAGTCTCCTTTCCTCTATCCCAAATAATTGGAAAAAACATGTCAAAGACAAAACACATCCTCCCCATAGCGAAGGGAATATAATGCACTCCTTGTCTGTTCAAGGAAAACTTCTACCATTAAGTGAATTAAAATGTAAAGATGCATATTGGATTTTAATTAACAGTTGCAAGGAAATTACTCTCTGTATCCAAAAATGGTCAGAAATATTTGAAGTAGAAATTCCAGTCTCTGAATATAAAAAGATATTTAATTTACCGTTTCAGTGTTGCACACAAACTAACGCACAATCTCTTCAGCTCAAAATATTACACAGAATCATAGTACATAACAAGTCGCTTTTTAATATGAAATTGATTCCAAGTCCGAACTGTAACACAGACAACTGTAATGAAATTGACACTATACATCATAGATATTTCCAATGTAGAAGCATACAAATTTTCTGGAAAGATCTAATATATTGGTGGCAACAACATATAGAAAATGTCAATCACTTAACCATGCAAGATGTCATATTTGGTATCTACAAAGTAAAAAATGTTCCACTAAATTATTGTATTTTACTTGGAAAATGCTTTATACATCTAATTCATTCAAAATCTCCTGGCAAACAAATTGAGTTCATTGCTTTTGAAAATTTTCTAACAAACAAACTTCATGCGAAAGAAAATTATCTCTGTTCGAAGAATCAAATGCACATTTTTTATGAATTATGGCAGCCAATATTAATTAACTTATAAACTGTGGTCTTTTAGTATTATATGGATTGTCTTGATTGTTTGAAGTTTGCTGATTAATGCTTTCTACTATGTTAAAACTAAGATGCATGTATATTTTAGATCCATGTCAATATTTTAGCTCCATGTCCAAGGTACTCATATATTGATCTGTTTCAATGCCATTTATCATTTATTCTATTGTTTTGAATTGTGTTCTAAAAATATTTGTACCAAAATTATTGAGCCAATAAAATGTTCACAAAAAAAAAAAAAAAAAAAAAGTATATCTGAAATTGTTTCGGTAACTAGGAATCATTTACAGCAGCTCAGGCTACGACTGAACATGCTTTCGTTGGGACATCTGTCTCCAACAGTTATTTCTCCAGCAAATCTCAGACAACTCTTATCAGAAATTGAGAATCAATTACCCTCGAATCTTAAACCACCCTTTGATTCAAATACTGATCTTTGGTCCTACTATAGAATCTTACCATGTACAACTTTAGTTGGAGATAAAAATCTTATAATTGCACTGACCGTACCTCTTCTGGACACGAATAAACGTTTCGAAGTCTTCAAAATTCATAATCTTCCAGTTCCGAATCTCAAAACAAACCAATCAACTATGTTGGCTAGGTATAAAATTGACGAAAAGGCAGTCGTCATAGACGATGTCCGAAGTACATATACGACACTATCTGAGACCGAGTTAGTCTCATGTCTAAGTCAACATGGAAATTTTTGTTCAATAGATAAATCTTTCTATCCTGTAAGCTCAAGCAATTTGTGCGTGATGAAAATTTTCTGAAATGACCTTCCAGGAATTGCAAAGCTATGTCCCGTTTCGGTAGAAAACAATGTAGTCGATCCAAACGCAGTCAACTTACGCGAAGGAAAATGGCTGATCACTTCTTCTAAGCCGCTGAATCTTAACGTTAAATGTGGGGAAAATACAGTAGGGAAAACAGTTAAGAGTCCTATAGACATCCTGAGTTTAGGACAAGGTTGTTCTGGTTTTCATGGATCTTTATTACTACCCCCGTTCTACAATAAAGAAAATCATTTCAATATGACTGATTCATTCCAGAATTTCATTGACGAAATTAACACATGCACTCTTTGGGAACCTCTAAATTCAAAATACCCAGAAATTGGATACATAAGCATACCAGACAAACTAAAAGACATCAAAGAGTTTCCTCTGAACACACTTATGACAGAATTTTACAGGAACTCACTTACAGCCCATGGGATCATTAAATTGGGTGGGAAGTCCTTGGTTTTATGTCAGCTTAGCCTTAGCAGTTATCTTTATGTTAGGAATTTGTATAAGAAAAAGAAAAACTGTTAGGTAAATGGGTAACAGTTGCTGTGGTGGTTGTTGGTCACGTTGCCGCAGGAGAGATGGTGACGAAGGTGAAAAGGATTCTTCCAGAGGCACGTCATACTGCTGTGTAAATCCTGAGTTACGGACAGCCCCAAGGAAACCCCACCGAAGTGGAAAGTTAGAAGCCCGTAAAGCCGTTCATAGCACAGGAACGATCTCAGAGACTTTAGCACGCCGTTTTACAAGAGAAAAGGAAAATGTGGAATCTCCCTGGAGTAAATACTATCAACCTGACCCTGAACTCGCGAGAAGATATTTAGAAGAGAAGGCCGCCATGTCTGTAAACCAGAGGAACGTAGGAAACGTTCCGCGAGAGGTAGTCTCGCCATCCGCGCCCGATCTCTACCCAATGATACCCCCCATGATGTATGAATAGAAGAATCCGGTGAAGACTGTGAAACGTGTATTCAAATATATTGTGTTATGTGTGATAAAATATTATATGTGTTTTCGGGAAGGATCCTACTCCGATGTTGAAGAACTAGAAGAAACTACGGCAACTGTGTCAACTGAGGTACATGTGGTGCTTTAACATTTTAACTTTATGTTTTGACATTGCTATGAAATTATATATGCATATGTTATAATCCTGGTCATTTTTTATTCTAAATCACTATGACCTGTATATGTATAATCTTGTTTCAAAATGAATTATGACATGTATGATTTAGATGATGTGAAATGTATATATTATAAAGTATAATGATAGTTCATCATCCTGGTCACTATGAATTGTATACATCCTGGTCACTATGAATTGTATACATCCTATGAACCATATAACCTTGGAACTGTGGACTGTATGATCATAATTCTTTATGTATGTGTTATACAACATAATGATTGTTTATTATTATGATCACGCTTAGTATCCTGGTCACACTTGAACTATCCTGGTCACACTTAGACATCTTGCATCCTGGTCATCTTAATAAATTGTGTTATATTTTTGTTTGACGTCCACAGCCAGAAAGGGAAGTATATCACTTGATGCTACCCCTTAAAGCGATGTTCCGACTGGTACGTCACTGGAAAGTTCATCCGAATTAGGGGAGATCAAGGATAATTTCCTGTTCTGGGCACCAGGCAGAAGAAATCTCCCTCTGGGATATTTCTTTTGTTTGGGGGACGTGTGTAACCAGATGACTATAAGGTGACCTTGATAGGTACTATGAAATGAACATGTAAGCTGTATATGCAAACTGCGCAATTATTAATATGTCAATTATTATGTTGGAAAGTCCTTGGGAAATTATATTTTGGAAACTAATTGCGCAGCAGCATGATCTCACACGTCCAGGTGTGGGACAGTAATGCTATATTTGTCATATTTGTAGATTCTATGGAGTCATGATATTGCACGCTTATCACAAACTACATGTTTTCTGTTAACCTTTTAACCTATACTCATGTTTTGTACTGATGCGGGAGATTGTAAGCCCGCATCCCCCGACGCTGTGATGGACAGTTTGACAGTTTTGATACTGTATTTAGAAGTAAAATATTGTTTAGGAATTTGATCACTAAATCTACACTCATGACCAGCGCAGATGGTCATGAGTAACCGAAACTGTCTGTCCCAGCCGAAAGGGTATATATATATGCATGTCGAATTGTTAGTAGGGAGAACCGATATGAGATTGTAACCAAACCACTATACGATACACCAAAATAAATTGTGGAAAAACTTTCACTGGAGTTTGACTTAGTCAAATAACAAGGAACAGACGGAGAGACTTTTGAGTGGTGGACCAATTGTCTTACAAGCTGCAAAAAGCAATAGATGCAGTGAAATGCAAACGTAAAGTTTGCCTAAGAGAACTTCAATCCTTAATAGGACTGCTTAATTTTGCATGTTTTGTGATTATACCAGGTCGCACTTTCCTAAGACGACTTATAGACCTTACGAAGGGTATTGTGAAGCCACATCATCACAAGGATCTTACTAAAGAGAGTAGGCAAGATTTAGCAGCTTGGTCATTATTCACCAATCCATGATTGTTTCATGTTTCATTAACCATGATTTTGGTTAGAAGATTAGTGTTGGCTCTTATGAAGTACAATATATTGTTTTCTGCAGAACACATTTTAGGGTTGTTCAATACTCTACCTGATTTACTTTCACGTTTACAGGACAAAAAATTCCTGGAGGTGTCGTTGGACAGGGAGGACGAACCAACAGCCATACCAAGCCACCTTTTGCAGCTATCCAAAACACAGCTGTTACCTTGATTGAAGCGGCTTTAGCCCCAAATACAAAGATTGTCTACAAGCAGGCCCTAAATTGTTTTCAGATATTCATGCATAGTTATTACAAAACATGCTGTATTAAGAATGTTTCCCTTGAACACATTATTAGTTTCGTTTCCTATCTATTTAGTATAAGCAAAGCACCAAGCTCTATAACAACATATTTGGCAGCGCTGGCATATTATTTTAAAATGTCTAATATTCCAGATCTTTCGAATCATTTCTTGATAAAGAAAATGTTAAGCGGGGCAAAGCGTCTCGCCAGCTCCCCTGACGTGAGGCAGCCTATTACTCTGGATATCCTGGAGAAACTTCTAGTAGCAGTGCCTCATGTAGCCAATTCTAGTTACCAAAAATGTTTGTTCATGGCTAGGTTTATTATAGCATTTTATGCTTTTTTCTTCGAGTCGGAGAAATCACAGTTCGCTCCCTCTCTTACCCAAACTTGCTGCTTTTGAGTAATGTATCCTTCAAGACAACAGCCAAAGCAAGTTGTATGATTATAACAATGACCAACTTCAGCACAATCTGGGGAAAAATCCTGTGCATCTTGAAATCAAATCTCAGCCATTCCGCAGTTTTTGTCACTTGCAAATCATGAAGAATTATCTCAAAGTGAGAGGTGCAGAGGATGGGCCTCTGTTTTGCTACACAACAGGAAGGCCTATACCACGTTCTGAATTCTGCCAAGTGCTGAAATTGGCTCTGAAGTTTTTAAAGTTGGACAGTAATAAATTCAAAGCACACAGTTTCAGAATAGGAGCAGCAACTCAGGCCCACCTACAGGGCTTCTCAGATTCACAAATAAGAGTTATGGGAAGGTGGCACTCCGAGTCATTTCAGAGATACATCAGAGTGTCCTTGTTTCCAACATTTTAGTTTCTATATCACTTTAATGTTCTGGGATTTATGTTATATAGGGTCAAATAATAATGGATAACTGGCTGAGGCGGTATCCATTATTGTGTGACTCTGTATTTGAGTAATTTTAACATTCAGGCGTCGGTGTGAGTTTGAAATCTTATATTTTCATGTTTGCTGTTTTACAAGATTAATGGTGAAGATGTACAGGTACAGTGCATGGATGTAACATATTTAGGATATTTGTCATATAGGTTCTAGTAATGATGGATAACTGACTGAGGCGGTATCCATTATTGGTGGCTCCGTATTTTAGTCATGAGGTTGAAATCTTTCAATTTCCTTTTGTTTTATTAGAGTAATGGGGAAAGAGGTACATTACTTTGAGGTAATGGATGTTTGCAATTCAGGGATAGGGCATGAGACCCTAAGTGTTTGACTTTGTCAAATTGATGATTTTATCATCTTGATAGTTATACTTTTCATGTTTTATTTCACAGGTCTTATGATATAGATATTTCATGTTGCAAGTTTAATTTTAAATATTAATGGGGTGACTATCTGAGGTGGCACCCAAGTATTCCAAAAAGTAGTTGGAAATAAGTTGTCAGATGTTTAAAGGTGTGTTACAAGGTATTTAACATCAAGATGTATGTGTGTTCACATATGTACTTTTGTTTTGTTTTGTTTTTTTTTGTTCTGTTAAAAGAATTGTTTACCTTCAGCTGTTAAAAGGTGTGATATATTTCATGTTCACTTAGCATTGCTTTGGAGGTGACTAACTGAGGTGGCATCTAAGGTTTACAAAATGAGTGTACATGGTTGTTCACATGTTTTTGTAAATAGACATTTAGTGGTTTGTGTTGCATTGTTATAGCAATTGTTTCATTTAAACATGTACATTTTACATTTGGATGTATTCCAAATATGAGTTAGTTAATAAACTTTAAGACTCATAACATTGTAATAGGTTATCTATAGGCAATAGCAATGTATTTTATTTCACAGTGAGCATGCATGTCAAAATTATCACTGGTTATTGAATCTCTTTTTCTGTAAATTTAGCTTAAGTACTATTCTCAATGTTCTTAGGAAATATTTCTATACATTGGTATAAACGAGTTTTCATCTTTAAATCTTGATTCTCTAGAATCGTTACCGTAAAACGAAGCACATTTTTGGGTGGGGCGAGGGACACTTCTCATGCAGTTCAGTGTCCCTCTAGTGGGATATTTTTTGGGTCCCACCTTCTGCTGCATTTTTTATAATTTACTAATTGTATGCAGTCTCACATTTTCATTTTTATATTCAGTATAACTTCATCTGGCATTTTCAATAAATGCTCTTCACACAAGACATTGTTTTTCTTAATCAAGGTAGCAGCAGGACAGAGCTGCAAATGTGCTTTAGGTCCTATTCAATAGTAATAGTAATTTAGGGTTTACCAGTATTTAAGAGCACATAAGTGTATTTATGTACATATATATAAAGGAATTTATGTGATCGAAATACTTACAGTTTTTATGTATCATATTTTAACTACGTAACAATTATTCAAATTATGATAGTATGAGGATATAGGTGGTCTTTTAGGGTTTTTATACTTTTCCCGCTAAGAGCATTTTTCGTCTATTACCCCGATCCTTAATATATCAAATTTGGCTCCAAATCGGTGTGATTCGAAGTTTTGCCCACCTCCACCCTTTCTATCCTCCTTACTATAAGTTATTTTGTTTGTTTGAGTTGAATGGATAATTTCCTTTTGTAAAAGGTGTGGTATATTTTTTGGGCCCCACCTTCTGCTGCATTTTTTTTATAATTTACTAATTGTATGCAGCCTCACATTTTCATTTTTATATTCAGTATAACTTCATCTGGCATTTTCAATAAATGCTCTTCACACAAGACATTGTTTTTCTTAATCAAGGTAGCAGCAGAACAGAGCTGCAAATGTGCTTTAGGTCCTATTCAATAGTAATAGTAATTTAGGGTTTGCCAGTATTTAAGAGCACATAATGCAGTTTTAAAACGTTTGAATTTATTCATTACATTCACATCTCTGAAGTCACTATATAAACCTGTGTTCTTTTACACGATTTTGAACATTGTTGAATCGAATATTTATTTGATATAAATATTAATATTCACACCACCAAAATTATTATCAATCCAAATAAAATTTCATTAAAATGAAGGACCTATTCCATATTTCAATGTTATTGCATTTTCAACTTAGTACTTTTTAAAGAAATGATCTTTTAGTCAATAGTCAAACATGACACTAAGCTTTATACATTGTTTGTATATATTGCTATCTTTATGCTTTGAAATAGATAATCATCAGCTGCTATGTAGATTTTCATGTAAGTCCTGCCTACCTACGTCATAGGTATAAACTTGAGTTGAAGCTTTTTTGTTTCAATTAGAAATATACTTAGAAAGTATGATGTATTGGATAGTTAACTGGACTTCTTGCATTTTTATTTGCGCTGAGTATATTTGTTGCATTATTTTAGAAAATTTTCAAACCAGATATGAAGAACACTAATAGATTGAAGTTTAAATATTAAGAAAAAATAGTCAAGTATTGTGAAAAAAAATAGTTTATTCACATATTTCTATAGAAAAAAAACATTCTAGCAAAATCAGGAATAGAGCCACTACAGATATGAACTCCTTTTAATAAACTTATCTATGCCCTCATTATGAGATGTTTAGTTAAAGCTAAGTTTGGTGGTATATTTATGTAACTTTCATCCAGACACATCACTATCAGAGATTAAATACATTTCAAATTACATCCTTCACAAGATGTCCCAAAACTTTGATGAAATGACACTTTGTGGCATTTTTGATAGTGCAATTATCTCGTAATAACGTTTCTTTGTTTTCTTATCCACATACTATGTACACATATCACGAGCTATTTTTAATCAAATAAACTGCTTATTACTATATGCGCTTATTATTATTTCTATTCTTTTTTTATCTAAAAATTAAAAAGAACATATACTTACAATCCCTGATTAAGTATTTCACACACGTACAATTTACCCGCATTTCCTTTGTTTTTATTAAGTTTTAAGGTGGCTCAGTACACCTTAAAGGTCATATGAAACGATTTTTAACAGTGGTATTTTACTTCAAAAACATAAAGATTGATTCACATATAAACTAAAATACGTACAGAAATTTTTTTTTTCAGTCGCTTTAGTATGTAAAAATGGTGTAAACTTGTTCAATTAAAAAAATTGTTACTCGCTTATCGTTCTTGATTATGACGTCACAAAGACCCACTGATGTAAACAACGTAATAAAAATAGTGTGATTTTACGCAATTTTATTGATCAAAATCTGCTCAATACCATTTACATGGAGGAATCTTTGTTTGCTGACGATCTACCCGATTTCGTAGTACAGCCGTATCAGTTCGAACCAGTCTGAAATAACGCACAACATACGGATGACTTTGGTTCTTAATCGGAAGATGATCTTGAACAGCCTACCGTTATGAGTCAAATTCCTTTGCCCACAGATACTAACTGGTTAAGTATAACGCAAATAAAATTTAAAAACCTACTGTTCATATGTTTGCGCAAATTAACAAATACAAATAAACATAAATATAACTCATTAATGTATATACATAGGTGTAAATGTGGCAACTGTGTGATTATGGACACAGCTAGAGAATGTAAATGCTGTCATGACATCGCTGAAGTATGCAGCCGCATGGAAGAAATCGCATGTAACTTTATTATCTAGCATCCTAGCTTTGCAGTGAATTGCCTGAATCACTATGTCTTAGATATCTCCTACTATGAATATATCCAAGACAATGGACCCCTGGGAAACGATGAACCAATCCACGAGTAAGATTTACAGCTGAACATACAATGTACTAAAGTAAACTGATCCAAAGCATGGGTCCCATCCCCCCCCCCCCTTGGAAAATGAAAATTTATTTAATTTACATAGTAAAATTATCGCAAATATGCCTAGGACCTCCATGGCAAACATAATTATCCTTCGAACCCCCCCCCCCCCCCGGAAAACTTTTCTGGATCTGTGCATGCAATATGAAAAACTTGTACCATGATAAATAAGCCAGTGTTAGTTATAAAATTATATAATTAACAAAATGCATTTTTTTTCAACCTACACACATCGTAGCAACGGTGTGGGGGGGGGGGGGGGTACATTAATATTTCAAATATCAAGGAATTAGTTTTTTCCATTTGTTTTCTTTTTCTCCTTGTCATGATGTTGTTGTAGGTCTGCTTCCCCTTTAAAAAACAATGCTACGTTCATGCAATTGAAAAAGACTTGTTTCATAACATAGACCAATACAAGTTTATAACTTTGTTTTTAGGCTGTATCGACATTTAGCATATCGTCGGTCCGCAAGATTTATTTGGCGGCGCTTAGGAAGACACAACCGACGCATATTGCCAGCTTGTGTAGTGACAGCTGTAAGACAGAAATTTCCAAGCCAACCATATTGCGGATTTAGGTATCCCGGGGAACCCCGCTAACGTATAATATTCGGCTACTCATACAAAAATTATCAAAGATTGTTGTACATTATAAAAAAGAACACGATATGAAAATAAATTGCTTAAATTTTAATTAAAACGTGTTGTGTGTCTTTGAACTGTAACGTCCTTCGGTGGTTTCGGGGTGCTCTGTGCAATAGGGGGAGGGACTTGTACATGGCGGTCAATGGCATCCCTTGCTTTAGTGTAGCTGTCGTTTAGCTCCCGCAATTCCACCACAGCGTTCATAAGATCAGCAATGTAATCTAAAAAATGTAGACGGATTGCGTTAAATGGTGAAAAAAAATATTTGAAAATTATTTAGTTTTTGTTAAAACTTACTGAAGGTTTGATCAACTTTCACTTCTTTGGCTACACCTTCTCCACTTCTTCCTTTGGGATATGAAACAGCGTATTGCTTATTCCCATCTTTTGTCATGCTCTGCTGTCTTGAACTATTTTCGTTGAAATGCATAGTTGCAAGGAATAGCCTGAAACATTTTTTTTTCAAAAATATTAAATCGGATTCTGAAAATGCCCATTAATGAATAAATAATTAGGTAAGTGGTGTTTTTTATTTGTATCTGAGAAATATAGCTATTTCTATTTTATTCGTTATTGTGTATTTACCTAGCCTGCATCTGTGTGAAGAAGAAATGCACAGCTTTGGGTGCAAAAGCGCAAACTACTTTGTGGAATGATTCCAGGCTGGATGTCTGGCCAATATGCGATAGTTTTTGTATGTCGTTAACCAAGAGTTTCCCTTTGACAACTGCCTCCAATTCCACATATGCTTTGGAACCTATTCAAAATAAACAAACAATCATAATAAACGTTAACCGTACGTGCACATATAGATACCGGTACGTGATAGTAGTTTTAACAGTTGCAATATGCAACATAAGTTATATTCGGAGAGGCACCTCGCTTTATCCAGTCCCTATCAACTAGAGGTCCATGTAAACATCTCGTATAAAGGTCGCCATGTCCCTCGTGAACATCTACGACGTGGTTGAGAATGGAAAGCCATTTCTGAGATATCAGATCACCATTACCGTTGCTGGATGCAGCACACCAGTATAAATGGTTGCTGATGGAGTGAGACCATTCACCAACTACATTGCATAAGCGCTTTTTTGATATTGCCTGTAGCTTCCTGTACACACCTTAGAAATATAAAAAAAAATTAAAACGTTAAAGAATAAAATACACATATATATTACCATATTAAAATGAAAATAAATGTACGACTGTAATACCTTTCGCAACATGCCACACATCAAACAGGTGGACAATATGCGGCTGATCGTTTTTCATGTAGCATTTGACCTGACTGTGTCGATCAGTCACAAGATGTGAGATGTCGATGTTTTCTTCCTCCAGTCGTGACAAACTTCTCTTCAACCCCTCAAGTTCCATATGATACGAAGATTGTACTTCATTGCTCTGTATAAAAACAATCAAAAATTTTATTTAACTATAGTAGTACAAATCTAACAAATGCTACACAATGCAGTAAAACTGTTAAATGTAGTAGTCATAAATACATTATTACTTGTTAATGTGTAATATAAAACGAAAACGAAAATACCTGGACCAGCTGAACATCTAGCACTTTTGATGTATCCAAGCTGGTTCATAAGGGAGTAAGATCCAAACTTCGCTGTATGGCCCGGTGAACAGCATCTTGCGTCACCCCCTAACTTTACCGGAAGTCCTCTTTCTCTAAGAGAATCGAACATTTCCTGCTGATTTTTCTGCCATACCTGTGAATAAAATGCATAATTAAACCATGAAACTATATGATAGATTGAATTTCTTTTATATTTGACATTTCATGTGTTTAATAGAAATTTCCTGTTATAATCTAAAAATACATTTTCATTAACTTCAATGAAACAATTTTGATGCATATATTTTTTCTGTCCCTTTTTTCTTTAAAAGTATTTCAACTCACCATTTGAACAGCTGGGACTAGGTAAAGTTGCTGCAGGGAAAAATAAGTCCTGTAACTGAAACACTGGATACCAGCAAACTTTAATGTGTTGATGGCTTTGACTGGACTTGCGCCACTAAACAGGATTGCAGCAGCAAAAACCAAATTGCCCCATGGCATCATTCCTGAAAATGGTTGACTGGCCCATTCCCATTGGCAATCGCATTTGTTGCATATGGACTGAATGTGTACAACAGTGCCCAACACACGCCATACATAGTCAGTTTCCTGTGTGTGGTTTCCTTAGAGCAAGCATTGGGAGGGAAGGAGCTGCTCCAGGCTGCTTTTGTAAACAATAAATTTGGTGTCGCCACTTAAACTGCTGACATTTTTCGGCTTCATCTCTTCCTCATCTTCATTCGGCAGGCTCCACTCTATGTCCGAGTCGTCCATTTCGAAATCAGATTCCATCCAATTGTCACCCGTTTCTTCTTCTGTTTCTATTGTGTCTGTATTACTGGTATATGTATCAACTTGTATCCCAATTTCTCTTGTTTGGGGAGATGCCTGAATACTGATGCTTTGGCTCTCCTGTATATCGATATTCAAATTAAATAATAGAAATAGAGTTGGTCTTTGATCCATATGCATTACTGCTTTAGTATAGATATATAGTACATTTGTTTTTTATCAAAATATTTATAAGAAATGAATAACAGGTATCTAATAAAAAAAACCTACGTTAGAAGTTTGGGTAAATGCATGGAACGTTTGGGTAGCATTTGAATCGCAGTTCAGTGTTGTCGCAGACTCTGTCAGAAAATTTATAAAAATTGTAATTTCGTCAACAAATATATGCCGTTTTACACGAAAAACACACATATTTAATGTAACACTCCCCCTTTTCCATTGTGTACCTCTCATGCTGAAATCGTCTTCGTTTGACAGGCATGGATCTGCAAGACTATCACCCATAACAGACGTCTGTGATTGGTTGCCGTTTTTTCCCATGATAGCACTTGGTTTTGGAAATTGTGTAGGCGATTTGTCTATTGCATTACACATCTGAAATTCACAAAATTAATGTTCGATGTTCATGTTTTTTTACATTTAAATTTTTCATCAATTTTTAATTAAATCAAATTCTATGAATATACAGAAATATTTTTTTGTTGATTTTTGATATGTTTTTATCTTTTGTTTGTATTTTGTTTGTTTTTTGTTGTTGTTTTTTTTAGTAAAAAATATTTTTGTTATGGAAAGTACGCGCATTAATCAAATTGTTATTACAGGGCCCAGTATGGATAATAAGAGCAAAAATTCATACGTGCATCTGAGAAAGGATCAAGGCCTACATTGATCATTTATGACTCAAATTTGTAATGATTATGTGATATAGTATAAATACCATTTTAAGTAGATGCATTTCTTCAAATTCACGTATATTGAAGTACAAAATGCTATATAGTGTTTTAATTTATGATGATGAGTAATCTTTTAATAGGCCTTTATTTCCGCATTACATGTACAGCATACATACTTCCAAAGCATTTCGCTTGAAGTAAGCCGTGGATTTTCTACGCATCTTCGTCTTTGTTTCAGTCTTTGGGAAGTCAAAGATCGTTGGCACAGCGTCTGGTTTCAGATCAATTTTTTTGTATCCACATTTTTTGGCCACAGATGGGTGTATTGAAAACTGGTCATCGGTGAAATGTTTCGCACACAACCTTGAAGTCTTCGTAGCTACAAACCCATCTCGTCGAAGATTATGTACCCAAATTCTTCTAAATTTTGGATCTTTTGGAAAAAGATACATTGCCACACCCTTCTGTGACCGAATGTTGCAGTTAAATGCAGCACACTGGGGCATTTTCAAAGAAATGCAGCAAAATTTTGCTATATACTATCCTAACGCACTATTATTGTTTACACTCAGTGGGTCTTATTGACGTCATCAACAAAGGGAGAGAAGCCGCGTATATCGGAAATCATTTTCGGGATCGAGTACTTTTGATCACCTGCGCTGCTTTAATTTTTCTTTATTTTTTCATTGAATAATTAAATTCTTGTTTATTATACCTTTATTAACACATTTCTGCATAAAACTAATTTTCTTTAAAAATCGTTTCATATGACCTTTAAAATAGTTTCTAATATCAGCAGATTACTTATGATAAATAACATGATGCATAAAAAGTATATTAGTCAAATGGGCGAAACAATATTCAAGTTTTGGTTAAATATATAGGATAAAATAATACTATTTTTTTAAAAAATTCAAAACAAAAAATTGATTCAGTAAATATGAACAAAAGCCATGGTGGTTTCAATTCGTGATCTGCGGTTTACAAGCCCGACTCTTTAACCACTGAGTTACAAAGAAATTCAACCAATTCGATTGAAACGCACAAAACATTTAAATCTCCATCTTGCGTCGTAGTGCCTTTAAAAGGTTTCATGTAGTGAGGTAGGTTGTAGGTTAAGGTCTCGCGCAAGGAATTTACTTTATGTTACAAAATAGCTTAAATTTAATCGACCAATAAAACAGATTCTCATAGTGTACATGTATGAGTCCAAAATCAATACTGTATGCATAAAAAATGATACTAAAAAGTATAAAGTAATATACATTTTGTATTAAATTTTAAGGAACTCTTATTGCTAGGTTCATTTTGTTTGGCATTTCCCTTGCGTAATACCTTTAATTCGAGCTATAAAGGTTGTTATCATAGCAATGAAACAAATACATAACCCGCGTATATTTTCTGCAATGTTTACTTTCTTAGCTTCATACTTTGATGAATCACCTAACCAATGAATGGATTTTATTGTTAAAATGTATTATTTTTAAAAAAGTACAATGAATTGTAATATCTAAATTACTTCAGGCGTATTGGAACGTATCAAATTTATTTAAAAGCTGGTAAGTTTTTCAATAAGCAAACATTTTTAATAATTATTGTAATCGGTTAATATATGCAAAGTGAGTTGCAAACATTATTATTTATTTTATTCCTAAAATATACTGGAATTTCGCGTTTAACTAATTATTTAGCGTTTAAAACATACGTTACCCCTCCTCTCCCCTACATTGAATTTTGTAACTCTGTCTTACTTAAGAAAGCAAACTTTTATACTTAACTCTAATGAGTATTAGTTCGATAAAACGTGCATGTTAAATTTGATGAACATATCATTGTTCTAAAAAAAATTAAAACGAAAGTATCCTTAGTCGGTATATCAGTAATGAAAAAATGAAAAGAACGAAAAACCTTAGTAGAGTGTATTAATGTGCAGTAAATGTACTAATGGGCTATTGAGAGTACTGTTAGACTTAAAAGTGATTTATGCACTGTAGAGTTCTTCGAGTGACTTAAAGCTGAGCATGGCTCAGAAATCGGCACGTCAAGCTATTCTACGATACCAGTAATCGGGTATACAAACTCTGCGGGTTCGTTTCTTGTCAACATTTATACAGCTTGCTTTGTTCTTTAATCATTTTGTGCTTTGAATAACATGATAATAAATGCAGTACGTCGGCATGATGTGCAATAATGTAAAACGAAACCAAAGCGTGTGTATGCCTGCTAATTACAGCGGAGGCCTGCACAACAAAACACTTCAAAATGTTAAAGCTGAACACCGCTCATAAATAGGCACTGTCATACAGGTATATAAACCCTTTTCGTTGCACCCGATTGTACACCTAAAACTCGTGTCCGACGTGTAGTATTCCTTTTGTGGTTTTTGGATGTTATGCATTTTTTTCTTATTTTATGTGCATATTCTATTTGTAAATTATGCATTGACCTGCTTATTTGATGATAGTATTCTCCTGGCGTAAAATTTGATAATTTCATCGCGACCGAGTGACACGGCGAGGCAAGATATACGTACACACAGGTGAGACCTCTACAGCGAAATACTTTAAACTGTTAAGAGGTCTGCAGGTTATATAGGGGTTTACGGATACCGGTGATGAAAGAGAAATATGGCGGACAGTGCCTATTTACGAGCGGTGTTCAGCTTTAAGATGTCAGCGGTTTGTACTGTTGTACAGTGGTTGTAGGAATATCGATGAGGAAAGGGAAACATGGTAGACAATGCCCATTGAGTTGTGTTCAGCGCTGATATAGATAACAGTCTACCGCGGGCTGTCCGTTCTTTCTGTTGATTCACATGAATATCAATGGACTAAGGTATGTGCTCTTAAAGAAAAGGGACATCAATAATTGTTTCAGAAGACTTCAGATAAATTCAAAATTCAACACATAATATCAAAGAAATGAAAAGTATATCAATAGGTTAAAGTGTGTTGTTTCTTTTTAGCGGGGTCATAATTTCTTTGAAAAACATTTTCGGTTTGAAATTCCGATATAAAAAAATACGATGTAAAATCTCACATGCTATAGTCTGTCTCAAGTCCCCGTTTTCATCATTCTTTGCTTTAAATGTTGATACTCATAAAAGCCTTTGTATTAAAACTACATTCATTCACTAGAATTAAAAAAATAAAAAATATACAGTACATATATTTATTTTAAAAAAAAACAGGCAAAACAAACAGAATTAAAAAAGGGAAAAACAGACTGTTGAGTTTTATAGCTGTATTGGCAATTATGGCCACGAATGCATGTAATTAATACAAATACAGAACCAGGTGAACCCTGGGACCAGATGGGGTCTGAAATTTAAGTGTCAGGTTTCTTTTATAATACATTAAACATTCTTCCTCGAATAAAAGCTTGGTAGTCAACAATTGGCTGTTGTGCAATCCCCTATAAACTTTTTTATATGTTTAAGGTCTTCCGTTTTCAACGGAAGACCTTGTACTGATTCTGTTGGTAATTCGTTTTAGGCCTCTTGTTATTCTTCGGTTTCTTTTTACATATTATTAGGTTTCTAACGGAAGACCCTTTTGTTTTTCTACGGTTTCTTTTTATTCTTATTCTTATTATTATTATTCTTTTTATTTTTTTCAACTCAAATAACTCAAAAACGCTTGCTTCTATTGTCTTGAAATTTACAGGTGTGTTTGCCTTTAAAAGATCTCAATGATATGAAAAAATTAGCTGATGACGTCATCACATTCGTCACTTATTGACGTTTTTCACGTTTAAAAATGTGATTTTGTCCGGAGCTTTTCTCATTTTTCTTTAAAGCTAGAGCTCTGAGATTTTCAGACAAGAACTATCGTTTTACTTATGACATAAGGCTGAAAACTCAAATCAGACACTTCCGGTAGAAACCGGAAGTAAGACAAATTTTTTGAAATTTTCATGTTTTTCAATTTTAAAAATAAAAAATACGCATATGATGGCAATTTATATGCTGAGTACGAAACTGAAATCCGTTTAAAAATCAGACGTTGCGTTACATAGTTATTAGGGTTTGAAAATTGATTTTTCCGGAAATTTTGATTCCGCGTTCTTGGTTTAAAAAATACTGTTATGTTCAAAGTGAAACTAACTCGTACCAAAAATAATTAGATTTTTATTTAGTCGTACTTAAACACATTCGGATTTTTTTTTGTTAAGTCGTTCTTGGAATCGTTAAGGTTTTTGTTAATTCGTACTAAAAATCATTAGGATTTTGTTAAGTCGTACCAAGAATTATTCGATTGTTTATCTTTTTGTTTTAGTTACTCTTGTTATTGGTTAAAGAACTTTGCTTCTTACAGGAACTTCTAGCATTACTTTCGACATTAACGGAAGACCCACTCGTTGCTTTGCAACGAGCTTTGCTCTAGTTATTCTTTTTTTTTCTTCTAGACGTTTTTTAAAACTCGAATATCTTGCTTGTTTCAAATTTCAGGGCATATTGGAAATTACAATTTCTCAATATCTAGTGCAAATCGTTGAAATCAACACTTCCGGTACCGAATTATTCCCCTTTTTAAAAAAATTATAGGTATTCCTGTGCACGCAAAGGCTCAGAAACCGTCCATAGCATGCGTTTCAAAGTCGTTAATCTTGAAAATAGAAACTTTGAACGTTTTCTACCGAGTTTTGTTTTTACGATTTTCCTCATGTAAAGTTTCCAAAAATTAGTTGAAATTTTATGTTTAAAAAATGCTGATTTTTGGTCGTACTTTTGCCTCGTAACTTTTTAGTTTGAAATATTTTCTTAACACATATAGAACAAAAAATGTGCAAAATGTCAAGGACATTCATCTGACATCATTAAAAAGGGCTGGCCCCTTAAATTAGGGGCCTAGAGCCCTTAACAGTTTTCGCTTTATAACTCAAAAACGGTTAATATTTCGATATGTCTTTCGCTGCAAAAGTTGTTCATTATTATCTTATCAATATCGTTACATTATTATTTTGTTCGGATATTGTGTAATATGAGTGTAAAAAGCTTGACTTGTTAACATGACGATGTTTTCATTTGGCAAGTAAACGAATAGTCGTTGCCCCTATTAAAGGATATAAATTTAAAACTGAAAGTGTACCAGCATATACGGGATGCTTTAACTCACTACAAAAAAGGTTTTTTTAAGTATCCATGCTTTTTTTACAGCTTTTATGTGAAGACTATGAGTTACTTTTATTTAGTTTTTACATGTATTATGGACAATCCTTCAAAAACGAGAAAGAGAAAATATATTATACATTCTTTTCTTTTCTAGTGAAGCACATTATAGAAAAAAAATATACTTATATGTAACAAATTTTAGTCATATACTGCGAGCATTTCAAATATTCCTGGGTTCTGAGCTGTGTGTACCATTGCGTAACACATTCCTCGAGAAATCGGTCGCAGCTGGGCTGGACTAGCTAGCGGTCAGCGGTTTTCTAATACACAAGAGTTGCGTCTTGCGTACATGGGATTATTTAGCCGCAAGCACAAAGAATTCTGTCACTTTTAACCTTAAAATTAACCTTAACCTTTAAATTTATGCTATTTAGCATCAAAACTGATAAATTCGGGATATGAAAGAGAAGTTTTCATGCAAGTAACTGATATTAAATTTCAACAAATAATCTATTTCACAACACGAGATGATATGTTTGTTTTAAATAGATCTATTATATACTAGTATTAAAACTTAAACTTCTCTTTGTTCCTTTTTCCGCTTGATTTGTTTCTGCGGGGGGACTCTAAGCAAACGGTTCGCTTGAAAACGGCAACATGAGAGTTATATCAAAAATGAACTTGAACAAACTAATCAGTGAATCATTTTTTGACTAGATGCGTATACGTGTATGAGTGTAATTTTTATTTGAACATAAAACACAAAACATTGTCACTAAACCGCACGCATTTACCCATCCAACGTGGTCGAGGGGATCATGCGCGAGGGGGTACAATTATCTAACACACAATTAAGCTTTGTGCGTATGCTTCAATGAGAAAAGATCCATTCTGCAAACACAAGTTCAAGTTCTTTATTCCAAGAAACAAATAAATCTCATACGTTGATTATGCAAAATATAACTTGAATTTTGACGTTCAATTCGCAGAATGTAAAGATCGATTAATTATATAAAATATCGTCTAGCTTTGATGAAGCCTGAATTTTAATTTTGTTTAAACAAACACGTAATAAAACTATTTATCCACCTTTGCTCGTAATATTGTCATTTTGATCGAGATAGATTTTGTCGCATCTATAGTGTCCTTTGTTTATATTGGCTGCGTATAGGCGGTCTGTGGCTTTTCTTTCGTGTGTACGCGATACTTCTTAAAACTTTGTCATTTTTGTAGCCATTCTTCCTATGTACAAATTAACATGTACAGTCTGTCCTTTCAAAGTTATATGGAAATCTTGAACGTCAAATAGTAATATATTAGATTTTTTGAATTTCAAATTCAAAAGAAATTTTGTATTGCTTCTTACACAGCTTTTAATGTTTTAATTTGTTAATAACTTCAAAATTGTAAAGATAGTACTTTCTATATATATGCATTAATCAGCGATGAATCAAAAGACGGATATAAAATGCAATCATTTTCTGCAACGGATCCTCACTGAGCTTTTCGTAAACAATTATGTAACAATTTTAAGTCATTTGGCCTTGATGTTCCTGTGCTTCAACGGTAGCGAACAACCGTTATGTAATACCCAAACCTATATCGCCTTTTAACCTGTATTCCCCAAATCTACAGTGAACTCTTCCATTCTATTTCACTTTAGGCCAAAACTCTAATACGCATGCGTTTAATCAATTAATGATTTCTTGGACGCGAAGAAAATCAAAGTACTGAAAGTACTGATAGGCGGAAACATCATTGCATATTGTCAATGTTATTTTGAATATTTTCTTCAGAATTAGTTTGATAAGGGGTAGTTATGGTAACATGTTAATGAATGATAAAAAATTCTCTCTTATTGGTTGCCTTAAGATACAATAGAACAGATATATATTGGTTCAATGATTTGATTTTATTGTGGATAGAATTATGATACAGTACTTTAAAACTTTGATATTTTATAAAGGCATTACAGTTAAAAAATGAAAAATTTGAAGTAATAGTTAACAAATCATAAAGAACACAGTATATGTACTTATTTGTCAATTGAAGCAGATGGTCAATGTGGAAAGATTCAGCAACTGTACAAGATAAGTGTGGATAATGCCTTAAATAAAGATAAAACTGGAAGAGCAATTTGAGCATCAATATATTTATTTGTAAAATATATTTGTATAACCAGTTGACACTGATATGCAAGTTGAAAACGATAATGTGTCAATGAAGATATCTTGGAAATTTGCCCTTTATTGATTTCAATTTCACTTTCTTCACATATATGTTTATTTTTATTAAATATGTCCAAATGTGTGTCATAAATATCTTGGGCCAGACTATTACATAGGTAAAATCTATTCAGTGTAATTTGGATGGAAATGATGAAAAAATATCAAAGAATTTAGGAAACTGAATTTTTGAAACTGCAGTTTTTCATACTGTACAACATAGTTTCACCAAAATAAAGAAGATACATATGTAAACATTTGATTATAGAACTTAAAACAATCAAGTAGCTTGTGTGTCACATTGCTCACATGAGAAGCAATTTTAACAGAAATTGGGAATTCAGCTTAATAGAATAATGTACAAATTATCTGGACAATGTGTAGTAAAATAGGTCATGATTCATAAGTTTTTCATCTTTTTTTTCTTTAGATATTCTCAAGTTTTACATATGTTCAAAAATCAGATAAAGTTTATTTACTAACTGTACTGTATACCAAAACACATTTAACAATGATCGAACATACATGTACATACAAATTAATGTTAGGAAATAAAAGCCCAGTAGTTAGAGGATATTGCTAGAAGTTTTGTTATAGGTTGCTATTTAATAATAATGTACAAATAGGTGTATTATGTGTCCTTTACAATTGCTCTAGGTTGTACTGAGTCAAATCACAGTTCCCTAATAATGAAGACATTTGAACTTCGGGTCTTTATATCAATACTAATGGAATGTTTAAGAGAACTTTTCCCATGATAGAACATTGACTTTCAAAGAATCCTTTTACAGCTGCTGTAAATGTGTCCTTGGAAAGCGTATTATCCTGGTATATGCCATTTGTTGCAACAACAATTTCAATAGACTAATGATGTCTTGCTGCCATCATATCCCTGACAACTGTGTTTTTCAGTAGGATTTTCCTAAAAAGAGTTATGGATATGTTATTAAGCAATATATTACTACAATATACTTGAACTTTAATAAAGAAAAACATGGATTTCAAAATAAAATGAACCTGTAAAATATTTTGAATTCATGTTTGTTTTTCCTCAAAGGATTTACATTCATAAGCATACATGTATTTTGCTTATAAAATATGTAGAATAAGAACAGTTAACACAGTTATCAAAGATTCGTGCAACAACATAAGTGTGAGGCAATGCTCACTAGTGATGCCCCGCTCTGATGTGAATAAACAAATTGAAATACGCAGAGTAAACATTTACATGTGGCAGGATTTTTAGAAGATGAAATCCACCATATGGCATGCCTTAAAAAAGAGTGTGTTAATATTTTATGCATCTGCGATTAGATTTGTTGAGAAATCTGCCATGAAAATTTGTTTGAAAATCTGAGCTTAAAATAAACACAAAGTCTTAATTTAACAAGAAGTTGATGACCGATCACTACAAAAATAAATCCCATCATAAAGCATACCTAAACAAAGAGTTTGTTAAAATTTCAAGCATGTGCGATTAAATGTTGCTGAGAAATATATGATGAAAATTTATGTTACAGACAGACTGACAGAGAGACATATACACAAGGGTAAAACAGTATATTCCTTCTCCTTTGGAGCATGGGTATAATTAATTCATACTTTAACCAGGAAATGACAGGAAATATCATAATCAAAATACAGTCAAACTCCGTTATCTCGAACTCGATTGGACTGTTTAAAAAACTTTCAGATATCCAAGTATTCGAGATTTCAAGAGTAAAATACTTAAATCAAAGGCCTGAAGGCCTGAGCGGCGCATCACATTGAAGGTAGCTAAAAACATCACTACAAGTTGTTACATATCGCCATTCTACACATGGGGAAGGTGGCGCGCTTTTCCTCATTCAGTTAAACGTCTTATTCGTTTTATCAAGTGATAAAATACGAAATCTGTTCCTAGCTATAGGAAGACAGCCACTTACTCTCATTTTGATATAAATATTTTATATACGAAATTATTACTTTTTTACCTCCGATATTCAAACAATTAACGTCACCGCTGTTAAATTGAAGTACGAACTGTTGTTATGCAAATTATCTCATCGGTTGACTGGTCCTCTGTCCCTATCGTACGTACATCGCCAGTCCATCTCATCTGCGTATTAATCTTTGTTTTGATCTTTCATTGATGTTGATGTTTTTTCAATGTGTAAAGGAAATATCTGTTGTAATGATTTGTTGATATTTTTAAAACGAATACTGAATATATGTTCCTGGTTGAAAATACGTAACAATCAGAACGGCACTATATATATTTATTGGCGCATTGATACTTGTGTTCTATGACGCCGCTTGTATATAAGCGAGAGAAGTGAGCTGACAGCAATGAGGCTACATCGCTGATAGCGATGCGCCTCAAAAATATGAAGTTGGAACTTACAAATCACTTCAACATATCCATTGTATTCGACATATCAGTGTTGCGAGATATTGAAGTTCAACTGTAAGTTTTAATTTACTCACCTTGAGAATGGTGTTAAGGTCATCAAGATGAAGGTCCCTGCTGGCAGCATATTTTAGATGCCCTGATTTCAAACGTGCAATGTTCGTCCCTCTAACAGTGATGAACTGAGAAGCATCTCTCAATGTTGCCACTACTGCATTTATAGCATCTAACCGTCTTTTTCTTTGTTCCGTTTGAATTTTGCTGTGTGCCTAAGTTTAGCAACTCTCCCCTTCACCAGAGATGAAGGATGATGTTGGGCTCTCATTGTTTCCTCTTGTCGGTGAATGTTAATCAGTTTCTTGACATTCATCTGAAAGAATTAACAGATGTAATAAAATAAAATATTTCAATCATATTCATATATAAGGTTATTATCCATAATCAGTGTCAGGTATATGAATTGATTGGAATTGCAATTAATCATGTACCGTTGATGAAGGATTAATGAAATTATCAGGAGTTTTGTTATGGTACATGTACTTCTCTTTAAAAATTAATAATGTGGTAAATAGACAACAATCGGTTTATGATCAGAATAGTAGGATTCAAGAGTTGCACATGAAATATCTGAATCTGACATACAGCTGGTGTAAACATGATCCAAACATGTGTCATAATCAGTTGTACTACTATGCATAATCTGCCTTAGTTTAAATTTGTGCAATGAAGATGTCAATACCTTCTGATCAAAGAAATCAATATTTGTGTCACCTAAAATGATTACAGGCTCTGAACTTGCATCAATATCTTGAAGTATAGTTTGAAGATATTTGGTAAAAGATGCAATTGATGATATTTGAGGAGGACAGTACAAGAAGAAAATACGAATCATATGACCCCTATGTAGAAAAGTTGCAACAACTGTTGCAATTCCATCAAAAACACAATGAGTCAAATCAATGAATTCTTCTCTGGTATAAATGACTATGCCATTATATGACCTCACACCCAAATTTTCAGAACCATCAAATCTAAACATTTGAAATCCTGGCAGATTATAATCATCATTTTTGTCTGTTATCTTTAACCTGCTTTCAGAAACTGCAATGATATCAGCAGACATGATATTTCCATCATTTTTCAAGTCTTCAAAGTGTTTGTTAAGAGACCTTGTATTGTGGTAAATTATTTTCATGTCGGAGTTGATTTGCGATAGATTAGGTAAACACAAGGACAATGAAGCTTGCTCACGAAGTCTTGCCATTTCAACAACTTTTGGGGAGACCGATATCTTGTCTTCATTTAATTTTAGGATATGCAAATCAGATAGACAACGCACTCTGCTCATGGCAACGTAATGCAAATGCTCCTGTTTCCTTTTCCCTAAATCTATCACTGCGTGTTTCATAGTGGAACCTTGAGATTTGTGAATTGTTTTTGCACAAGCAAGTCGTAATGGAAACTGACGCCTTGTTACATGAAAAGCTTTGTACCTTCCAACTGAAATTTTTTTTGAAACTTCAAATATAGGAGTCCAAGTTTTCGGAATAGAGTCAGTGTAATACTGAGAGTATTTTGATCTGTTTGCAGCACCAACACTTTCATTTTCAAACTTAACCCAAATTATACTGCATCTCATAGAATTTGTCACTCGGAAATCAAACTTTTTCACTAAACATGGTGATCCATTAGTAAGCCCATCAACTACATCTATATTCAAACAGACTTCAGTAGGTAGGTCAAGAACAAGGTAGAGATCTTTTACTAGACCCATTGTTTTGTTAGGATCATCTGAGACTTGAGTCAAAATTTTCTGTTTTACATCATTTGAAACATCCCCTGTGACATAATCTATTGCAGATATATGACATTTATTTTCAGAAGAAGCATTACTATAAGCTTCCATATTGTGGCTGTTGACTTCTACATTTGTAGTAAATAAATGAGGTATGGTATCATAGTCAACTGTCTGCTTATTTATCAAGCCTTTTTGTCTTTTTTTCAAAACACTCATGTCATTATCTGTTTGGACACCTTCACGCAGTCTATTTAAGATTTCAGCAAAATCTCGATCTCCTTTTTGACGCATTATTTCTGTTAATTCAAACATTTTGAACAAGTCATACCACAAATTTTGTGCAAGTGGACCATAGCCTTCAACCAAGTCTTCAAAGATCCAACCATCAAATACAGGTTTTAATTGATAAAGATCACCAATAGCTATTATGCTAATTCCACCAAAGGGCTGATTATTTGAAAAAATTTCTTGAAGGCGCATATTGATGAAGTTGAACATTTTGTTTCCAACCATTGATATCTCATCTATAAATAAAACTTTCAAACTACGGAATTTTACTCTCATGTTGTCCAACTGCTGTGCATCTAAGGGTGTATACTTCAGATTTTGGTTTGCAGGGATGCAAAACAATGAGTGAATTGTCTGGCCATGGATATTAAATGCAGCTTTACCTGTTGGGGCACACAAAATAGCTTTTATTTCATCAGGTCTATCTGCTAGTTTCTTGGAAAAGTATCTGACAATACTTTGATAAAGGCAAGTTGTTAAAACACTCTTTCTACCCCAGCTCCTCCTGATAGAAAACAATACAATGGAAGTTGATCAGTCTTCACACTATGTAAAATGTGATAAAAGAACTGTTTCTGTTTTACATTAAGTTCACAAGTACGGTAAGTTTCCTGTATTCTTCATCATTCATTGTGTTGAAAACCAAGTCATTTATTTCAACTTGCTTTCTTGTGATACCCAAATCTAATCCCAAGTCATAGGAAACTCCTGCTGTCTCTGGATTAAAGCAACCATGGTGCAAACACATCTGATCTTCAATATTCAAATCAATCTCTTCAGAATGCTGAAGTGCTGAAATAACATTGGCATTGTCATTTAATAAAACCATGTCATTGTTTTCCACAATATCAGCAACACCTTTGTCAAGAGCATAAGTTTCCCTGTTGTTAAAAATGATGTCTTTGTTTTGAATAAATTTGCTTTCATAACTTAAATGACTTCCTAACAAATCTTCAATTTCTTTTCGCCATGGTAAAAACAACATTAACTGTTCTCTATAATAATTTTCTGGATCTTGGTTTTTGTTAAATCTCACATAGCGAATCACTTTTTGAATATTCCTCTGCTTTAGTATTGAACCATCTCTCATAATATATTCTTTCTCTAGCTCCATCAATCCCGACTTTGAAGTCAGCTCTAGAAGATAATCATCCTCATTTGTCTCCTCTAATTCTTGTTCGGGTAAATATTCAACGTTTATGTTTTGTCTTTTTTCTTTCGGAGGTAATATAATGTCAAATTTTGACACAAAATCTGCTAGACAACAGTTTTGAAGTGCTCTGGGTCTTCTTTGATAGCGTTTTATCCAATTGTCTGACTCGATATTTGTAGATTCACCTGGCATGTCTTGTAAAATTTCCACAGGTTTCAATAAGAATGTTCATTTTCCTTGTTCACTAGTGTTTATGAAACCAACTGATCTACTGCTCGATCGCATTGGCATTTGCAGGAGAATATAAGCTGCCTCTTGTGCACTTATTTCAACATGTGTCAAGAACTTGTTCCCAATTTTTCTGACTTTCCTCTTTGGGATTTTGAAATGTAAGAGACAATATAAGCAGCACAAGCATATCCATCCAGTATATACTGAACATCTAAATTGGCTTCCCATGCTTTTAACAATGTCTGATTGTAAGCATTAATTCTAATTTCAGACACTTTGCGTTCTAGGAAAACTTTCGGAGTCTTCAAGGATGATCGGATTGCTATTTTATACATTTCTTCTGACATATTCAATTTTGAAAGGAAATTTTCAAAACTCACAAATTGACATCCAGATTGGTCTAGTTTTATTTCATTGAGAACTTCACATATTTTGAGATAATTTTTCTCTACATCTGGGTTTTCATCCAATTCATTTTGATCAAGCGGCAATAGTATTGTTGTCTTTGGCATAGGGGGCAAGGGGAAATTAAATCTGCATATATTTTTCCCTTTTTTCTTGCAAGTGCGAGCATGGCGGTGGGTCTGATAGTTTACCAACTGAGATATCTGCTCATTCTTGGCACATGTAGTATGCCTATCAATGAATGTTGTAATGTCTTCCACAGAGTCAACTTCAAAAATTGGAGCATTTTCAACCCATATCAACATGTGTACATGTGGTGAACCTCTCTGTTTAAATTCAACACGATAAAAGTAGTCTTTTATTTTCCCCATTGGATGTGTAATACCTTTCAAGACATGCGATAGAAATACTTGAAATCTGTGGTTGAAATACCTTGCACAAGTAACAGGATCTTTTCTGATTAAATCACACTTTTCTTCCCATGTTAAGTTTCCAATTTCCTCATCTGTTAGAATTTTGTTGAATAGTGTCTTGTGTAAAATTTTAAGCACACTAACCCATTTTGTTTCTGCGGCTGAAAATGAGCAGAACCAGGTAGGAATTCCTAGCTGCCTTATCATTGCAAATACATCTCGTTTTGCATTTTCCCAATAGGCAGGTGATCCTCTTAGAGTTCGAAGTACTCTATAACCTTCATTCAATCTTACAAGTTGGTCAAAGGAAGAGTCATCTAATACTTGACCCACTGTAATTTTCTTTCCTTCAGTCTTGCATTTCCGCATGGCAAGGGCAACTTTATCTTGGATTTACTTTATTTGCAGTCTTTTAAGCTTAAAAAATAAGCTTGGCATAGAGCAAGCTGCTCTTCTGTCTTGTGATCTAAGTTCCCACTTACAAATTGTAGCATAGGTAACAGGTGTGTGTCTGTCTTTGTTGTCAGGACGCCTCTGTCCACAATATATAGTTGGGAAAGCAAGATATTCTGCATTGACATCTTCATAAAGTCCAAGAGGAGATTGGTTTTCACCAGGAGCAAATGAAAAGACTTTGCTTAACGACCTTACATCTGCAGGGTGCAACAATGTATCAGTGTTTCCGGTCAATCTACTTTCAAAATTTACATCTTCAGTCCACCCATCTTCCTGTTCCTGAGAATTAGCATCATCTAGCAAATTAGGATCTTCAGAACCAGAATTCATTTCATCAACATTTTCATGATTAAACCCATACCAGCTTGACTGCTCGCTAGAAATATCCCAATTCTCATTTATGGTTATTTCTTCATTTTGAAACATTTTGCTGTTCTGTAAGAGCCATTTTAAGGCATCAATACATTTCTTTGGTCGAATAGCTTCATATAATACATGATGTTTGAAACTTGTTTTTCTCTTGAGTTTAACTTGAATTGTTTCAGATTCAGAAAGTGTTCTTGGCAAAGACTTAACAGTAGTACTTACATCTGATGGAACATTAACAACATTTCCTTTTAAACTTCGCTGTCCTCCTCTTGGTTTTTCCATTACTTGCATAAATGGTATTCTTGGAGTGATAAGTCTCTCTTCCATTTCTGTAATATTCAATTCTGTGGGTTTTTCAGGAAATCTAAATCCATTTATGGCAGCACAACTTGGCACCTTTCCATTCTTTATTGATCTATAACATGTTGAACAAACCCACTCAATATTGCCTTCACTTATTAAACCTTGTAAACATTGTTGTCCAAGTGGTAAAGTATGTAATGTATCTGCTTTCTGAACATTCTGTCTAAACCATGTTTGAGTACAGCAAGAGCAAATATACACTGGTCCAGAAGATACCATATCTTTGAATCGAGTAATTACAATGTCACCGAAATCACTATCTTGCAAAGAGTTCACCCCATCAAGTCCATTTGTTGTCAAAACAATATTTTCACTGACTGACTCACAACTACTCACACCAGGAACATTTTCAACACTTATTAAGTCTGATGTGGTTTTCATTTGTTCAAACTGGTCTGTTTTTGAAAATACCTCTGCATGTGATATTGCGAAACTACATGTATTGTTCATCATCATAGATGTTCTCATTGACGTATGAGAAACTGGAACTCTTTCTTGATTTCTTGAACAAAACTGTTTTTGTTGGGAGCACACATCTTCTTTCCCACTACAAGAATGTGTAGGATGTTGACGTTTTCTTACAAAATTTTTAATAGCAGGTGTTTTCTCAATTAAAAACGATTCAGTTTTTCCAGGAGTAACTGTAAGAGACAACTTTGTTGAAAGTGAAGATACAAATATTGATTTATGTTGTCTTTTTGAACATTGCTTTATAGAGAAAGACGCAGCTTCATACTGCACAGTTTCTAATGAACTTGAGGAAATTGACTTACATAATTGGCGCAGAAAGTCGCACAAGATACCAAATGAACTAAATGTCGACATAATGCAATTTTCTTCAGGATCACATAAACCATTGTTACCCCTACAGTGTGAATCATATACAAAGTATCTGTTGTCTTTTCTGTCAAAGTAAATGGCTATTGCTGATGAATTGAAAACAAGAATACATACACACTGTTTGACAAAAATCAAATTCAAACAATTTTCAAGATTAGTCCCAATATCTGTTAAAACATTAGGAGACATACAACCAGCATATGTTTGTTTGTGCACAACTGAGAAATAACTGTTCTCATAATGAATGTATCTTGGCAAATCTGAGAATTGCAATAAGTCATCTGACTTTTGAATGGAATTGTACATAAAATCCCCTGCAATTAAAATTTTGTAAAGAAGTTCTTTATTCCATGATGAAACATCCTCAATGCTTGCTAAGATCATAAACATGAAACAGTTGCACATGCATTGCTTTCCTCTAGAACTCTCAGGGAAAATCAAAGAAGCTTGATTATAGTCAGCCTTTAGCACAGATTGTGGGACAATAGGTAAAAAGTAATTCTGTGAGAATGCCATGCTGTATTAAAGGAAACTACTCATTGAAATACATGTAGTTCTATACAATGATCAAATTACTCAAAAAAATCACTCAAAGAAAATAAAATTGTAAATCTCTGCACAAAATACAAAAAAAAACCCACGTTATCAAAAAACAAATTGTTTCAATATGTCTGTAGCTCAGGTAATTCTAATCCATGTATTTCACAATGATCAATAATGGAGTTGTTCACAAATATCATGTAAACTGTTCACACTCAATCACGTTAATTATAAATCTCAAGTTTTTTTTAATAAACAGATTTCTGCAGGATTATAGTTTTTCAATTTCTCATGGATTGCAAAATTTTACAGGCATTGATGAGTTATGAAATTTATGCATTGTCGAAATTTCTTAGAAAATGTTAAATTTCAATTTTGACAGTCAGGTAAAAGTTAAATTCTTAAATTCAACAGAATTCAAAAGCAGTGTTCAAAGTCTTCAAAATTGTATTCATTCAAAGTTCTCAATAGTTGTGCTCCAAGTAATCAAAATTGTGATCATTCAAAATTCTCAAAATTGTATTCTGATTCAAAGTTCTCAATAGTTGTGCTCCAAGTTCTTAAAATTGTGTTCATTCAAAGTTCTCAAAATTGTATTCATTCATAGTTCTCAAAAATTGTTCTCCAAGTTCTCAAAATTGTATTCTGATTCAAAGTTCTCAATAGTTGTGCTCCAAGTTCTCAAAATTGTGTTCATTCAAAGTTCTCAAAATTGTATTCATTCAAAGTTCTCAATAATTGTTCTCCAAGTTCTCAAAATTGTATTCTGATTCAAAGTTCTCAATAGTTGTGCTACAAGTTCCCAAAATTGTGTTCATTCAAAGTTCTCAATTGTTGTTCTCCAACTACAAGTTCTCATAAATTGTAAAATATCTAAGACATAGTCCAAGTTCTCATAAAATGAATATTTTCAAAAGCAGTCATCAAAATTATCCAATAAATTATGATGTTAAGAAAATTCCACAGGAAAGTTTAGTCACATATATTATTGATGATAATTATGTGATTCTGAGATATAGTAAGCAAAAAGGTAAATTGGGCAAAATTTTTACAATGTTAATTTAATTAAATATCTTCATATATCTATAATATCTGTAATATCTTGTTATATCAACCAATAAAATGTATCTTGTATAAAAGATATATTCTGAGATTTTGTCAAAGGAAATTCATTTGCATATTCATGAGGTCATTTTAAAACAAAGCTATTGTAAATTTCTGTAAGAAATTAATAAATGAAACCTTAAAGCTTTATAACACAATACAGTAACAGTGAGTATAAAATCACCCTATGAACATAAACATCAACAGAGATCAAAGACCTACGTACGTTAACGTTATCTTCCGTTATGCGATTCTACTATATACAACTGAATGCTAAGCCTTATAACAGTATTCAAAACTAGACCGACACAATTACAGAATTATCAAAGAATGCTTATATTTATAACATAATATAAGTGTTAGCCTAACACAAACAATAATAACTTGTCATAAAATTGATGTACGTATGTACCAGCTCCTCGATCAAGAAAACGATATCACCATTATTGAAGCATGAAAATCTGTAAAATGAGGCAAAATTTTAAACAATAAGAATAGCACATTAGTTACCTTCGTATGTCGACGATGGACGGTCACCCGTTGTTCTCAACGTGGGTTTGTTGATAAAAATATCACGCTCTTCGGATTGTTTACAACTTAAAGTGCATCCAGCAAAATCGTGTGTGATATTACTACGCGTACGTTTATATGTTTACAAATAATTTACAGGCAAAGTATCATTCTAATCATTTTTTTTTTCAAATCGAATTATACAAAAAGTTGTTTTTAAAAACCATTCATTACCCGTGCCCCTGTTATTTTTCCTTCTGTGCTCATAAACAACCAATTTTATATCGAATTATTTTTTCCCTCGTAATTTTAACTACAGGCTTCAAGGTATCACACCGGTAATCGACCAATCAAAATGAACTTATCAATTGTAGTTCCATATATACTTCAGAATTATTTTTTTTCTTGACTGCATTTTTACATTTCCTTTACTCAGTTTAAAAAATTTTTGTACCACTGAGAAGGATATTTCTTGTATTTTGTTAGATGATGATCTTTTTTCACAGGGACTACTTCTTTCAGGGCACATGCAGCAGCTTCCTTGGGAGTGTGCAGTCTGTTTACATACAAACAGAAAACACGTGGTTTTGAGGGTAGACCTGTTTGAAGCTAGATATTTTGAGAAAATGCCGTATCGTGTGCCCTTTTTATGGTGTTAGCTGATGAGATAGGTAACAAATAACATTTCCTCCGAATATTTTGTCATGAGAAATACAAACTGATTTTTAAGAATTTTTTTCCCTCTATAGTGTTATATAGTGAAAACAATTACCGGTGTGATACCTTCAGACTCCGTGCTTGAGAAACGTTGAACCCCTTTGTTTATGTCGCATGCAAGAGCAAGAGTTATCGTTCGTTTCTCTACTTCACCTAAATTCGTCTAACACTTACTATCTTTGCTATTGGGTATATTCAATGGATATTTATAAACGGATAGAGTAAAAATTTATACCAGAAAAGTTCTTTTCCTCAAAACAATGTTCAAACGGGAATCGAACGGTGAAGGGGGGGGGGGGGGTGTAGAGAGTTGTATGCCCTTAGTTTAAATAACATCAGATAGAGCTACCATGAAAAAGGGCAGGAATTTGACCTCTGACGTAGAAGGTCATGAAAGCAATTGCAATAGGCGCTTCCGCCTAAAAATGATGTGTTTGCTGTAAGACAAAATTCTATAGTTGTACGAAACAACCCAATTTATTGCAAAATAGATCATTCTTACAAGAAATTTATGTAATTTTCAAGTACTAGTAATTCTTTAAAAAATATTTTACAGGGATAGCTTTAAATTCAGTAAATATGAGAAAAGCCGGTCCCATGCAGGTGGATTTGAACGGCACGAACGGGATCTGTGGTTCACATACTCAATACTTTAAACCATATCGATCGATACAATCAACTTCACAGAACATTTATAACTCATCTTGCACGACGCAGTGTCATAAAATTCCGCTGCCTGGTAGTTTATATTTTATTTTTATATGTGTGTATGGTTTTCTTTTAAATCTCGCCATGTATCTATCCTGTGATGAAAACAATTACAGTAATTCGGGATTTTCATTAACTGGAGTTATCGTTCGTAACACGAGTTATCTCTCCATTAGAGCAGGTATAGCGCTATGTAACCAGTATTTATAAACAACTGGTTGAAATAAACGTTTTTTTGTCTTGTTTAATCGGTTAACTTATTGATTTAAATTGTCATTGTAAAAAGACGATTGTGCAAATAAAGGATGCTGTAATACTAAAAAAACAAAAAAACAAAAACAGTAGGGAGATTTGACGAGCGCGTTTCATTGTACCATCCAGACTCCTACCATGGTTATCATGATTGAAAGTGGATGGGAGGGAGTTGCTATTCATTTCCTGCTTTTCACAGATTTACAATATTTTAACTTGATCACAAAAAAGTGGTAGGGGACAACTTCATGCTTATCCACTTTTTATATGTAATTTTATGAAAAATAACTGCTGCAAGAAGAAGTGGGGGGTGGGGGGTAGGGGAGCCCCTCATTGATGCTACGCGCCTGCCATCTACCTATAATTAATGCAGTTGCTGGTGGTGAAGTGCGTGGTTTCAGGAGAGCGCAGCTGATGCATTTACACGACGTACATTGAATTATCAAGAGAAGTGGGCATGCAAAGCAGTCATAAAGACATGGATGGTTTTGTCTGTCCACTTCTCTAAAGAGAATGTTTTATTCTATCAGTAGGTCGGGGTAGAAATATATATGCATTATACCTACGTATCTGCACAGATCATTGGTGGACCTTACTATACTTCCTTTTGATGGATTTCGTTTAGATTAATTAATGACTAATTTCAATTTCATCATCATGGGAATTTAAGAGATAATGGATAAAAACATTTGCAACCTAGCTTTTGCGTAATTTAATTTTTTGCATGTGACATGCAATCATGTTTTCATTCAAAGTTGCGTTGCGATCATTCACGTTTATATTTATATAGTTCATTCCATTCTTAAGTTTTCATGAAATGTTTACTCCCTAACATGGTGTTTGCTATATACGGTACGTAAATAAAGTACCCTTCAATTATATAATGGGCGCTGAGATAAATGATAAACTTAATAAAGGTACTAAAAGTAAAACGAGCAAACAAACATACATGTACTACAAAAAATGCAGTCTAATGAAAACTATATTATAAAGCACTGATCTCTAATTTCAACGCCGTCATTCCTCTTAACCCTATAATATATAATTTATACAACTAATATGTTTTTTTTAGAAATTCAAATGGTTGTCATTGATTAAACAACCTGCATGACAGGTACACTTGCCTGAATTAATGACCTTCGGTGCTTGGTTAGATACGAATAGTATACCCACTGCGTGTATATTTATTTTTTTTCATGAAAGCATACTATTTCAAACGAATGCATCTCAACAGGCTAACGCAAACAGTGTGTGCGGGGGGCAAACCGACCGAAAATCATGACAAAATACAATTAAAACATTAAATTAATCACTTCATAAATTCCCAAAATCCCAGTCCGTGAAGTTGGGTTTCGCGTACATGTATCTTTGAAATTAATCAAAATTATATATATATATATATATATATATATATATATATATATATATATATATATATATATATATATATATATATATACACGTTCCCATCCGGTGTTTTATATATTTTTTAGTTTTCAGTTTAGTGCTAGTTTTGTAGATGTTTTACTCCTTTCATATGTAGTTTTTACTTTGCTGTCCTGAAGAAGGGACGGGTTGTCCCGAAAATTTGACAATATTTTTCTTTATTGTTCGTGTCGTTGGTTATTTTCAGTGCTTTTATATATATATATATGTGTGTGTGTGTGTGTGTGTGTGTGTGTGTGTGTGTGTGTGTGTGTGTGTGTGTGTGTGTACTTTCCCTATATTGTTTTCGCGTTGTCCTCAGAAAAATGATAGGGACAGTTCGTTACGAATTTATATTTCTATATTTGATTTTTAGAAAAAAAAAGTCCGCTTTTCAACTCCAGCCATCGGCTTTCATTTCTGCGTAAAGGATGGGTTCATTTTATCAGAGAAATCACTATACCACCATCCATCCGCTAGCTCTGAAATTGACAAAAGGAGTGATTGTCCCAAAAATAAGAATCCAAATGTCTTACACTCGCAATGTTTGCTGATTAATAAAAATATGTACATCACGTTATATCACGTTATATCCATGTTATTGATTGTAATTAAACGCATTCTTTGCGTTCGCTTTGATTTTTCATTTAATTCTAGATAACTTTTGATGTTTTTGTTAGGTAATTCAAATATTATCAAATGTTTTTGTTGTAATAAAAGTCGTTATTAAGCGTCGTATATATGTAATCTCCCGCACTGCTTACTCTTCTTTGAATAACCGGAAGTAATGCATGCCTGCTATAAGGGGAAGATACCTCTTTCAGTAACGATAACTCTAGTTTATGGGAAGATCTAATATTTTAAATAAAGATACCCAAATAAAATAAAGGGTATAATGAAGTATTAAGATATTGATAACAATATTTCTATTTAACATTATTTGAGTTCACGTGGGTTTTTTCCATCAGCTCGATATGACACATTTAAATGCAACTCTTAAATTGGTTTATGTATGATCTTACGTACGGTAAATGCTATGATAAATATATCATGATTGAAAGGAAAAAATGTTAATTGCTCTGTAACCAATTCATGCGCGGATCCAGTATTTTTTTTTTCGGGGTAGAGGGCCTCGGAAAGTGTCTCTCGGACACCGGAGTCCGATGGACATTAACGTTTTCCAAGGGGGGGGGGGGGTCCGAGGCCTATTTACTACATGAGGGTAAATTTGAATTTTCCAATTAGAGGGGTTTCGGACCCTCAACCCCCTCTAAATCCGCGCATGCAGTGGCGTAGCTAGGGATAAAATATTTGTAAGCAGGAGGTCTGGGCTAAGCTGAACATATCTTTTAATAATGGTGGCAATATTTTTTTTTATCTAGTACAAGTACAGTAAAACACGCCTATAACGAAGTGTCAACAGAAATACAAATGGATACCTTGCGGGAACATTGAACAACATTAGAACTATTCTTAGTGTCTGTCTCTTCCTGTAAAATCTTAAGAGTAGACAAATCTCTAACATATATATCATCAGAGGCACTAAGATTACATGTTTCAAAATTTGCCCCAAATCAACATTCCGTCCAGCTTTCTATACAATAGCAAGTCTTTGCATAATGATTTAGGCAGCCATGAGAATTATGCTCCATTCGACATTATTAGGGACAATTTAAATCTTGTATAAGGAGTCGACCTGTCTGTATTTTTGTTAAAAATTAAACGACTTCTCGCAAAGTTTGGCAAAAATGTGATGAGGAAATAGAAGAAATGCATAAAAAGCATTGTGTTTTCTAATTCAGAGAAAGAGAATCACCACCGATCTCATTCATAGAGATGATGCTTTCTTCTGTTAGACCATGCCAATGTTAATTCGCAACACATTCTCATAACTAATCTTGCGGATGCTTTTTGGAACCCATTTAAAGCATATAAAGATCCCTGTCAATGCTGCAGTGATAATTATGTCAAATCTTTAGAACTTCGTAAACATAGCCACATCTCAACCGAGATGAGAATACAAATAAGTGATGGTCGTTTGCTGCCGATTTTAATGACTTAAGATTTTATTCCTGGATCTTCCTAAAATTTTAAAGAATGCAACTACATCAAAGGTTAGAACCGTAACGTGCCAACGTTTATTGTATAGACCTTTGCAAATTTAAAATCACATACTTATCATTCACAGAAATGATTTATACAATACCAAAATCATTCTGGCTATCTACCATTTTGAATTAACGCAATTTTCGTGACGGTCAGCATATTTTCCCGGATTCGGCACGCTTAATATATTAAAACTATGCTTGGCCAATTAATAATAGTGTATCGTTTTAAAAACTATGCTTGGTCAATTTATAATAGTGTGTCGCTGTTTTTTGCCATAAAAGGGACTTTAAGAAAGTATAATGAATTTTGGTTGTCCGCCATATTTTGAATCGCCCTTTTGACCTACTTGTCTTTTCGGACACAGCACACTTTAATTATAATTAAACATTATGCTGGACCAAAAAATAATTGTTTGCTGTTAAAAGTCTTTTTCCACCTACATTTAAACGGACTATTCTCCAGTAATTTTTAAAACAAACCAGTACACACCAAAGCAGCAGCATTAATGGTTATAAATGACATTAACATAAGCTAATAAAAATCTAATCCAAATTGTTAAATTTGATACTGTCAGTTCAAACACGGCATTATTAAATAGCTGATGCAAAAACCCTTTATAAGAGTCCCCAATTGCAGATGCATAGTGGTCAGTCTGTCACGCCGCCAGATATCACAATATATTCTCATAAATGCGCTTTATCACATTTAAAAGAAATGTCAATGTCACAACAGACATCTGTGTTAATCCATCACCGATCCAAATTCTATCCCTTTGCCATTATCTGTATCATACTTGAAACAATCATTTCGGAGGATTAAGAGTGTGTTACAATTGCGACATGAACCAAGTATGTAATTAAATGGCCATGGTCATAGCATATGCAGATAAATTTATGTCTGGGTCTGTTGTCTTTCCCTATGGACCTTTTCAGTTTAGACTTTACCAGAAAATCTAAAGCTAATAAATGTTTCAGGTTTCACGCACGTATCAAGCTATAAACCATATGTGAAATGTACAGAGATCACATGATTAGAAACATTCAAATTATTTGAACGTAAACAAGCATTCATCCATGCTCATCTTAATTATTTTCAATTAATAACTAACTTGACTTCAATTTATTATTTAATTTCAAAGCGCCAGATTTTGTTTTAAAATTTCCAATAGCAGTCCCAATTTAATTTGCAAACAGTACCTGTTACGCACTGCTACATGTACAAGGAAAAATAAAAGTCCATGATAAATCGTACGTTTATATTAGTCGTTTAGTATAGCTACTATAGCATTACCATGAAGACAATCCTTTCCATGTACATTAACATCATTTTAATTCGCAGCTTCAACGGAAGACCTACTCGTTGCTTTGCAACGAGCTTTGCTTTAGTTGTTTAACTTATTTTGACAAACACTCCCTGAAACTTAATTTATCTCTCCCTGGTCAATTTGAAATAAATCCACTTATCTTTTCAGGCACAAAATTTGATTTAGTTATTTAAAATTTTTGTAAAAATCAGCAAGAAGACACATAAATCAATGTTGTGACTAAAACAATTGCCATTTCATCCTCCTTTAAGAATTTGATTGGTCGTTCTCTTAGTTTCATGTTCGAAAAAATACCGAATTATAGTTTTGATAAGTGTTTGTCGTCACAAAATCTGCCAAGATGACATAAATATCTGACAAGATGAAAGAATGAACATTTTGAAACTTACGTATACAAAACGTACATAATGATCAAAGTCGCTTGAAAACGGTTAATTTTCAAGGTTGTAAGAAGTCGTCAGAGATTAGAACAAAACTGTTGAGTTTGTTGAGTTTATACCCACTACTCGTTTAATAGTCTCTGTCTGTTCTCTCTCTCTCTCTCTCTCTCTCTCTCTCTCTCTCTCTCTCTCTCTCTCTCTCTCTCTCTCTCTTAAATAATGCATCGAAATATCACCGACAACAAATACCGTCGGATGATTTTATTTGTCATCAATTCCAGAGTAAAACCTATTATCTTCACAAATGGTCACATACCACTATTTTTACCCCGTGCTCATTGACGCAAGTAGTTCCATTCTAAAAATGTATGTATTATTACAAAAATTCCCAGGGGTGCTAACTGGGCGAATTTGGTTCCTTTTAGGGTATGGATGGAAAGAAGAAGGTTTGAAAAAAATTACAGGCAGGAAAAAATTCAGAAAAATTATCTTTAAAGGCGCAATAGAAAGGGTGTAAAGAGGCCAATGTGTACACATATTCCAAAGTGAAAGTGGATTTTTCATGGTAGGGGTTATTTTAGGGGCCATATCTCAGTCCCCTCTCGATTGATTTTCCTGTGGTTTGGATATGTTGTTGGACTAGTGTCATTCTATAGGTATGCTATGTTTGAATTGATTTGAGCCGGTGGAATTTTTTAAATGAATTTTTGTTGTATAAAGGAATAAGAGGGCAAAATAATTGTGGTCTGTGTCCAAATCATTGCCGGTGTAACGAGGAATTTCGATCCCGGTTGATAATTGATCACACCTAGTCCTTTAGAAAAAAATTAGCCGCATTATGGAAGGGGAATCATTAAACTAATTTAACCAAGTTAAAAAAAACTTGAACACATGTATAAACTATGATTTATTACACTACAAAATTTCAGTATTTTTCATATTTATTCTAACTAACATGTTTACATTACAATCTTCAATATTCTTTTGTGTTGCCAGAAATTATCATTTACTTGTGAGCATTATATCTTGCAAATTAAGATTGGAAAAGTCGCATCAAATATTATCTAAAAAGTTGACATCAGTGTTAAAAGATTCTATAGTTGCATTACAATTAACATCCGTTGTATCAATAAGCAGTGGCATTTTGAAGAAAGAACACGGTTTGTGCAATTGTTTCCTATCTCTTAATCCAATTATATTATATAAGTAACTAAACAAGCTTGAAAGTAGAAGGCAATGACCAGCAATACTTTTTTTTCATATATAATTAGAGAATGTGATATTCTAGGATGAAGTGATATTCATATTATTACATGTTTATGTATGTATATCCCGTATAATCAATCAAATAGCTCAGACACGTACTGTTTCGATTTGTTTGATCAGCCATGCCCTACAAACCACTTTGAAGGACGTTGGTAAATACTATTATCATATGTTGTATGAATACAACATCAGTTATATATTTCTTACATTCACCAGTTGATGTCTAAGTTGCAAGTTAAATTAGTATCACGCATATGTTTTTCCAGTAAATCTAAGTGTCTAATCACCGTTGACGGAGATTTGCAATGGAAGAAATCAGTAAGTACGGAAGTTTCAATAAAACTATTTTTAAATTAGTATCTATCTATCTATCTATCTATCTATCTATCTATCCATTAATCCATCCACCCATCGATCGATTAGTTGGTTTATCTGTTTGTTCCTCTATTCATCCATTCATATATTGATACATCATTCTTTCTTTATCAATCTTTATATTTATATGCATTAATATCGAGTAACGGTTGTTTTGACTGTCTATGTTTTAATAAATAAAACAAGGAAAAAATTAATCAGTTATGCTAAGTAACTTACTTACCTGCTTTATTCTCTTTTTTACCTTTTTCCATCGTTATTGTAATATTTTATAGGTGCAGGAAGCCTCACTCAAGAAACAGATGACCTAATAAAAAGAGCATTAAGTATTTTTCTTTTGAAGAATATCACTGCATCGAGCCTATGCTGCCACTTTGCTAAACAGCCTTCTTCTAAAAAGAGGGCATTCAATCAACAGGAAATTGAAATACTATCACGTGGTACTGATTAAATGGAATTGATTGGCATTTTTAAGAATTTTAAGGAATTTTCTATTGTTTGCATGTGATATAAATAATCATTCCAATCACATCTTTTCAAAAGAACCAGTTTCTAATTGAAAGAGCCTGAAAAGGAATGAACCTGCCGAGAGATGATGCAATATATACATATGTACCTTTCTTTACAGGTACAATTCGAGCAAATAATCTAACGAGACACTTGTTGTACAAATTGATAAAGTACACGTTACCTATTAAGGAGCTTACATCAGAATGGAATAGCCCAACAACCCTAGATTCATTCGATTTCGATTTCGCTTATGACGTTGAGATATTGCATAGAAAAAATGTCGTAATCGATTGCACATTCGAAGAATACGAAAATCTCTCGTATGTAGTGTTCCCGGTAAGAATCTCACATTTGAATATCGTTTTCTTTTGCAAATCTAAATACAGTTCTGATATATTAAAAATATCCTTTTAAGTCTGCAGACTGCAGAAGCATTTCATTCTTTTAAAATAAAAATTAATGTGTCCTATAGAAGTTCATTTCTCATTGCGATAAATTAAAATGCAAACTCCTTTTGCATTTTTTCACATTTGCCAAATCATTTCTTAAAATATGATAGAGTGTGTTGTGTAGATGCTGAGTAGATTTCCAGAATTTTTTTATCCTGAGAGTATTTGCGGTTTAAAAATTACGTTTTATTTTGATAGATAATATTTCCATACAGTTAATATTTTGATAGTTGTAAATTAATATATTTGGATTATAACTGTTGGCGTCCTGTCATAAATAAGCAGTAAGGTTTTAAAACTGAATTTACATCTCAGGGACTAGAACGTGATTATAAAATATTTATTCCATGTTATAATAAAATGAATTAATAACAATATATTGAGGAATGTGTATAACTTAGACAGTGTTACATAACCTTTTATAATTTTCAGACGGGTAAATCGGTAGCAATATGACTTTTGACACGAACTTAAGAGATTGTTTTAGTGCTGTGAACTATAGAAAAATAGGGTATATACCGGTGTTGTATAGCAGTTTTTCCCCCATAGTAGCTTTTCCCCACGGAAAACCTACTATATAGTAGCCTTTCCCCCCGGGGGGGGGAAAGTTCCGATTTAAAAAAAAAATATTTATTGAAATCCAGTAAGGATTAAAATCAATGTTTCTACACTCCCAGGATGCATATATCTGCATTCATCTGTACAGGTAAAGTTTCGTTTTGCCAAATTATTATTTTTCATAGACAATGCTGAAAGTGAACTTATATGTAATGGAATTATACATAGAACTTACATGTAATTAAGGTAATTAATTGAAAAAAAGGACTGGTTTTACAAGATATACACTTATATACATTACGCTGTGTTCTGAATTTGGACGTGAAAAATGTTTTGAGAATTTTTTCAATGAATCTATCAGTCCGTCTGTCTGTTTGTGCAAATTTTATCCCGGCTAATCCTCTGTTTTAGAGAATTTTTGTTTCCGATGTTTTAGAGCCCGATGTTTAAAATCCTATTATAATGAATAGTGCATATTCTTTAGGGTCCCATATCTCGTAAACTAGAGATGACCACATCACCATATTTTCACAGTGGTAGTGGTTTACCACTTGTAGATGACTCTGAAAATTACATCTCCAAGGGTAGGGGCCCTCGATGTTTCAGGGCCCGATGTTTAAAACTCCATTATAATGAATAGTGTTCCATCACTTCGGACCCGAATCTCAAAAACTAGCGATGACCACTTCTCTTTATTTTCACAGTGGTAGTGGTATACCACTAGTAGATGACCCTGAAAATTTCAGCCCTCAGGGTAGGGAACCTCAATGTTTCAGAGCCCGATGTTTAAAACCCCATTATAATGAATCGTGTTCTATAAGTGGGGGCCCAAATCTCAAAAACTAGAGATGACCAATTTTTAATTTTACAGTGGTAGTGGTATACCACTAGTAGATGACCCTGAAAATATCAGCCCCCAGGGTAGGGGCCTTCGATGTTTCCAAGCCCAATGTTTAAACCCCCATTATTATGAATAGTGTTCTATAAGTGGGGGTCCGAATCTCAAAAACTAGAGAAGACCACTTCCATATATTTCCACAATAGAGCGCCTGTAATGACTATAGATGTAAACTGTACGCTGCCTTCATGTAGCTGCATGTGTGCGAATAGAGCTTACGTGATATTTTTGTTTATTTCCTTGATTTTTAAAATCTAATTTTTTTGCAATTTTATATCAACAGAATTACATCATTTAAAAATACACATTCACTCATATATTTCTTAATCAAAATGGTTGAAAATTACGTTTAATTCTGCTTTTCTTTTTAAATTTACGAACAAAAATTTTAAAAAAAAGGTACGCGGGTAAATTCATTATTTCTCAAAATATAAATCAATTCATAAGATAACGAATGATGTAATAAATAACTGAATAAATAAATCAATAAATTCTTATTCATAAAAGTAGCAACCGAAAAACATAAATAACCAACAAAAGCGCACTTGATATACGACTTGTTCTCTTGCCAATTTATTAGAAGAACAGGTTTATATTAAAAAAAAAATAAGTCAGCTCATCACAAAAAATGTGTTAGTTTTTTAAATTTTAATTACCCTTGTTTCATTGTTCGAAGAAATAATATGGTACACAAGTAAATCTTTATTGCAAAAATATGAAATAAATAGTATGATAAGAGTTTTAGAAAAGTGAATCGTATATCTTGTTTTATAGGGCATCGTTTTCAAAATTGTATATTTCTAAATCACGTTGCAAAATAAAAAGCGGAAAAATTAGCACGCAGTGAATGATAATATATACATAAGGTTAGTTCAGGCTCCATTTCACATTTTCCGAAGTAACCAGAAAAGATACCGACTTTGTTCTGGTTGTGAAGCCATTTCATTTTTTTTTTAAATTGTTTACATCATAAAACCTCGCGTTTCGTAAAAAAAAATGTGCTTAAAAACATGAATATGAATATGAATATGCATGCTTTTAATATATAATCAATTATAATACCCCTTACCCATGATTTAGAATCCCATCAATCGAAGTAAAACATTTCAGTTTCTCATCCTATCTTTGCACCTTGTCTCTCAGGTGGTATTTAAAAGTAGAAATATATAATTATATTTAAGATCGTCAATTATAACGGTGTAAATTTAAAATTTATAGCCTGTTGGACGAAGGGGGTAATACATGTCCACTTCTTATTCCCCATGTTCCCATCCTCTACAAAATTACGTCAAGATCGGTCAGTTAGTTTCCTGGGAGGAGATAATACATGGGAAAGTTAAATGTATTCTGATGTATTCTGTGAAAAATGTCAATGCCATAACGTCGAAGTCAACACTGTAGATGAGCATCGATTAGAGGAAAAAGATTCGAGGTATTCTGAAATCCAAATAAAAGGTGTTCCAAAAAGGTGTAACAAAAGGTAAAATAAATCGTGATGACACAGGAATGTTATGAAGGCGCATGCCTTTGTTCATATTAGGGATGAAAAAAACCCATGTATTTTATACTATGTATTAATAAATGTCATTATTATCCTTTATTATGAGAAATTAATATCATAACAGTTATTGCAAATTTTTGCCACGAATGGTCTGCCATAAACATGACCGGAATGTAAAAAAGGCCCTGGGGGAAAATCTACTACATAGTAGGTTTCCGTGGGGGTAATATGGCTATTGAAAGGGGGAAAACCCACTATATAGTCAGCTTTCCGTGGGGGAAAAACTGCTATATAGCCATTTTTCCGGGAAGAAAGATGGCTAGGGGGAAAAGGCACTATATAACACCGGTACAGAAAAGTGTAATGTAGAGTCAAACACTTTAGTGCAGGTATTACTGACTTATGACAGCATCTTGTTTTTTCCGTGGAATAAAGAAATCTAAAAACAAACAAACATTTAAACGGACTCACAATCCTAAATTGATAGTATGAAGTTTTCAGATGTGATTGATGTTTTGCAGGCTATAGAGAGACTCACTGGAGGAGAATTGTCATCTCAATATACAACTTTGACAATACGACTCCTCTCCTGTAAGTAATCTTTGGATTATCTTTGGTTATGAAGCACTAAATAAAATTAACTACAACATAAGGAATTCTTAAGTTCATGTCTATTATATAGATACTAAGCCAGCAAACTGAATATATAAATCACTAATTTTGGCCAACGACACAAAAATTTGATCTTGTGAAATTTTCAGGCCGGTAGCCTTAAACTTAAAAAACTCTAACGACCAACACTTGTTTTATGTTTCGTCACATCCAAAAATGCACTGTGAGGGTCTAAACACAACTTCATACAGAGAAGCAATAAATCAAATTGACCAAACTAAACGGATCTAATTTAAAAAAGACCAAATTTTCTCTTATGGCAAAGAGACACTACATTTCATCTGTATAATGTTGCGGTTGTAAATCTACTAAAACGTCTGAACGTTATTATGATATATATTTCGATTGGTTAATTTTGATATTAAATATCGATTAATAGCTCAGCCACCAACACTTATAATTTTTATTTACATTATTATTTGGACTATTTTAAGAAATAATCTCGTTTCACTAAACGCTGTTTTAAGCATTCAGGGCGATGTAACGTGAAAAATTTGTGTTTCTGGGTTGGTTTGGTATTCTAAAATTGATAATGAAGTCGATGTAAAGATATGACGTTTATTCATCAAAGATCCAGCAGTAAAGTGAAGTTTATAAACAAATGATAAAAATGATGACAAATAAAACAGAGTACTAAACAATGAGTCTTTACAAAAGATGTATAGATATGCAACATAAAAATGACCACAATAAAAATGGGTCTTTGCATACTCTAGCACAAGTGTAACATATACACATGCTGAGTGAATATTAACCACATTAAATCACTGTGTTTTATAAGTACATAACTATATCATATGATTATAAATAAAAACTAAAATAAATGATGTGAAAATTAACTAAAATGAAGAGATCGCTTGCCTATGATGAGGACCACAATTACTGAAAAGTCACATATATTTTGTAGCAAGCTTATACACCTATTCTTAGCACGAATACACATGTACTCGACTATATTGACAAGCCAAATAAAAATTGGAAGTGATTTAAAGTCAAATATAGATCTGAAGTTGAAATAAAGGAAAGTTTTGGTAAAAAAAAATTAACATGTTATACACTTACATTATAATTTAAGAAAGATCGATTGTGATACCTTAGCGAAATATGCATATTCTTAGCGAACTACGTTGTTTTGTAAAACCCGCACTTCCTCTTGGGCGGAAGTGTAAACATTGAGTAAATTTAGAACCAATCACGGAAGACGCTTTAACAATGATCAGTGTGAAATATGGCAAATAGTAATAATTGACTGGTCATAAAATCAAGAATAAATCAAATAAAAAAACATTAATTACAGATGGGAAAATGATTGTAAACATAAAATTACCGAGAAAATAAACTTACTAACAAGTTTATTATAACAAAATATTTCTGACTAACAATAATTTTATATCATAGCATGCAATAAGCATATTTATACACATAATTTCAAAACATTATAAATTTCAATGACAGGAAAATACTGATGTTCTACCGTTTAAAAAAATAAGTAAAGAGATGAGTAATCGTAATAAAAATATATATAAAATAATGTCCTACCTGAAATTGATAATTAAGTCGTTGCAAAGTTACGACGTTTATTCATTAAAGATTCAGCAAAAAGTGACGCGCTGGGATCTTGAAGCAAAAATTGACTTGGTCCAGTTGAAGTACATTACAGGTTAGTTTCATATGATATTAATGAAAACAAGTAAAGTTTCCCTTTCGGGGCCTCATGACAAAAAGATAAGTATAGCGTGGGTACAGATAAAAGGACTTAATCCGATGACCTGACACTAATTGAGTAGATCAAACATCAAAAGAAATTTTTAATTGAAAAGTGATTTGTTACGTAAATTTTGTTTTACCTTAAATTGATAGAAATTTGCTCGTCGCCGTGAGAAGTGTGAATATTTACAAAGCAGATTAACACTATTTTTCGTTCAAGTTATAGAAAATATTTCCTTGCGGCAAAATAGATTTTATAGTGAAAAAGATCTTAGTTATTTTTTAAGCATTTTGTTTAAGAAATAGAAACTCAATTACAATAATAAAGATACAATATGTATAAAATAGGAAAAATTCTATATTAAAATATTTTTGATTAAGAGTCAAATGTACCTTATGATAACGAATTCACTCCGGGTGAAATCTGAGGAGAATACACACAGAACGAGTAAACTCATTTAGATTCTTGAAACTCGCGGATTCTCACTAATTTAAGTATTTATACTGTGTTGAATAATTCATCTAAGTTAATTATAAAAATTAATTAGAGAAAATACAACATAATATGACTGTCTTCACTAGAAAAGGGTCATTAGGATCAAAATTTCACAAACCCACTTTTTGTCAATTCGGATTACCCAACACTTTCTGAGTACAAATATACGAAGATTACCAAGATTTTGTGTTTCTAAAGCATTCTATAACAATTTTAGTAAGGCATGTCAACACTACTTTGACGTAGCTCGTCGAAAACGTCACGACGACACAAACGTCAAATTTTGTTTATCATTATTTTTCCATTATCTCTTTTAATCTTCTTCAATGAAAAACTAATAAATAACTATTTACAATTGTCTAGCAATACGAACACAAAATGGTTAAAATATTTTGAATCAAACCAATAATAAAGTTTTCCCCAACCTTGAAATACATCTGCCGACGAGTTGATAAGCAAAATTGTATCAAAATCGATATTAAAAATATTAGATTCGATGTCTATATTTAAAAAAATTTACATTGGTCAACAACTGGCTCTATTGAATGACTATAAGGTTAAAACTATATAGAGCTGAAGGCTCGTGTTTATTCCGTTTGAAAGGTATTAAATAGAGCTATCAAGATTATCACCATCCACGAAATCGTGCAAAGCGTTATTGCGCGGTGCTACAATACAAATTACATATCGAACAGCCCTCATATATACCGATATTACTTTTTACGTATTTTTGTAGTTCTGAAACTAGTTTTTTAATAGATTTCCTGATTTAATTATAAATGATATATGACTATTAAGCCTTCTCACTTGCTTTCTCTCTCTCTCTCTCTCTCTCTCTCTCTCTCTCTCTCTCTCTCTCTCTCTCTCTCGATCGATCGATCGATCGAACAAATTTTATACAAAAATAATCATCTAGTGACAAGTGATCATCTATTCAAGAATCTGAACATTGAAATTAACTCAATTCTCGTATTTCGAATCTCGAATGAGACTCCTATGCTTTGGTAATTTCGAATATTGAAAATAGAAGGCTCATTAAAACATTTTTATATAAGTGATAAATGTGGATCCAGATACAGACAAATAATAATGATTTTAAAAACTCATTAACAAATACAAAAATGTCCATGAAAAGGGTTCCCAATTTTAATTTATATGAAAAATAGTTTATACAATAAACTACAATATATTATATAACAGTATGATCAACGAAGTTATAGTGTAGATTCTAAATTCTTCAAACTGTGACCTGTGGACCATTACTCCAAGACCTCAAGGTTATATACTAGAAAATTATTTAAAGTTTAAAATGTTTAAGATATGATCACCAAAACTAATATTTGGGTCTAGTGGGAAGTGAAAAATGAAAAAAGGAAAATGTGGGGGAGCTTCCAAGAAAAAGTCGTTTAAATAACTTCAATCCTATAAATTGTAATATTATCTTGTATTAAACATCATGATACAGTTCTGATTTTAAATTATGAAAAAAAGGTTACTGAAAAATGTTCAAGTTTATAAAACAGGGTGTTTCAGCAAACATGTCTCTACTTTGCAGTTTTATAATAAAAGTTATGCTTCACGTATCAACTGAAATTTTGCAAAAAATGTTTAGAGCAATTTCATTCAATTTTATCAAATCAAAAGTTTAAATAAAGCTGAATCATTTATTTTTCATACAAGCATTTCAAAACTAAGTCAACTTAGACTGTACTCGATTTAACGAGGACGTGTTCCAAATGTCCGCCTTGTTTCTCGGTCACTAGTCTCATTCTATCTCTGAAGTTCCTTATAACATTTTTACAAGAGTCTCAGGTTATACGTCTTGTTTCTCTTCGTATAGACATTTTCAGAGCACCCGTGTCTTGTGGGGCTGGCAAATAAACTCGGTCCTTTAAATAACCCCATTAAAAGAAATCTAAAGGGCTGAGATCAGGTAAATTTGGTGGCCATTCAATGTTTGAACGTAAGCATATGCAATATAGAAATCAATTTTATCATCCATTTTCAAATACCCGAAAACTTGACTTTTGATGATGTCATCAAAAATTAATTATGACATCATAGTATATTTTATTCACACTGTAATACATTTTGCCGGAACAAACGCTTTCAGATGCAGTTATTGTAAAGATAATATGTCATGTTTGTGCAAAGATATAGACATCCAAAATTGGGACATGTTTATTGAAACACCCTGTATTATTCATGTCCAATACATATTTCTTTTTCGATATCGTCAACATCGCGATGTACACACTATTGATACGATATCGAGTTTACATTGTCAACATTGCCGAGTATTTCTTTGCCGTTAACATCGTCGACATTGTCGACATCGCAACGTCGACAATGTTGAACCGATATCGAATTTACATCGTCAACATTGTCGATATTTCTTTGCCGTTTACATCGTTGACATTGTCGACATCGCAACGCGCGATGGTGCGATAGTGAAATTCAACTGAGGGGACAAGATTAACGGTCTAGGACGGAACTCTGTCCTACTTTATGTTTATCACTCCGCTGGTTACAAACAATGCAAGTAAAGCAGAGCATAAGAGACTTTTCTCAAAGACATGATAAATTGTAGTCAATTAAGCAAACCAATTACCTACCGATTAGATGATTCCTTTATTTATCATTTCATAACATTATACGATGTTTGTTTAAAAATTACAACAGCGTAGAAACATACAATGTAAGACATAGAATATCACCATGTTGGTCATCATTGCGATATTGACAATGTCGACGATGTAACCAGGATATAAGAGGTACGATGTAGACACGATGTTGACTCGATGTCGATCAACATTACGATGTCGACGATATTGACGATGTAAACAGGAAAGAAGGCACACGATGTAGAAACAATTTCTACTAAATATTGCGATGTCGACGATGTCGACGATGTAAACAGGATATAAGAGGTACGATGTAGACACGATGTTGATTCGATGTCGATCAACATTGTAATGTCGACGATATCGACGATGTAAGCAGGAAAGAAGGCACACGATTCAGAAACATTCTCTACTAAATATTGCGATGTCGACAATGTCGACGATATAAACAGGATATAAGAGGTACGATGTAGACACTATGTTGACTCAATGTCGATCAACATTGCAATGTCGACGATATAAACAGGATATAAGAGGTACGATGTAGACACGATGTAGACTCGATATTGGTCACATTTGCGATATCGACAATGTCGACGATGTTAACAGGATATATGAGGTACGATGTAGACACGAAGTCTACACGATGTCGATCAACACTGCAATATCGACAATGTCGACGGTGTAAACAGAAAAGAAGGTACACGATGTAGACACGATGTCGACTCGATGTCGATCAACATTGCAATGTCGACAATGTCGACGATGTAAACAGGATATGAGAGGTACGATATAGACACGATGTCGACCCGATATCGATCAACATTGCGATGTCGACGATGTCGACGATGTAAACAAGAAACAAGACACACGATGTGGACACAATGTCGACGCGATGTTGGTCAACATTGCGATATCGAGAATTTAAACAGGATATAAAGGGTACGCTGCAAATGCAAATTCAATAATTATGCTAATATGATATTAACACAATGTCTACTCGATATTGGCCAACATTGCGATGTCGACGATATTGATAAAACATCGTGCATTGGACATACCTCCCCTGTATCAGGTTAAAAAAAATAGAAAATATTTTTTTAATAAAATTTTATTCGTTAAACTAAATTGTATATATATTCTGTAAATGACTTCATAAATCTGCTTTGAACAGAGTAATAGCTTTTGTTCCTCAGGTGACCAATTTGTCCCCTGGTCGTCTAGTTTTTGTTACGATATGTTAATCTTAATGGCTTTTCTAGGTCAACACATAAAGAATAAACATGTATGGTATTGTTATAATTCACAACAAATGTAAATAAGGCCAAAATTAAAAATATCTATGTTTCCCCTAACGCGACCGACCCAATGAAAACCCGCCGACTGAATTGTTTTTTTTTTACAACAATGAATAGAGATTTTTTTTTTAAAGAAGCCTAATTTTACCCAAATTCGTTTTTAGAAGACCTATATCTTTTTCGTTTTACAATGATTTTGTTAGCCTTGATCATCAACATGGGCGAAATACTCGCTTTATGATCGGTAACTTCGCCGGAATTTCCTCCGAATGAGAAGTTGAAGTCGCCCTGTATTCTGAGTTCACGATCGTATAAATTAACTCCAGAGACATTAAAATGATAATCATTTAATTAAAAAATGTTTCCACGGCCTCAGTTAACCACTGTTGTGATTAATAATTTGCGATTGTCTTATCTTTTCTAGATATACATGTAAATATGGGTGCAAATGATTCAACATATAGCCTACTGTGAATTGAAAATTACAACCGAAGTTTATTACTTTTAGTGTTGATATTACAATTAGTTGGCAACTTGTAATTAGTAAATAATTGTGCCAAATTAATGCTAAAATAATCATAAAACCATCTCTCTTCAGTTATCTTAAAAATTAAAATGATCCTCTACACAACGGTTGTAATTGCATGGTTGGACTAATACCTCCAAAATACACAGAAGTAAAAAGACTGATTTTTTTAACTTAGCTAACACAATTACAAAACATTTCATCTTTAAAATGTATCGATACATCAAAAAGGTTTAATTTAATAGATTGGATAAGTTTTTTTTATTTTTTATTAACTTGCTTAAATTTTAATCCAATCTTAATTAAGGTTGAATCTGTGTATATATTATATAATCATTTCTGTAGGTTACGCCGTATCAAATACTGCCAGTCTCCCTGATTTCTCAAACTTCTCCCTACTTTTCTGTAAGGGAGAAATAATTTTCCCAAAAATTAGGTTGGTACATCGTACATGTGAAACAAAAGACTCTTCATGTTGTGAAAATTTTAAACAGTTCTCTTAAGAATTCGTCAAATTTCAAATCGACAGAAACAAAAGAGTTGGTTATGGTAATGACTATAATTAAAGTGAAATTGGGTAAATTTACAAAAAAAATTGTTATCTACCGAGGTAAATATTTGTTCTTTCCTGGCATTATGTTTCAAATTTGGTTTATTATTTCTTTGTATAGACACCTATTTTCTTGTCAAAGAAGGATATTCACTGCAAGTGTAGTGATTTTGTGTAAACATAAAATTGTAGAATCATTAAATATTACTTCACAAATATTTACATTTATTACATTTCCTTAAATTAATCATTATTATTGTTTTAATATACTTTTAGACATTTTATAAACCAAATTTTGAAATATTAATTGATACTTTGAAGTATGTACATTATCATTTAAATGATATTTAAATATAGGTTAACATGTACATCGACATACAAACATAGATATTTTTAATGATGGCCTAAAATCATCGTTTTTATCTATATGTGGATTTAAATTTGTATGTGCAGCTGTACCTTATGAATCTTTCTTAGGAAATTTGATCACTTTATGAATCCTTAGTTAGGATAGGTCTCCATAGACATCAAAATATGACATCTACTTTTGCGTATGCCAATTTATTTTTTTTCTTATGTTTGTAAAAACATGATATGAATGAAATAGCATGTAGTACAATATTTTTAGACCTTTTGAGGAGACATCTGGAAATGGATGTTCAGGCCCTTGCCTTTTGTTTACTGTTGGCGAAGGATGGATACATTTCCGAGGAAAATATTCAAAATCTGATAGTTCAACTGAATGATATTCGCTTGTCCCTATCACTCTACGTCATTGATTCCGAAGAAGTCAATCTTAACCTTTGTTTTAACAAAACTACAAGACATTTTATTTGTAACAAAAATGGCCGTTATGTGTTTGCTTCACAAAATGCAATGGACAGCGTTTTTCTTGCATTTGACTGGTATGATAAACTGAAAAAGATTCAGTATGACCTGCTATCTGTGAATGAAGAATTTCTCAGGCGTTATTGTAGAAGTTCAGGATACAAAGAAAAGGAAAACGAACTGTGCGTCCTACTTACTTCGTGTCGAACCAAACTGTTTATATCTTGTTTGGGAAACGGAATTATAGACCATCCAACTCTAGAGGATAAGGAAATACATGCATTTGTATGTGATACCTGTAAGTACATTATATATGTTTTAATAAAATATAATAAATACCTACGATGGAAACTTTACCAGTATTTCTGAAATAATATTACGTGTTTTTTATCTGTGCTTAACACATGGATTTTGTTAAACTTTATATCCCCGTTTCAGTTTGATATTTTTAATAGCGTATACATTTACGCTATGACTCTATTAATCCTTTATCATTCGCTTCTTTTTATTAATTTCGAGAAATTTTTCAAATTCAATTTATGCATGAATGAAGGAAATATAACTAATCAAATCATACGTGAATATGTTCGCAATGTGCTAAACATCATAAATTATACATAGACGTAAAATCCATTCAACAATAAAGGTTGCTATAATGAAGCTACCTGAACGAACTTAAAGATGGAGTCCCATTAATGATCAGATGAATTGCAAAATTTTATTCTATTAACAAAATTTTTTAAAATCTGAATAGACAATATTCCCCCGGAAGTCTCAAGAATCGGCCATGAAGCGATAAATACATTTTTGAAAAATCTTCAAAGCGGAAAGCAAAAGTACTACCATGCTCGGGGAATGGTTGTCGGATGTGCCGGTGCTGGAAAAACGACTCTTTTGGAGATGATGAAAAGTCAAAACATTCCTGATGTCACGGAAGAAACTCGATCTATACAAGTTCACGAATACATGTTTTGTATCGACAACGATAAAATATATGGTAATCTTTTTACTAAACTAATCTTCTTAATTTCCGATTCATGACTAATTTCTTCTCATTGATAAGGGTTTCATCCAAGATCACTTTCCCAACTTATCATCAGTTGAGTATAACACAGAAATACCATTTATATGGAAAATGCCTTAATTTTGCAGTTTGCCATCCCAGTGAATCTATAAATGATGATGGGGTCGAAAACAACAATAGCTACAAAGATTCTTCAGAGCAAACAATATCCTTGCTTGATTTCGCCGGCAAATGTGGCTATTATAATTTTTATCCTACTTATTTCAACCAGAGATCTTTTTTCATTTTGGTGATAGACCTAACGAAATCGCTGGACTCGGTTGTTGAAGATACAGGGGGTGAAGGAACGAGTTTTGAACAATGGACATATAAAGGTAGGATCCTATTAATAATGTAACATGATATTTAATTTAAGACATCATTCTGTAAATATTTGCAACAAATAACCAAATAACTTTACTTATAACTTATATGACCTGAGATTTATAATAATCTTAAACGTATCATTATTTTCTTTATTCGCTGAAATATTAAATTTGTGGTTCGGGGAACTCTACTACATGTAATATAACAGACATTGAACGATCATAATATTTATCATTTAACAATATTACATTTCACTTCAAAAGTTATCTTGTTCTGTAATCATTTGACAGAATATGTTGTATTTTGGATACAGTCAATACATACATACAGCAGTAAGAGAGCACCTGTCATTCTTGTTTGGACACATGCTGACAAGGTCGAAAATGCGGTAAATAAACATAAATTAACATTTATGATATTTATAATAATAGTACACAGAAAAATGTCCACATGTGTAAAACATGTGTTAAACAAATATTTAACATATATATTATACATGTGTAAAACACATATAAAGAGCACACATGTAAAAAGTGTTTATTTTCACACATGATGAACATGTGTTTTACACATGTAAAACACATGTGTAACAGAACACACGATTTTTATACATGTAAAACATGTGTTCAATATGTATATTTCATGTGTTTCATATATATGCAAAACTCATGTGTAAATTATCTTGGCAGCTAATTATCACTGTTTTTATTTTCATTTAAAGCAAACAATGCTTTTAATTTTCTAGCTGAAAGAATGATATACTGCATACAAGTGCAAATGATTTATTTCTTTGCATTTCCAATCACCTGTTGTTAATTAAAGATTGAAAAAAAAAACCAAATATATAAAATGAAAATTAATTTTATTCTTGCAAATGGTTACATATAAGCTTATTTGTTGTTCCGTGTCCAATAAGTTTCCTGAAAAAGAAACAAAATACAATTTTTTTCAGCTGCTTGCATACACAATAATATATCAAGAGTAAGAAGATTAAGTGTATATTTTTGCATGCAAAACATGAGGTTATTTCAGAATATCTATCTTCTTAAATGTATAAATGTTAATTAATTTCCTACATTTGCAAGTTGAGAGAGAGAGAGAGAGAGAGAGAGAGAGAGAGAGAGAGAGAGAGAGAGAGAGAGAGAGAGAGAGAGTTACTATTAAAAAAAACAAACATATCACCATTTATAAGAGAGAATAAACGTTTACCTTTAGTGTATTTAGTCTTCTCTCTATTGATCTTACTTCAACTTCCTTTTTTTCAATGCATTGACCTTAGCAAGGTATGCGTGGACATCTTCCTAAAATGGTAATACGAACTTAATACAATTCAATTTAACCCGAATTATTCGTGAAAGTTAGATTTTCAACATTTAAAAATAACAATAGACAGATATACTTAATATTAGCCGTACAATCAGAACTCTACGTAAACTATTTAGATTTAATTACCAAGATTTGTCACTTTTATACCAGCCGCAGTGAAGAACTATCCATGAACTCAAGAAGAATGTTTGGATCTTGAAAAATTCATTACTGTATATCTTCAGACTATGTTACTGACCAAGCAAATATTGGTAGCCTTTGTACTAAAGCCATTTGCTACAAACATTCCACACAATAGTTGTATATATACAATAAGTTGCATATCATAGTACATTGCAGGTATAGTATTGCATGTTTTACTATTAAAAAACACTTAAAACATGACATATATAATAATTGTGAAAATTTCACGGATTTCCTTTTTTACTCTGTCCCAAGATATCCTTGATTCACATTTTGCTGAATTACTCGATATTTAAAAATACATCGGGGTTTAAATGATGTTCATTCATAAGCATGAAAAACTTCCAAGATTTTCCTTTGAAACGCCTCCTCTAGCTTATCAGATTTCAATACACGACATAAAAATGTGATTTTCACGGGGGATATTGTATTGCAACAGACCCGGATGATAACGTTGAAAAATTGTGAGGTATTCAGAGTGACTTCCGAATGGAAAAAAAGATGTAAACATTTCCCATTATGAACTCTGTATAAGAAATCTGTTTTCGTTCCTGTGAATTTATCCGAGTGAAATATGATACTGTGTCAATGAATTCAAAGTTACCTAGCATATTTTTTCATTTATTTTATTGTACTTCATTCACAGGTATGTGTATTTTTATTAAAAATCGTCCAAATGTGCTGCATAAATATCTTGGGACAGACTTAACAAAAATTTAAATATTAAATACTTTAAAAAAAAAATGTCAAGCAACAGTTTTGTAGAAAAAAAATTTGAATTTTCCTTATGATACTTACAACTCCATAAACAGTTTAAAAAGACATATCTCTGCCATTCACTGGGTTAGTTTATGTCTTCTGTGATCTGTCTGAAAATAAATAGTGTTTTAATTAGCATATAATAAGAACTCGCATAATATTATATTAAGAGAGGGCTACATTATTGCAGCTAGAGACCAGCTGAACATTTTAGCAAATTGTTGTGTACTAAGGAACACATTTTAAAATCAATTTAATCTCTTAAGTGTTGATATATTATATATCAACAGCAACAAAAAGTTATATAAAACTTTCGACTTGCAGCTTGTATGGAATACCTACTCGTTACTTTGCCATGAGCTTTACTCTAGTTGTTTTTTCTAATTTCACTTTTCAAGATTAAAATGTGTCTGTTCTAGATAAAATGCATTTTATAAACATATATTTAATGTTGGCTTAGTTTTTAAGCATTGTGTTGTTTCTAATTCGACTTTAATAGCAGGTCGAGTTGTAGGTTTTGGCAAATGTTTACCGACAGACCTACCGTTTACATACATGTATAGCAGCTGTAGTATAGCTTTATGTGTATATATACATTAAATAACTGAAGTTGCTTATAAATTTCATCTAAAAACTTTCATTAATTTCACTTAAGTAGAGTGGATTACCATCGATCATTGACAATACAGGTTTCTGATTTTTAACCCGAATTTTCCTGGAGAACACATGGCTCTGAGCTACTGTTCACGTTGTAAAATGACATATAGGTTGCCACCAGCAATATTTATATATTTTACAATACAAATAAATAAAATAGATTCACAATCCTTACCTAATTTAGCTTCAAATCGAATATACAAATTCACCATCTTCTGCTTCCCTGACGTAAAAAATGACGTATGATTGCAAATGACAAAATTAAAGCCAATCAGGATTAAAATCCGGAATTGGTTACAAATAAATTTTCTGTAAGTTAGTTGGCAAAAGTTTATCATATAAATTTTGTGTATACTTGTATTTACTAATAAATGCATAATTACAAGTTGAAATCATGAAAATGAATAAGAAAATAAAACATTATTTACACGTGTATCTGTTTAACGTATGCTGTTTGAAACATGTATTGCACAGATATATTTTTACACATGTGTTAAACATATGTAAAATGCATATGTTACACATGTGAATACTATATGTGTTCAATATATAAATTTTTAAACATGTGTTGTACACATGTATTGTATGTTTAAAACAAGTGTAAAATTATACACATATTTTACACATGTGGACATTTTTCCTGTGTATTAAATCATTTATGTATCTAATTTGAACTTATTTCATAAATGGTCAATACAGTAGAAAGACCTTTTAATATCGTTCTATCTTTTATTATTAGCTCAACTAAACCGAAGGTTCAAGTGAGATTTTCTGATCGCTTGCTGTCCGTCGTTCGTCCGTTTCTCTGTCTGTCCGTCAATCAGTATGTCTGTCTATGACATTTTTTAAAATTTCTTCTCTAGAACCAATGAGCCAAAAACCAAACCTGGTACATAACATCTCTATGGAAAATTGTTAGCATAACGGGTCCAACCCTATTCAAAGGGAAAATCATCATGAAACAGTTAAAATAAAGTGTGGATCTTAAAAAAATCTTCTCAAAAACCACTGCACCAGAAATGCCAATATATTCTATGTGACATGATTTAAGGTGTTTCCAGATGATTCTTCTACAGGTTTTTTTACGTACACTAAACTGCTTTCATTTGAAAAACTATTGTGTTTTACTGTTTTATTATGTAAAAGTGAGGAGAAACTTCACACAAAACTACTTTCTATTTCAAATAAAATATATTTATCTACATATCTAGTCTACTAGTATTCATTGAATCCAACATAACCAAATTTTCTTCCCTGCACAATCTTCACCTTCTATGACAGAGGGCGATAAATAGATATTGATGAAATTGCATCAATCCTAATGGTAATATGTTTTTAAAGATAAATAAGAATCTATACTTATAAATTAAGACATTTCGCAAATAAACTACGAAACGTCTGCACCAGAGTAACTGCTTATACCTTTGGTATTTCAACACGTGTAATATGACGTCCGTAAGCTATAATAAATTTTAACCTGATAAGTAATTATTGAGAATTAAATTAAAAACCTACTTTCATTTTTGATAAATCAGCTCGAAATAGCAAAAGTGAGAGTAAGGTGGTGGACACGCTTTGGCGGATCCAAGTCAATGGGAGTTAGCATTAAAATATATCATTGCAATGAAATAATATCAAATGATTACGTAAACAGTAAATATATTTATTAGGAACTTACTTGGATTATACATAGAAGTTAAGATTTGACAAATGCTGAATAAATAAAATAAGGTAATTCGCTTCTTGAATGCGCGATTTTAGTTTTGATATGGAATAGAATTTTCCAGAACGGGGTAACCAAGAACGCGGTTTGACGTCATGGCGAAAAGTGAAGGAAGGGTTCATCACGTATCGCGGGCAGATATTCATACCTTGGATGGGACATCTTTGGTTAATACAAAAAAGTTAATAAATAAAATGGAACAATTTGATGCAATTTTAGTTTTGATCGGAATAATTTATTTTCAAAAAGGGGGTGCCCAGGAAAGCAGTTTGACTAATTTACACCATGGAAGAAAGTGTAGGACGAGTTAGCCATCGGGGAAATACTTTGGATATGACAACTTTGGTTTAAAAAATGCAAATTAATTTGCATAATTCCCGCGCTTGCGCGGGATATCATCTAGTAAATATATAAATAAATGAACAATGAGTTTTTTAGTTGATATAGATTCTGTGTAATCAATTAAACAAAATTGTGTATTTCATATACCTGGAAATTGAGAGATGTTAAAAAGCAATTCCTAAATATTTAACCACTATACAATCTATATTGTATACATTAAAATGGGTTCATTTTTATGAAAGCCAATGCACAGAATCAATTTATATTTCAGATAAAACATGGATATGAATATTTATACTGTGTTTATAATAATTTTCTTAAAAAAATATAACTATTATAAACTATTATAAATCATTTATCTGTATTTCTGCCTGGTTTTTACAAATAGCTGTACTAATTAGAGAAATAATTATAACCAATTTTTTTAAAGGAGGAAGAAATGTCTAAATCGTACGAAAAATTAAACGAAACATTAAGAAATGAAGACCCAGCTCTTTTGCAACATTTTCAGAAATCAATGTGTTTTTGGATTGGGATACCGAGAAAAAGTAAAAAAGGAATTGTCAGAAAAGACCATGATCTGTATCGCGAAAACATTGAAAAAATAAAAGAAAGCATTATGAATGTTTCTAAAAATCTGGAACATTGGGGTAAGGAAATGCCTATCTCATGGGCAGTCATGGAACGACACGTTAAAGAAGCCAGAAAATCTCAAAAACTTTTGTTTGTGGAAGATCTTTGGAAATTAAATGAGACGACGGGTCCTGACTTTCAAATAAAGGAAAAGCCGGTACTTGATGAAATTTTAAAGTTCCTTCATGAAGTTGGAGAAATTCTTTATTTTCCTGAATCGGAACGGAGAGGTTTTGTCGTTTTGGACATACAATGGTTTGTGGATGCCTTTAAGTATATAATTACGGATTTGAGACATGCTAACTCTGATTTAGAAGAAGACATAAAAAGCCATGAAGACTACAAATTGTTTATCGAAAATGGAGAAATGTCCTATCATCTCCTAATAAAAATATGGGGAAGCTTTGAAGGAAAAGAACATCTAAAGTTTTATGATGATTTAGTGAATTACATTGAAGAACTAGGAATGATGACTAATACAGTTGTGCTTCGTAAAGATATACATGTACGAGCTTCATTTGGTGTGTGCAAATGTTGGTATGTTCCAAGCATGAACAGAAGAATATTCAATTATGACGATTTTAAAAGTTATTCAGCTGCATCGTCAATACTCTGCTTTAAATTTAAGTTTTTACCTAACATTATTTTCCACAAGCTCATCGCATCTTGTATGGAGGCAGAGTGGAAAATACTATCCGACAGTCAAAATAAGTGTTTGTATCAAAAGGTAGCTGTGTTCTACCGTTCTGATTGCTTTGTATTTGTTGGAATTTCCAAAAATCGAATTGAAGTTCAAATACGAAATCTGGAAGAACCTGCAACACGTAAACAAAGATCCGATATTCGTACTGAGCTTCAAAAAAAATTACTTGGAATAAAAGAAAAATCTTACACTGACCTTCAGTTTAACATCACATACAAATGCAGTAACGCAAAATTTTGCAATCCTAGATGTGCAGGTGCAGATATGCTTCCAAATGACATACCAAGATACCGCATTTTGTGTACTCTGTGTCCAGTTCCAATGAAACATTACATATCAAAAAGTGACCTGTCTTGGAAATGCGAAAGTGTAAGTTTTTATAAATTAAAGAACTTTATTCAAATCATTGTCGCAAGTTAATTATTTTTAAGAATATCCTAGTTTTATTCCTGAAAATGCATTTTTTTCCTATTCGCCTATATATGTTTCTGAACTTCTTAAACACTTTGAACAACTGCGGTTGTATGGGTAAAGTCCATTCTTTGGCTTTTCAGAATGATACAATGTTATTTTCAAAACTTGTGTATTACATTGTACTACGTTTTCTTACCATTTTGTTTAACAAAAATTTATCAAACGTGTAATAATAAAAAGTTCTTTGATCTTAAACCTTCATAACAGCACCTTTAGTGTAAAGTGTTTGTTATCACTACTTCTCTGGAGTCGTACGACTATCAATTTTATATCTAAAAAGTTTTTAACTGCTGGATTTATTTTTTACTGTCACATTATAGGATTATTCGCAGTACTATAAACCAGGGTCAGAAAACCATGATCTCAGAGGTAAGTAGGAACTATAATTGGATTCATTATGTTTTTATTGAACTGTTTAGTTACTAGAATACATCACATGAAGTCAAGGTTTATCTCAGAAAATGTAAATAGATTAATGTTTCATTATTTTTAGCTCAGCTGAGCTGAAAGCTCAAGAGAGCTTTTCTAATCACTTTTTTGTCCGGTGTCTATCTGGCCGTTTGTCTGTTTATCTTTACTTTTTACATTTTTTATTTCTCCAAAACAACTCAGTCTTTTTGAACTAAACAGGACAAAGAACATTCTTAGGTGAAGGGGATTCAAGTTGTTACAATAAAAGGCCACACCCACTTTAAAAGGGGAAATCATAAAGAAATTTTGTAAATTTGCTAGAATTTTTTTCAAAACTACATGTATTTCTATTTTCCCGATATTAGCTTAATGCTCCAAATTCGCTTTTATTTGGAGAAGTTTTATAAAAATATTTTGCTATTAGTTTTAGGTGTCTACTTCCCCCCCTTTTTTTTTTTTACAGCGCATTGATATTAACCTATTTTCATCACAAATAAAAATATAATCTTATTTTAAAGATAGGAAATCATTATTCAGACCACATACTGTAGATTCCTTATTTTACACGAGTACTTAATTCCGCGATTCAGCAGTTTTTCATCAAGTCGCGAGAACATAAAATCGCGAATGCCGAATTTTTATTACTAAAAATGCAGTAACTAGAAACACTTCTGGTTGAACAATCTGAAAAGAACACAGTAAAAAATCAATTTAAAAAAAAAGACAGATGAAAGTCTGCAGTTCTTCACACATCTCACCGATCCGGTAAATACTTGTATTGTTTAATTTGTCCTAACTTTACATAACATGTGCTTGTGTTTCCTCACACAATCTTAATGTTAAGTAAACGCTGCATTTACATGTACAAAATGAATCTGATATGCCATTAAAAAAAAACACAATTCCTTTTTTTATTCTTAACGAGGCCGAGTCTAATTATTTCTACTCTATATATTTTGATGAAATTTCCTGCATGAAGTTTTACTGTTATATCAATTGTTTTTAGATAAAAAAAAATTAAAAAAAAGATTAGCGACCCCGATTTCCTATGTAGTCTTAAATGTTATCAATTTCTTTTAGAAGGCACTATGGAAATTTGTTGAAAATGCGCTAAATCTCACTTTTCCCGCATATTTTTTGTATCTCTGCCCATGATTTCTTTTCGACCGATTGATTTAATGTCTAGAACTGGATCGTGAGGATTTCAGCTCTGTCAGTTTCTATAGAAACATCTGGGTTTTTTAATGAATTGGAGGGGTAAAAATGGATGTGTATAATAAGCGCGAATCAAACAATTAAATGCTTTCTCTTGTGATTCATGCACGGTATGAAGGTGGCAACATTGCAAAAAAAAAATAATAAAAAAATAAAAATTAGCATAACACGCCATACCGGGTTATGTAAATTTTTTTTCTGCAATGATCGTTACCGTCATAACCCGCACGAATCATCAATGAAAGTATTTTATTGTTTATATTTACATCCTTCTTTTAACAGATTAATGGATTGGTCGTAAAGAGTAAGTAAAATTAACTAAATCATTGTTAATGTACATCAAAACGTTAAATAAACGGAAAAGCTGAGTCGTCTTAAATGGGAAGTTGAGTCTGACATCATCATGATTCTTTCGTGCAGTCCAGGATTTTTCTAAGCTACATTATTATAATATCGTATTTTTCCCAAGCACTCGATTGGTCGATTGCTGTCACGTGACTGTGCTATAAATTCTGTTATAGACCTTACTATACTAAAACTAGAAAAATTATTGACCTCACTATACTAAAACTAGATTTTCACGACAAAATACTGGTTTTGGCACGTGCGACATTGTGACGTCATAATAGTGAAATCAACACCCATACTTTATATACAAAATATTTTACTATATTATACGCTTGAAGAGAATTCATTTTCTATTTATTATAATAAAACAGTTATAGCCTTTTGATATCGGCCAATACATGGTTTTATAGACCTGGTGAGAATATATCAACCTCGGACTTCGTCCTCGGTCGATATACTCTCACCAGGTCTATAAAACCATGTATTGACCTCATCATAATTGTATATTGTAGGTCGATTAATGTTTCGACCAATCAGTAAACGGAGCGTGTCGATTTCAGTCCTGCCAATTTCTACAGAGCTGTGAATTACAATTGATTTTCTTCAGAAATTTAGAGGGAATCATACTTGGTGGATGTAAATATAAACAAAGAAGTTAACTTAATGTACAACTTAATCAAAACACCATTTCATGTTCCTATCGGCTGTGTTTTTGTTAAAAAGGACGTTTTAAACAGACGTTTTCTTCTATTTTGAATTGAAAATTGCTATGTTAATTTTTAAATTTTGTTTTTAGTTCTTTCCTTATGATGTCGATTTTGTTTTTAATACTGTTGCATGTGTTTAAAAGGTGGTAAACAGTCAAATTCTTGATTAGTGGTCTGATTCCTTGTAATGAACACGAGTGAAGTTAAATACCGGTATGCAGAAAGTCACTATCTGGATGTTGATTCCTGAGAATGATTCAGAAATGATGTACTCACACTCTTATCCTTTTCTTAAAATCAAAGATTCCTATTTCAAGTTATATATTTAAACAAAAAACCAGAACAACAAAATGGTCATGAAATAGTTCCAAAGAGAAAAAAGGAAAAAGTGATTCCTATTACAGGTTAACTCCAACCTAATTATACATTGACCTGATTTCTAAATGTAGGTTACAAACAAAAAATAGACGATAAACAAAATTGAACATTATGTTCTTGCATGTTTTTTTTTTTATAATATAAGATTCTTTAAGTCGCACGCAGTATGCTTAAAAAAGTGAGGAACTGTTATCGTGCCAGTACCTACGGTGACACAAGAGTTTGGAATATTTTCCAAACATGAGTAGTTGGTGATAATTTATTGCTAAAAATGTTTGACATCATAATTACAGCTCATATTTTTACTACCATATATAAAATTATAGACTCACTATTTTCTGCTTTAATACCGATAAATCATGATCGAAAAAAACCTGTTTAATATTATAAACGTTGAACCTACCTCATGTTTTATATCCGAACTATTTTTTTTAATTCGATAAGCATTAATAAATCAATAACTTTGTAATCGTCAAGACCAATCTTAATACTTGTTCGTTTTCTTGTGACCATTACTGAAGAACTTAAGAATTCAGACAGTTTCACGATCCCGTCCGAACCTGAGTTTTATTTTCGCATTTATTTTAGTCGATGGAGCGGATTCATAAAATAATATAAGGCTTTATTGAAGTGTTAAGATTTACATATGATTTTGGAATGTAGGATACATAGAGACTAATTATACAGCTAGAAGACAGCGCACCGACCGCGTGTTTAAATGCATGCATAAGCTTTGGATTATGTGCAATGGACGGTTGATAGTTATCTTAAACTGATGTTGAAAAATACATTCAAAACACGGAATCAATCTCTGCATACTGCATGTTTTCTCTATAATACTAAACCTACATATTTTCTGTGGAATAGTCACACACACATGATAAGTGTCTGGATGTTGTTTTTCGGGTGTGGGCAAGCCCGAAATGAGTAAGCAAAGGCGTGGGGGGGGGGCTTAACAATTGTAGAAAAACAATCACAGTAGTTTAAAAAAAAATGTGTCTACAAGCGATCGGAAAGCAAAAATATCCCACATACACTAAAAAAATACCATTTTAAATTATGTGAAATTTATCAATAATGGAAGGGGGTGAATATCATTCGATCCAGGAAAGGGGCACTGTTTTCCATAAATTCTGCATAAAGTCGAATGGAAAAATCTTTTGAACAGAAAGGGCGGTGTAAAGGGCATGATCCCAGCAGTGGTAGAATTAACTACTTTTTTCTTATTGTGTTTATCTGTGAGTGCACAGGTTAAAGTCTAGTTACTTCTGAAACTATTCTTAAAACTTCAAAAGAATAGTTCAGTGCTGCTACTATAATTGTATCAGTAAGTTGTACAATGGATCATGATTAAACAAAATTGTATAATACGTAACTTCTGATATTGTTTTCAAAGTTCAAGACTAAAATATGACATATTTAATAATGTCACGAAAATCGCATATGTTGTTTAAGAACAAAAGCTACTAATATATATTATAGCTATTGATTGTTTATATGGAAAGGACAGTGTTTATGTAAATGAAATATGTTTACATAGAATACTCCACTAACTGGTTACTTGTTGATATCCCAAAATAAACCGAAACTGAACAACCGCCATTTCTTTTTTTGAATAATCACTTTTCACTGGCAGACAACTGCGCTGTCAGTAGAAACATTTTTATTTATGATTTAAAAAACAATAACAACAAACTTTTATTTTTGAAATAAATGAATAGCATAGATACAAGCATACAACTATATGTAACAATGTGATAAGATACTGATAACAAAGTCCTGTATTTTACTTTTATTAAACGACTAATTCACAGTAATGATTGATGACCTTTACTTTAAAAACTGTTGACGTTGCGTATGTGAAACACGACGTCGTGGTTTTCGTATTGAAATGGCATCACTGTAAATGGGCAAAAACTCTACTTAGAATTAGCGTATAGCCATACAATTTTAGATTTGACAACTTTAAGATGTGTTTAATTCAATTATGTAAACATAGGTAATCACAGATTACAAAGCTCACCGAGACGAGGCATCACCTTTATGAGGCATCACCTTTATGAGACCACCTTTATCATATCATATGAAAATCATAGTGAATGATATTCATGGATACTGTTTTGACACAATATCGTATATCATGTTTTAAAAAATTGTATGATAATCATATGTTCATTTCATACGGTATTATAAGATACAATGTTTATCAATACAATAATATGAAATTAATATTGCATCCTATGATACTTACAATATATATCATATAATATTGTAATAAATAATGATGCAATATGATAATGTTACATATGATATGACATTGTATCATGTTATACATTATTTTATTTGATCACATAATACAATATCATAATATATAATATACATAGGATACAATATAGTATTATATGATACAATATCATATCACATTATACATCACAATATTCTAACATATTTTATTATATTGTATAATATAGTATGATATTGTATTGTATGATATTGTATCATATTTGATACATGATATGATATTGTATCATATGATACAATATAATTTCATTTTGATACAACATCATATCATCATAATGATCATATGATACATGTAATATAGTATTATATTATATAATACAATATCATAGTATACAATATCGTATCATATGATACAATGTTATGTATAACAATATCATATAATACAATTTCATGTGATATAATAATATATAAACTAATATCATATTATACAATATTGTATCATATGATACGATATTTTATATTATACAATATTGGTTCATATGATACAATATTATATATATCGCAATATGATATAAAACAATAGCATGTGATAAAATAATATATAATAGAAAATCATATTATACAATATTGTATTATAATATGCAATACTATACATAGCAATATCATGATTCAATATCATATTATAATATACAAAGAATTTGATACAATACATATCGTATCATATAACTTGTATGATATAAAACAATAGTGTATCATATCATACAATACTATATCACAGGAATCATATTATATCATTTAATATATAATATCATTTAACAACATACACATCTATCAAGCAAGTTTGAGTGAGGTAAGACATTTTTTTAGCATCCTTGATAAGGAGATCAGGCTCTGCATCTGAAGCTACCTATGGGATTAATTTATATTATAATTAAATCAACTATGCAAGCTATTATCTATAAAACATGTTACCTGTTCTAAAAAAACTAAACCTCATCCAGCATCCGAAACCTATGGCTCAGATTCAGCATTCAAGCCTGTCAGGTGCATCAGTATCATAAGACACACCAGCCATGCAAGTTTGGTGAAGTTAGGATCAGTAATAACTAAGATATAGTCATCAGAGGGCACCTGCTTCAAAAAATTTAACCTGAGCTCTAAAAACCTTAATCTCCTTCAGCATCCGAAACCTATGGCTCATATTCAGCAACCATGCCTGTCAGGTGCATCAGTATCATAAGACACACCATCCATGCAAGTTTGGTGAAGTTAGAACCAGTAATAACTAAGATTTTTTTTAAGCATCCTTGATAATAAGGATCAACTCTGCATCTGAAGCTACCTCTGCGATTTATTTATATTATAGTTAAATACACTATAAAAGTTTGAAATAGTACTATTATCTATTAAACATGTGACCTGTTCCAAAAAACTAAACCTCATCCAGCATCCGAAACCTATGGCTCAGATTCAGCATTCCTTCCTGTCAGAGGCATCAGTATCATAACACGCATCATCCATGGAAGTTCGGTGAAGTTAGGATCAGTAATAACTAAGATATAGTCATCAGAGGGCATCTGCTCCAAAAACTTCAACCAGCTCTAAAAACCTTAACCTCCTCCAGCATCCGAAACCTATGGCTCAGATTCAGCATTCAAGCCTGTCTGGTGCATCAGTATCTTAAGATAGACCATCCATGCAAGTTTGGTAAAGTTAGGACCAGTAGTAACTTAGAAATTGCTATCAAAGGGCTCCTGCACCAAAAACTTTAACTTGCTCCAAAAACATTTACCTCCTCCAGCATTTGAAAATCATGGCCCAGATTCAGCATCCAAGTCTTTCAAGTCCATAAGTAGGTCTAGATGCATCATCCATGCAAGTTTGGTGAAGATAGGACAAGTTATAACTTAGATACAGGACCTGCAACAAAAACTTTAACCAGGTCCGGACGCCGACGCCGAGGGTATAGCATAAGCTCCGCCTGACTTCGTCTCGGTGAGCTAAAAATCTAAAAATGTGCAAAAAATGCCATAAGCACCCTTTTCTCATGGGCGCAATCATATGTATTATAAAACAGTACGTCCATTATATAAAACAAAAAGAAGGAAACACGTGTATAAAACTTCAAAATAAAAAAACGGTCTTTTCTGAATAGTTATGACTTACCTTATGACTTTTGCTCTGCTATGTCAGATAAAGAAATGTTGATTACGGATAAATTACCATGACAAAAACATATGTCACGACAAAAGTACTGTTTGGTAGAGACACAATTGAAATGATATACAATATTAAGACTAATTAAATAGCAAATGCGTTCAAGTCTCTATCACAAAAGTACTAATTTTTTCTTTACTTTACAAATGCGTTGTGTTTTCTCTACAGATTTTGAATTGCTTCTTGACGTGGTGGCAAGCAGATTATCAAGTGATATACCCATGATAGCAGCCAGCCTGTTTTTGGACCAAGATACCGTTGATCAGATTCTTCGAGACAATCAATATTATTCTATGCAAGAGAAAATCTTTCAGATTCTTTATCATTGGAGAAACAAACACATGGGGAAGAGAGACAGCCTGTATGAGGCATTGATAGACCACGGCAGAGTAGACGTTGTAAATTTTCTGGAAAAGTTTGCAAGGAACCATTACAAATGTCCTGGTGTTATCAACCCTAATTTAGAAATAACATCATCCGACATTCGAATAGTGTCTAAAGAGATATCGCACGAATTTACTCGATTGGCCCGTTTTCTTCGCCTTCCGCAACAGAAAATTGAACGAATCAAAATGAACTTTAAAGACAATGTAAACGAATGTATCTTGCGAACTTTGGAGTCGCTACAGAATGTAACAAGGCAGGATATGTGTAACAGTTTGGTGTATATCTCCCGGATGGACATAACAGAAAAACTTTTGGAATCATGGACCTAGATTTTTGGATAGATTTTTTTAAGCAAACATTCAATCCTCCTCGTCATTAAATTCATATTTGTATATATATTGTATCATTACAAGTGACCTGGACTCTGAAGAATGACATTATCGCTTTAGAGAATTAATGTGCTGGTTTGTATTTTTGTTGTTTTGTTTTTTGTTTTGGCACAAACTTGAAATGAAATTCGAATGTATTAAAATATGTGAACAAGAGCGACAAAATCATAGAATGTAAATGTATTAGGCAGTTGTTACAAAATGGTTTGAATCACAAATGGCATACCATCAATACTGTTATATTTTGTCTTCGTATATCCTGTCTGGATTGAAATGCAAATATTATATATTTAACAGCTCTTCTATTATCAAACGTGAAAATATCAATATCAATGCAGTTTTGATAACGTTCCAATTTAGATATTCTCGGAAGTCACTATATATATTCCTGTAATGAGTATTTAATAAAGGGCTTGAATTCTAATATGTTCTTTAACTCGGTTTTAAAATAAATATTCATTTCATATGATCACGAACATTTATATTTACATCGCCAAAATTATCGGTAGTCAAAAGCTCCACCATCAGATTCATATCATATATTTTTAAAAATAATTTGTTTCGCTGTAAACTATCATCATAAAATTTCATTTTAAAATTTGAATGTTTTCCAATATCTTTATATAGAGCTCTTCCTTTTAAGAAGATTTATATAGTCTAAAAAGGCCACGACCATCCAGTCCTCTTAAAGGATCTATTCCACATTTCAAATCAAATATGTTTGCTATTTAAACTCAGTACAGAAGTTTATCTAAGAAAGCCAAAATTTGTCGCAGTTCTTCATGTAACTTGATCTTTAAGCCAGGAGTTAAACACGACGTTAATCTTTATATATTGTGTGTGTATATTCTTATATTTATGCTTTAAAATAGATAATCATAAGCTGCAATGTAGATTTCCATGCACACCCTGATTACTTACGTCACAGATATGATCATAAAAAATTCTTTGACTGTGCTCATTTAAATCGACACATTACAGAATTCTGGTGATAAGATTGAAATTAGAAATATCCTTGAAAAGTATAATGTATTTGATAGCAAACTTGACTTTTTGCACTTTTGTTTGCGCTATGTATATCTGCTGCATAATTTTATTAAATTTCAAAAACAGAGATGGAAATCACAATGAATATTTGAAGTTTAAATATTATAGAAAAATAAGTCTAGAATGGTAATAAAATATTTTATTCACATATTTCTACAGAAAAAGAATATATGACATCAAAACAACAATAAATCTGAGCTTCTTTTTTAAAAGTTCTCTAGGCCCTAACTTTTTTGTGATGTTTCAGTTAAAGCTAAGTTTGATAGCAACGTTAAACCAGAAACATCACTATCATAGAAGAAACGCATTTCAAATTTAATTTTTTTACGATGTGTCTCAAAAATTAGATGAAGTGACACTTTGTGGCACTGAATAATACAGTGATTTTCCAATATTGTATTTGTGTTTATTAATACATGCAAAACAACGACCGACTCTTGGGTTCATACAGCAGTCCTATTAAACAATGTTTTTCTTATTTGCTCAATTATATTAATATATACATGTACAAGCATTTATTCATGGCATTTGAAACTGGAAATTGGAACAGATGTAAAAATGTAAAATCTTGTAAACACAGAATGCTTATAAAATACTCTCATTAATATGTCCATTAAAAAACAAAAAGGAATTTTCCTTCAGAAACGTTGTACAACAAAGGCTAGGAGCCAAAATATGCAAAAAATTATAATTACACAAAACTGTACATTTTGCTATAGAGCAGACCAACTTATATCAAGATAAAATACCCATTTCTTTTGTACATGTATGACAAAACAACTTTGAGAATATATGTGAACATTTTTTGAATTTTAAAGATTTTTTGTAAGTACTTAATTAATTAGACCGTGATATATAACATTTGAAATTCAATATTTAACTTAGTTTTTTTTTCAAGAGCATAACAAAGAACACATAATAATTTCAAATTATTGCTAAGATTGATAAGGATATGGTATACTTAAATGCGTGATATGTTTTTACATTTGAATTTGAATTGCTTCTAAATGCGGTGGCAGGTAAAGTTTCACGTGATACAAACGTTAAGAAACTTTCAGATACTTAATTACAATGTATCACGCTGTGAAATTAACATCTTTCAGTGTTAAATACAGATGAATTCCAATATATCGTGTTCTTTTTCAGTTTTGAAGTAATATACTTTTCACATTTTTAAAACACTAAAACAAATGTTTAATTAAAACTTGTAAAGATACTTTCACAATTCAAACCACCTATTTTGCGATTTTTCTACAAAATGAAAGAAATTTAATTAAAAATTTCCATACAATAGTTAATTAAAACTTATCACTGTGTTTTGCGTAACTAGATCGTTGGAGTAATTACTTAATGGTACATTTATGCTTTTAAGTGTTGGGATAAAGTTTTAATCTTAACAAAAATCACCTGACTTGTTAATTTTTATGCAAGAGCCACAAACACACTCATATTCCAGTCATGTTCTAATAAGGTTTTTAAATTAATAAGTGTGCGAACTTTTTTACATTCAGCATTTTGGACAATATTGATTACTTTCAATTTGTCAATCCTGTTACCTTTACAAAACTAATATTCACTTCTTGTGTATAGGTCATGTTGGAGTTACATTAATTTATAAGAATTTAAATTAAGAATTAATCATGCTGGATACATTTCTTATGAGCTGCTATCCAATTATATAGAGTTAAGCACTTTTTTAACCATGTAGACGTAACATATGCATTGCCCATTAGCAGCAAAACAGCAATTACTGCCACTGGAAATTGGAACAGATGTAAAAATATTTAATCCTGTAATAAAAGAATGGGGAGGACAGATTCTTTAAAGAAAAGCCATCTTGAATTACCGCAACAAAAATTTACAATTATAAGACTTCTGCCAGAGTTCTGGAGAATGAGGCAGATGTATGGTGTTTCCATATAAGTTGCAAGACATAGTACATAATGATAATAATACAACCAGATTCTGTACATAGCATACCAACTTATAGTAAGAACTCGTATCCATGGAATTACAGGTTTAATGTATATGTACATCTGTTAGGGTTATAATATTCCCCCAGATTTCGGTTAAGCAAAAAGCAAAAAATAAATTTCTCCTTTATAATTCAACTTGCTAAAAAAAAGAGCAATTAATATTTATAATTGTTTCTTGTCACCAACAATAACTGACCAGCAAAGAAGAATACAGACAAGTTTTTTTTGTCTGATTGCCAACAAAGAGATTGCTTGGTATATATACATGTAGATTTACCAACAGAGGAGGCCAACAATCAAATTAACTTAATGAGATCAGATCCTGAAGATCAATGTTAACAAATACCTGTATATTTCAGTATTTACGTACATGTTGAAAGATGTTGCTTAAATTCTTCAGCAAGAATACAATCATAAAAAAATAAATAAAAATATCTAATTCAGTTTTGGAAAAGTTTTTCTTTATCATGGATGTTTGTGCTTTGTTAAGATTCTTTTATTTTCATATGTTAATGTATCCGTTTTACATTTTTTTTTAAGATCAGCTGACCGTTTGCATAGCCAATGGGAGTCAAGAAAAATTTGTTTTAAGCCTTTAAAAGAAAGAAAAATTAATCTTTGTCAAAGCAAAATTGACAGATCCAGTTTCGGAAACTTTTGGTCCTGATTTTTTTTTTAATACAACATATTTGTGTAAATAGATTTTATTTTTATTCTTATGTTATTTCTTTGTTTTACAAGTACGTACATGCAGGAAAAATTAATAAATATACAAGTTCAAAGAGGAAAAGAGACATGCATTACGCACAAGAAATTCAAATCTAACCGAATATTATTAAAAACCTTGTTTAAGTTAATAATTCACTTTAAAAAAAAAGACAAACAAACAAAACAAAACAAGAGGCCCAGGGGCCCATCGCTCACCTGAGCAACAATAGCCTTAACTCTGATCAAATTAGCATTATAGTATCAAAATTAAAATATCTTGACAACTAAGTACAGTAGATCTTGCTCAAAATTTTTTTTAAAAACTGCCAATTTTTATCCACATATTTTTATGATAAATACCAAGCCCCTTTTATTGTTGTACCTGTAAGAAGATTTTTCTCTATTCCTATATACCCCCCCCCCACCTTGTGGCCCCACTTTTCTCTAGGGAATCATGGTTTGATCAAACTTTAATCTGCACAACCAGTGCTTTCACAGAAGTTACCGCATTTTGGACTGAAAACATTCCTAGAATATTTTTAAAGATTTTCTCTATATTCCTATGTAAAAATTCATCCCCCATTGTGGCCCCACCCTACCCCCGGGGACCATGATTTAAACAAACTTGAATCTACACTATTTGAGGATGCTTCCACTCAAATTTTAGCTTTTCTGGCCTAATAGTTTTTGAGAAGAAGATTTTTAAAGATTTTCTCTATATAATTCTATGTAAAAATTCATCCCCCATTGTGGCCCCACCCTACCCCCGGGGACCATGATTTAAACAAACTTGAGTCTACACTATCTGAGGGTGCTTCCACTCAATTTTGAGCTTTTCTGGCCTTATAGTTTTTGAGAAGAAGATTTTTAAAGATTTTTCTCTATATATTCCTATGTAAAAAATTAATCCCCCATTGTGGCCCCACCCTACCCCCGGGGACCATGATTTAAAAAACTAGAATCTACACTATCTGAGGATGCTTCCACTCAAATTTTAGCTTTTCTGGCCTAATAGTTTTTGAGAAGAAGATTTTTAAAGATTTTCTCTAAATATTCCTATGTAAAAATTCATCCCCCCATTGTGGCCCCGCTCTTACCCCGGGGACCAGAATTTGAACAAACTTGAATCTACACTACCTGAGGATACCTCCACTCCAATTTGAGCTTTTCAGGTCTAATAGTTTTTGAGAAGAAGATTTTTAAAGATTTTCTCTATATATTCCTATGAAAAAAATTAATCCCGCATTGTGGCCCCACCCTACCCCTCGGGACCATGATTTAAAAAACTAGAATCTACACTATCTGAGGATGCTTCCACTCAAATTTGAGCTTTTCTGGCCTAATAGTTTTTGAGAAGAAGATATTTAAAGATTTTCTCTATATATTCCTTTGTCAAAATCCATCCCCCCATTGTGGCCCCACCCTACCCCCGGGGACCAGGGTTTGAACAAACTTGAATCTACACTACCTGAGGGTGCTTTCATACAAGTTACAGCTTTTCTGGCCTAATAGTTTTTGAGAAGAAGATTTTTGAAAAATACCAACAAATTTTCAATATTTCTAAATTATCTCCCCTTTAAAGAGGGTGTGGCCCTTCACTTGAACAAACTTGAATTCCCTTCATCCAGTGATGCTTTTTGCAAAGTTTGGTTGAAATTTGCCCAGTGGTTCTGGAGAAGAAGATGAAAATTTTACAACAACGACAACGCCGCCAACGCCAACGACGACAGACAACGGACAAATTTCGATCAGAAAAGCTCACTTGAGCTTTCAGTTCAGGTGAGCTAAAAACAATGTAGTAAAGATAAAGATAAAAATGTTGAGGACAACTGAGGGCAAAATGAGGTAACTCGTTTTGACCTTTAATATACCAATAACCTTACAAGAGGCCCTGGGGCTACATCGCTCACCTGAACAACACTAGCTAACAATAGCTTTAGACTGTCTTTAGAGTATCAAATACAAAATATCTAGACAACTTAGTAGAGTATATATATCTTGTTTTTTAACAGATTTTCAAATTTTTCCTAAAATATTGTAACCAGATAGTTGTCTTGGCCATGTTGTAAACTATATGTAGATGAGTCAACATGGTCAATGCAGTTGAAAAGTGATGAATCATAATTTGCTGTATTAAACCTAATCTTTACTATTTGCTACAACTATCACCAGTTAGAAGTGTAACCAGATGGCTATGCATAGATATAATTTTCATGATTTTATTTTGTTTTATATGAATTCAATTAATTGTTTGCTTATTATGCACTTAACACTTCGTTATACTAGTGCAAAAGAAGATACTAGTGCAAAAGAAGAAATACTTATGAAATATCAAGTAAACAGTGATGAAATTCATAAAGTCAATCGTACTGTCTAGGAAGAATAAGTGACAATAGTCAATTCATAGTGCAAACAAAATGAGCAAGAAGATTAAAATTCTCAAATGATAACTTGTCTCTGGACAGGGATCAACGAATACAAGAATTACATATAAAGACTCTAAATTGTTAATTAAACTTTAAACAACGAACTGTTATTATTGAGTCACATATGGACTGTGGTCAGTACCAAATATTAACAATTGATTATCAACTAAAGACGGTATGTTTATATGCTTACGATCTTTGCTAGAGAGGGAGAGAGAGACTTCTGTTTTAAAATATATATGACCAGGATATTTACGAAGTACCGGAATAAAGAAAAGACATTTTCAAACTGTTAAGATGTCAAGTAATCCTGATAGATTGGATACCAAGTTACTGGAACTATCGATGGTGCCCCCCCCCCCCCCGAGAGGTTCATGTTAAACTGAGACCTGGAAAAGTGACAATGACATCATCAACTTTAAATATTTACAACCATGATGTGGCTGGGGGACCCTCTGAGAGAGTTCTAACTTTAATGGTAAAACTTATGGAATCAGAACTAAAATAGCAAGAATAACTCATAATTGCATTTAAAATGAATATGCTTAGCATTGTATACATATATATATATATATATATATATATATTTCACATTTCTGAACAGGTATGAAAGGAAAACCCCCTTTAACATTTTTACAAAGGCAGAGTCAGGGAGATTAAACATATTCAAAATATCTGAACCAGCAATAAGTAAAGAAACCGTGAAACCGGGTTTTTGTAAGAAACTTTAAAGTTTATTGGTAAACATAGTCAAAATAATAAAATAACCAACACTGGGTCTCCAGCAAGGGCGAGAGGCTGAAGGCATTTAAGGACTCGGGAACCCGCCGAAACCAGACCAACGTACCCAACCATGGTTAACGTTGCGGGCTTTTCAAGCCCGGGAACAGGTGTCAGTGGGGAACTAATCATGCCGGTGCACACGGCACAGAATGACGCTCTAACTTCATCCGGTGAGTCTGAGATTATTCTCCCCGCATTACTTGCGTCTATCAACAACCCGGTTGATCCCCCCCCCCCCCCTTTAACGTATTTGATTATCAACCCCTTATATCCGAGAGCTCTTTTAAACCTATATCGGTCCACATCCCCATCAAGATCAAACAAAAAATCTGGAAAGGTAAATTTATCGAGCTCTCCATTCTACTTAAATCCGCGTGGGAACTCGCTGAAAACGATTCGCACAGACAAATTCAAATCTGTAACGGCACCATGTGCCTAATTAAAAACAAGTTCAACATATTTCTGTCCATCGAGAAATGAATGTCAGCGTTTTTAATTTTTATGAGCATAATGTTGGGAAAATACTGCGCTAGAGTGCAGGAATTCATTTAGTACATGTATGCGAGACATACGTATGGCTGCCGACAGATCCAAGCAACGGCTGGTTTATCAATGATGAACAATTCCGCCTCCATAAAGACTCGGACTCTCACTAGTCCTAAATAACTATCAACTCTGAGCTCTGGCCTATGTATATCAACAATACTGAAATAAATCGCTTTTGAAAACTAAATCGGACTTAGTCATTTCATGGACCAGATCAGAAGGAGAATTGGACGATAGGTTTACATCTGGTCTTATTAGTGCCCGTGACCAGGACGCGTACAAAGTACAGGATTAAGGAAAGACATTTTTTAAAGGTTTTCTCCAGGGTGTGATTTCTCCTGATACCTCTTTGTACACCATCTAGCGTTTATTCAGTGCATGACAGTTGGTTTTGCATCGGTGATCGTTTGTTTTGCATCGGTGTCTGTTGATTTTGCAAAAGAGGATGTTGATTTTGTTTTAAGCTGGTCTGTTTTGTATTTTTTAGCATGCTTTTAAAAATAAGTTGTTCGTTTTGCATTGACGTCTTTTTTACCCTTCCACCGCCCATAGCAGTCATCACCATATTGTGAACTACCGGTATTAGAGGAGATGTAGTGGAAAAGGTGATGAAACATAATTTGGGGTATTTAATGTAACCATATACTATTGTAGCTAAAATTGTCCCTAGTTTAGAAGTCAGGATTGGGAGGCTGAAACTGAGTTTATTATGTTTAGCGCCTTGACAATCTTAATTAACATTTAATTTTGATGAGCGGTAAATGTGTGTACGTCAAACAGGACACAGGTTGTGCAAAGGACACGGGATCTGGAGGAAATCGCCACGGGGCTAATCTTTATAAATGTCGCCATAAGTTAAATATATATAATGCATGCTCAGTGTGAATTGTTAATTATTTATAAATGTAATGTAATTATTGTCCATTATGCCAGATGGACAAAACCAATCTGAATTGTTTTCACGAAAGTATATAATGTAAACCCATGTTATTAGACGCTTGATCAGATTTGATAACAAGAGGCTGAGAGACTAAGAGTTGCTTGTATTGTAAAAACTATTCGATCATGCTGTAATAAATTGCTTTAAAAAACTAAATTGGAATCAGTAATTTCATGGACCGGATCAGAAGGAGAATTAGACGATAGGTTTACATCTGGTCTATCTAGTGCTCGTGACCAGGACAGGTACGAGGTATAAGGAAAAGACATGATGATCACAAACTATTAACAGTTGAAGCAAATATCACAACATCAGCTAGAGGGCAGCACCCCGAAATAATTCCACAAAAAAATTTGGGAACACAGAGAGAAAATTGGGATGAAGAGATTGCCAGGGACCACTGGCCTACGGGGAAGTTCCAATAAAAATGGAGTTAGGATACTTCTATTATGAACCATAATTTACTAATTTGCTAAAATCATCACCAGTTTAGAAGTCAGGATTGGGAGGCGTACATTGAGTTAATTATGTTTAGCGCCTCGACAATCTTAATTAACATTAAATTATGATGAGTAGCTAATTTGTGTTGGTCAAACAGAACATAGGCTGCTAATCTATATAAATGTTGCTATAGGTTTATAAAAAAGCGTAAACTGTCCCAAACCATTTTATATCGTATAAAACTAATAAATATTGAATTTATTCCTTATAATTTAATTTTTTGTAATAAGATGTAGATAAAAACAGTCATTTGACCTTTAAAACGACATCAAAATGTACAAAATTTAAACGTAACGTCCAGCGGATTGATACGTTTTTGACGTTAGTTTAACTATGACGTAGGCAACATTCTTTATACGATATAAAACAATTTTTTAGCCAATCAGAAATCGCGTTACAACTAGAATTAAATTATTTGTAAATATGAGCATTTATTTACACAACGATTGTATGTTCACCGGTCTCTTATCCAAATCCTAATTGGACGCAACACGCATTTTAAACATTAAGGATGACGTTTACTCAGAATGAAAAAAAATTCCACTGATGATAATGAAAATCAATCAATTGTATGCTATAGATCTTTGATTGTAGTGTTATTTTTCACTTTCAAAAAAGTAGGTCAATGACCTACTTTTTGAGTTAATGGCCATTGAATATATTTTGAAAAATCAAGAAAAATCCAATAAAATTTTACACTACGTTTGAGAATTTCTTAATTGTAAAAATATTAGAAGAAAATTAAACACTTTAAAAGAATTAAAATTTCAGCAACAATTTTTTAAAATATTCCAGTCCGAATTTATTTTCTCTATCAGTTTTTAAATCCCTACTCATTTTTTATCCAATTTTACAAAAAATTGAATGATGATAACACAAAAACATTTATAGTATTAAACTACTTAAATTGACCTTAATCTGTTGGCATTAAATTTATCTGAGGTCAATGATCAAAATTTTGAGAAATGGTGTCTTTTATCGTTTTTAAGCATTTTTCAATATATTTGCAATTTGTGCCATACGATAATTTTAATGAATAAGTGAGGTAAACCCAACTGAAAATATGCAAAATTATAAAGACTAAAATATAAAATCTTTTAATATTAGAATTCTGCAAAAAAGGTTTGGGTGAAAAATTAAATCTGCAAAATTTAGTCCGAATTTCCTCTGTTTGGCTAAAAGTCAATTTTTGTTTGAGCCTAATTCCATAATATAGTAGAAATATCCAATGTTATGTCAATAATAATTCATTTCATAAATACTTTATGTGTTTAGATCAAATTTTACTCATGACATTGAACTTTATAACAATCCGAATTCTAGAACTCAAACCCTGAGTAAACAACACCCTTAACTTGTTTTTTTATCTCATAAGTTATTTTTTTCATTTTTCTTAAGAAAAAATGTCCATTTCTGTGTTTAATTAACTGTCTCAATAACCATGATAACCAGATAGGGTTTTTTTTAATGACTTTAGAAATATGTATCATTGCAAATTTATCGGAGTAGCTTAATAGAATTTTCATTCAGTATTTAATTATTTTAAAAAAGCAAAACGCCTTATATAGTCAGAGATGAACACGGCATTTTATAATTTGAAAAATTATGAAGTGTCCTAATAAACATGATAAAACGTTCGATACGAGAGTATTAATCTCGTCAATGCCTTGCATGTTCCGGTATCCTGTTACGTAAGTCATTTACACGACCGGCCGTCAACCGATTCATTTCCGGTGTACATGTACATGTTCACTGTAACTAGGGAAATGGACACGCTGATCTGTACACTCTTATTTAATTTTCTACAACTGTAATGTACAGGTGTCACTGTCCTGCTAATATTTAGTTGTACGTTTTAGTATGATATATAAACATTTACAAGGTATAGTACATAGATTTATTTGAAATATCATCCTTTGTTATGCGTGTTATGTGTGTGAGAAAGGCGTTGTTTTGGGGGGGTTTTTTTTCTTGTACATATAAAGTTAAATTTCAATTGCTTCTTTTAATAATTTAAATGTTTTATTAATAAATCGCAAATATTATCAAAAGAGTCTATAATGTTGTAAGCTGGTTTCGATTATGAATTTAGATATAAACAGTATAATAAATATATAATCATGTTGCAAGCTCGAGATTGTAAAACAAACGCACGCTCATCGATGTACCAGTGTATGTACATGTATACAAAGTTAAATTTCTTCAAAACTAGATCTTATTATAAGCATATTAAATTATGCAATCAACGTTATAACAATTACATGGAGAGCACAATGTGATGCATTAAAGCATGGTTATGGACAATCTAAATAAGATTAGACGTGTAAATCCGCTCCTCTAAGCTATACAACACCGTATCAAAGAGGAGCGTACTTAGATATTTGGTTGAGGGTTAAGATGCAGTAGATCAGACCCAAGTTTGTAAAAAATCACGCACAATTTGTGTTTTTACAACTAAAAGCTTTGGGTTTTTTTTACTAGGAATGACTACACAGGTTATCCTAGCCTTGCTGCTTCTGTTGGGGGTACTTAGCTGTGCCAGAGCCAGAACTATTTCCTACCAAGTTGTAAGACTGTATACATGTATGAAATAAACAAAACAAATTAAAATCTGAACAATAAATACAGACTGATTGGTCTCTCTCTCTCTCTCTCTCTCTCTCTCTCTCTCTCTCTCTCTCTCTCTCTCTCTCTCATTTGCATACAATTTATACTTATTATTATAATAAAGGATATACATGATAAGACCACGAATGACAACATTGTACATGTAGTTTAAAGACTTATAGACCTTACGCGAAACTTTTGCCTTCTAACTTTAGACTCAATATGTACGTATACATGCAAACAGTGCTTGATAATGTTTCAGCAACCTGGGACAAGTTTTCTTACATTGTAAGTTTGGTAGTTTTAATTAAGATAAAAAACACATACACAAAAAACTCTTCATATTTTCTTTAAGAATGACGATGCTGTAAATTCTACCGACTTCCGGGGAATTATCATGTATGTATGGAATGCAGAAACTGGCGCACTCGAGCAGTCGCTAGGGGTGTACGCCGCCGGATATCATAACGGTTCAGACGGAAGTCAGTGCGCGGTCATCGAGGATACAAACCATTTTGAAAGAATGATCAGGGGTAAAATCTTGAAATAAGTTCGATACACCATTCAAAGAATTGTCACTTTTACACCACATTACTGGAATACCAATTTTTATTATTTATGGCACCTACATGTAGATACATGTACTAGTAAATATTTGAAAATACATTTATTGTACTTTACCGCATAACGTGCATATACCGGTATCTACACCAAGTTCAGATAATTATTGCAGTCATGGAGCATAACTCATAAGTTATCATTCAGATTAGAATTTGAAAACCAATTGGAAAAACTCATTTTAACAAACTGTACAAGTCATAAAATTATATTGTTAAGGTGTTCCAAATGGTCGGATTGTCGGCCTAGCATTCAGAGCGAGGCTGACACTTCATCCAGAGGTCAACTACGCCATGTTCTACAACAGTTTGGAATCTTTCGCATTCGGAAAGATCACAGGAATCGGTAACGTACGAAACATGGCCGGAAATGACGCGTATGTCCTCATAACAAAGAAAGGTACACTTTTTTACCATATACAATTAATAGAGACGGTAAATCATACAAATAAACTTTTTATTCCTGAAAATCACGCAATTAAATGAATTAATGACGTTATTTTCATTTATAAATGACCACTTCGACATGCAGCGTACATTGACACCACGTATAAGAACCAACAGATATGAATGAAACAACAGCAAAATGCAAAAACCCTCCCTTCTAAAAATAAAAATAAATTACAAAATAATATAAGCTTGCCTCAAAAATAATAAAACTGATTCGTTTTTTATAGGTGATTACAATTCAACAAAAGAGTGGCTGATGCAAATGGGAGGAAACCAACAAGGGAAGATGGCTGAAATTCATCACCATGACAACGGCATAACATTCACCGTTGGTAGTCATGTTAACACAAGTGCCTATGTCAACAGTTTTACTTATGCAAGAAGTGAAGAAGGTAAGAAATACATGTAGTATATAGAAACTAAACATTACGTCATATTAAAACTCTGGTAAAATATGGAATACATTTGATCGGTTGTGCCAAAGGTAATGGTTGAAAGCTGTTTATAAGACATGACGAGACATTTTGTTATAATTTCCTTATAAAGCTATGATTAAGGCGACCAATTCATTGTACATCATCAAATGAACAAACTGTGTTCATTCGCTCTTACTATGTTGTTAGGTTTTTTTTCTTCAACGCGTTTTGACTCCTCGAACACAAATTAATTTTAGGAAACATTTATTAAGCTCATTGGTCTACTTTGATTTATCTTAGAATTTATAGACGATATATACTCTGTCTTATTAAATTTACATAGAACATTTTGCCGGATAATTATGCCAGTGCCAAGGTGGCATTTTTCACCCATCTAAACTACATACATGTATATCGAAAAATTCAAATATGCCATATGATAGACCATTGCTTAAAGAGTTTACAACCACCTTTGTTATCATTGTATCTCACCTGTCAGGTGAGATATTTACCTTTCAAACCTAAATTCCTACAGGAAAATAATTGTTCCCATAGGAAAAGCAATATTCCTATAGGAAATTTGAAATTTTCTATCGGAATACAAGAACTTCCTACAGGAATTTCAATTCCGGTAGGATTTAATAAAATCCGATAGGAAATCTTAATTTCCTATAGGAAAACTACCTGTCTGAAACAAATTCCTACAGGAAATAGCTTTCTTCTTTAGGAAATATAATTCCTATAGGATTTTTAGAAAATCCTATAGGATTGTCAATATTTCCTGTCGGAGAATTGTTTCTCCTATGGAAATTATCATATTCCTATGGGATATTAATTTTTAAAGGCAAATATCTCACCTGTCAGGTGAAACACACCAAAAACAAAAGTGGTTATATACTCTCTAGACAATGGTCTATCATTTGGTATATTTGGATTTTTCCGAAACTGCATCTTAAGCGGGTGCAAAAATGCTACCTTGGCACTGGCACAATTATCCGGCACAGTGTTATAGTAAAATTATCGCAAATATGCCTCGGACCCGACCCCCCCCCCCCCCCGGCAAACACAATTATCCTTCGGACACCCCCCCCCCCCGGAAAAATTTTCTGGATCCGCGCATGAGCTGTATGTTGACTGTATGACGATTATTGGAGATTTTTCTTTATTTAAGAAAATTTGCTGAAGTAGTTTTATATTCGAACTATCTATGACTGGGAAATAATTATTTATATTGTAAACGAGACAAATTCCTTAGACACGTGATATTCGCTTGTGATACTAACATGGATTGAGCTCGATGTTTAGTTGAGTGTTGTGCTTAATTAATTAAGCGTACAATCGAAAAGAAAACAGTTGCTTTGCAAACAGCATCGTCATTGCTTGAAGGTCTAAACCTAATAAAGTCATTAACATTTTGAAATTTTCATTCACGATTCGATATACTAGATCAAGAACTGCTGATGAATTCCGATTTTGAGGATCCGTCATTTTCCGGAACCTGGTTTTGTTCCGGATGCACGCTGACGTCATACAGTAACGACACGTTTCACGGGAGTCGATCTTTGCTGGTCACGGATAGGTAAATAAATAATTAGCGAATAGTTAATGAATGATTAATGAATTATAAAGGAAACGAACGAATGAATGAATAAACACGAATAAATGAACAAACGTATCAATTACAAATACATGTAAAAGAAGAAAAGAGTCAACAACGTATCAAACAAATGAACGAACAAGCGAATTAACGAATGACTGGATAGATAGATGATTCCAAGTCTGAGATATTTGGAAGATCCTGTAAATAAATAAATAAATAAATAGATAGATAGATAGATAGATAGATAGATAGATAGATAGATAGATAGATAGATAGATAGATAGATAGATAGATAGATAGATAGATAGATAGATAGATAGATATAGAAATTGACGTTTTTAACAATCAATCGTTATTAGGAAATATTGATTCAAAATACTTGTAATAGATCCATACATTAGATGATATTTGTTTTTGTAATTAAAACTAAACGTCTTGGTGATTAAAAAACTTTTCTAATCTATGTTTTTTTTCCTCTTGAGCATCTTTCTACTCATCTACTCATCAGTCGATCAGTTGAATTTAATTCGTTTTGTAGAAAACACCCGTATTCGGCCCCTCAGCAGAGGGTAAATGTGACACCGGGGTACAACTACGTCTTCAGAACCTACTTTAAACTGCTGAACCTACCTACAGGGGTCAACTACACCACGCTCAAACTGACGGCCAATGTCAAGGTCAATGGTAAGTAGCTAACAAACAACAAACACGCAAACACGCAAATAAACAAACAAACAAACAAACGAACAATAAACAGACCAACATAATATTAGTAAGAGATTTTTAAAAAATATAGTTTTGATCCACCCTTTCCAGTTACAAGTGTAAACATGGTTTCACCAAAAAAAAAAAAAAACCAACAACCAAACAAAAAAAAATTAATAAAATATCCCCCATAATTTGTAGCAATATTTTTTTGTTTTCAAACATTTATTAATCAACCTCTTTCTGTTACATTGCTTGACAATAAACCACCATAATTTGCAATAATTTTTTTTTTACTTTTAAACATTTTTTGATCCACACTTTCTGTTAAATCGTTTTATTAACATACATGTATTTGTAAATACATATTCGATTCTGCAGACCTTGAATTCACTTTATTTGACAGGGTCTTCCAAATACCTCAGGCTTGGAAACATGCCTCTACAGCAAGTCAAGTTCGGATGGACGGAGTTCAGTGGCGATTTCCTCGCACCTGCCGGTAGGATTAGCTTTAATCAAAATAACCCGGGGTTTTTTAACTTGAGGGATTAAACTGTTTCATACATTTTTAGATATCTTTAATTAAAAAATTACAATTCCGGTGATATCTGCTTAATTCACGAATTGATTATGTATTCAAATTTCAAATCCAGGGGCGACAACGGCACAAATCTACATTAACATCGAACACGCATCAGTCAATTTTATTCAAGATTTTGCAAGTTTGAAACAAATAAAGCCAAATCCCTATTGGATGCAGCACGCAAAGTCCCGGATAAATAATATTCGAAAAGCACCGATTAGTTTCAGGTTAGTTTCAAAATTATTTAAAAAAAATAATTATATAAATTACATATACTTATGTCAAATTAAGCAAGAAAAATAATACATGTATATAGTAAACAAAACTAATTTGTCTCTCGTTATGAATGCAGAACTCATTTTTTAATCATTATTTTCGAAACAGACTTGAAGGAGATGACATTCAAGGGGTTGAATTTGAGGTGAGGTACCCATTTTTTCTGAAAAAAATATAATAGCAATCTTTAATTCAAATTCATAAACATACGTTATAATAATAATTAATACAATTTTTGTATTTTGTTTCACAAATCTGACTTTTTTGGCTATTTTATGCGTAAGCAGAAAGCCAGAAACTTACTTTGTTTTCAATTAAACCCAAAATCTTCCACAACATAAATGGTCACTTGCTTTTACAAATAAAATATCTTTTACAACATATGTAATCTTTTTGGATATAATGAGTTTCTAGTTCCAATGAAGAATTGAAATTTTTGAATATTATCACAGATTATCCAACAAAGAAGTGCGTATCCTTTTGGAACCGCCATTAAACTGGACAAGTTCAACGTCCCAGAATACCAGTTCTTCACAGACTTCGTGCTCAAACATTTCAACTGGGCGGTCATTGCCAACAAGCTGAAATGGTATGGGATAGAGAGAATTCAGGTTTGTTTCTTTACTAGATGTTTTAATATCGTTATTTTGCGAAGAGAAATGAGACCGCTTTTAACCTATGTTGACACTTCTTCAGTACTCAGGTACTCAGGTACATGTACGGTACTCAGGTACTCAGATACATGTACGGTACTCAGGTACTCAGGTACATGTACGGTACTCAGGTACATGTACGGTACTCAGGTACTCAGGTACATGAACGGTACTCAGGTCGAGTACGGTACTCAGGTACTCAGGTACATGAACGGTACTCAGGTCGAGTACGGTACTCAGGTACTCAGGTACATGAACGGTACTCAGGTACATGTACGGTACTCAGCTGGTACATGTACGGTACTCAGGTACTCAGATACATGTACGGTACTCAGGTACATGAACGGTACTCAGGTACTCAGGTACATTAACAGTACTCATGGTGAGAATGGTACTCAGGTACTCAGGTACATGAACGGTACTCAGGTACATGTACGGTACTCAGGTACTTACATGAACGGTACTCAGGTACATGTACGGTACTCAGCTGGTACATGTACGGTACTCAGGTACTCAGATACATGTACGGTACTCAGGTACATGAACGGTACTCAGGTCGAGTACGGTACTCAGGTACATGTACGGTACTCAGCTGGTACATGTACGGTACTCAGGTGCATGTACGGTACTCAGGTACATGTACGGTACTCAGGTACATGTACGGTACTCAGGTACTCAGGTACATGAACGGTACTCAGGTCGAGTACGATACTCAGGTACTCAGGTACTCAGGTACATGAACGGTACTCAGGTTCATGTACGGTACTCAGCTGGTACATGTACGGTACTCAGGTACTCGGGAACATGTACAGTACTCAGGTACATGTACGGTACTCAGGTACTCGAGAACATGTACAACTGTGTACATGTACTCTATGTGTACATGACGATTAAGGCGGGAAATGAGGTTTCTATCCTATATTGTACAGATAGTTCTAGAACCTCTTAGACCGTGTTGCGTAATTTAAGTAAGCATGTTATCGTTACAAATATTTACCGTATACTTATCATTATTTTGTAACTGTTGGTCATTATTCATAATAATATGCGGTTAAAGTGTTTTAGCACATATTTACAGTTTTAGTGGCTTTGTCTGTAACGATTTAAACAATAAAATGCTTTCTTTGGTGATTCATTCGGGATATGAAGGTAGCGACATTGCAGAAAAAAATACATAACCCGCGTTAGCGGGTTATGTAAATTTTTTCTGCAATGATCGCTACCTTCATAACCCGAATGAATCACCAAAGAAAGCATTTTATTGTTTATATTAACATCTTTCTTTTAACTAATTAATAAATTGAGCGTAAAAAGTAAGTAAAATTCACTAAATTACTGTTAATGTACATAAGTACGTTAGCTAAAAGAAACAGCCAAATCGTCTCCTGTGAGACTTTGAGTCTGACATCATCATGGTTATTTCGTGCAGTCCGTGATTTTTCTTAGGTAGTTGTAGGTCTCGACCAATCGATAAACTGGGCGTGTCAATTTCAGTCCTGTCACTTTCTTGTCAGTTTCAGCCGCTGTAGATTTCGACCAATCGATAAACGGGGCGTGTAGATTTCAGTCTGGCTGTTTCTATAGAGCTATGAATTAACTGTTAGTCTCCGTAAGAAATAGAGGGAATAATACTTGGTAGATGTAAATATAACATTATGAATTAAATTTGTAACATATAAACCAATATATTTTATCAATGATGGAAATGACGTACTGTGTGGCGCAAGCGGGGTTTGAATAATTATGAAAAATGAAAAATAACGCTTTAGGAGCAATAATTTAATATTAAATCATACAATTGCGGAACATTTCTAAAATATAATTTATAAGAAATAATTGTTTTGATACTGTCAGGTGATGATCATGGTCGGGGAGTGATCAAATCTGTCATAAAATCCCTGTGGCTTTATTGGATTTGATCAGGCCCCCACCAAACTTATCAGTCCATTATACACAAAGAATGAAGCTTTATTCCTTAAAGGGGCATGGTCACGATTTTGGTCAATTTATATTTTTCTGTTTTTATTATTTACAATGCTTTAGAAACGGACTTCTGATAATAAAATGAAATCTTGAGTGTCAGAGTATAGAGTTATAAGCAAGATACAGAGCTTACAATTCTTTGTCATGTAAACAAGGCTCGTGCCCTGTGTTTGTTTATATAGTTTTAATATAGAAGTAAAAATAATTCTCAAGCTGATTTGTCTTTCTTCTTATGCAATTTAAGCATAATTAAACAGTTCCTAACGTTTAACACATTAATTTATGTCTAAAACTGTAATTTTCACTTCAACACTCAAAATGTAAACAAAAGCTTTGTTTACATACCAATTGTAAGCTCTGTAACTCGCTTATAACTGAACGAATCACACTTAAATTTTGGCTGCCTATTAAAAATGCTTTACTGAACTACTTTAAATATTAAAATCGAAAATAAAACTTTTGACCAAAATCGTGGCCATGCCCCTTTAAAAAATATTATAACTATACGGCTATCCCCATTAATTATCTTGTAACTATAAATATAGTTAACAAATCGACAAATACATGTACAGTAATCAGATTGAATAGAATTATTAAAAACATTTTTTATTGCAGGATCAGAGCGACTATACCTCAGTGCTTGCAGCATTAGATGTTCTTGAATCCAATGGGTAATATGAACAGCCTATTTTACATACGTGCATGTATATGTACATGTATATACATGTACATGAGTCAATCAAGTTTTATGCAGATCTCCATATCGAAATATTTTAAATCTTTTTTGAATTGTAATTCTTTCAAATCATATTTGGAATAGATGAATATTTAATTATAATCATTTACAATGAAATTAAACATGTTTTTATGATTTTTTTATCATGCCGAAGTATCAAGTCTCGAGGCCACAATATGTTTTGGGGAGTTGAGAAGTTTGTGAACTCCTGGTTGTATTGGATGTCTCCATCAGAACTGGTCACTGAACTCCAGTCTCACGTGACCGAGGTCATCAACAACACTAAGGGCAGGTAAAACAAACATGTTAATTTCCTGTTCAATTTTTGAGGCATTTAGATGAGACAGGAATTCCAAATATTGTCTGAAGGCTTTTCGACAAGAAGTTTGACAACAATTTTGTCCTGTCATAAAACCTTTGTATCAAGCACAACAACAAAATTATAAAATCAAATTTCAAATAAGACAGTAATTCGTCTAAAAGATGTTCGCAAAGAAGTTGACAACAGTCCAATCCCGTCATAATATATTCAATCATATTCATATATCAGTCACATCAACCAATTAAATGATTGAAAGAAGATTCTAAATTTTTACATTAAACAAGACTTCTCCACTGGGATGTGAACAACGAAAACCTTCACGGGGATTGGTATGAACGCAATACCACAGATCCAGACATTACTCCCAAGATGTTCCAATGGATCCATGCCCAGGAACCGGGCACCCAGCTGTTTCTGAACGACTACTCAGCAATCCCACAACCATCCATCACAACAGTCAGTGATCCATTATGAAAAATAGTTTATAATTTTAGCAGGAGTTGTTTCCCGTTGTCGGCCATATTGTGGGTCAACATCTAGATTCCTTCTTATTCCTTCTTTGATCAATGTACATTTATCAAGAATTTCTTTAATTTCTAACTATGATTTTGTTTAATTTCTCCCCGATATTTCTGCAAAACTCTTTCGAAACTGGCTGCTGAAAGAAGAGATTGGTACTACCGACTGAAAAAAAAACTTGGAGGGAAAATACTTTACATTAGAATTATCTATTAAAGTATTTAAGTATCTAGTAAGATCTTAATCATCAATGCAAGTTATCTACATGTAAGTATAAAGATACACATATAACTCTGGTGTTTTTAGGCATTGAAGAACCAGGCTGAAAGGTTCCTCCAAAACAACATCCCTATCCATGGAATTGGAGTACAGAGTCACTTTTACACAACGGAAATCGACATGGACGTTATCAAGGTTCCTAATATTATATTAGAACAGAAAATCTTAAGAATGCGTGAAAATCTATATATTTAAGCCAACTGGAGCCTATTACAGCCGAATTATAATGATTCTAGAAAAAAAAGACCAAGATGCATATGAATCAGAATAGATAGCCTAAAGCACTCAAAATAATTTTATATTAAATTTAAATTTGACGCTATGTAGCTATATTCTATTGAGCTTGTTACATGGAAAGCAGCCTCTGCTAAATCAAGTTCAATGTCAAGCTAAATGTATTGTACAAACTTAATATATGAATAGGTAAATTTAGAAATGTTCAACTCCAAATCTCGCTTACTGAAAAATTACAGGGATGTGTAGCAAGAAAATATCGTACATGTGTAATTAGCAATACAGCACTTTTAGATTCTAAAAGAAAACGTTCTATATGTGTGCAGTACAGAATAGATAAGCTTGCAGAAGCTGGTCTTGATATCTGGGCAACAGAATTGACGGTTGATGAAGCTGATGACGTCAAAAAAGCCGACGCTTTGGGAAATCTCTTGACCATGTATTTCAGTCATCCCTCAGTTGGCGGGGTTATACTGTGGCACTTCTGGAACGAGTCCCTATGGCACCCCAATGAGAATTTGTTTGATGGTCCAGATCTCAAGGTGAAATCCATACACATTAAATTTTATTAATTTTACAATTTGGTAAAAAATGGAATTGATGGTTTGGCCTCTAAATATTAAAACGCTAAGAAATAAACTTCGAAATAAAATAAAACTGGTTTTAAATGTTTGTTAATGCTGTTTGGTCTGAAACTGCACTTTAAATGTTTAACATAAACATCTTACCAAGTCGTGTAAAATTATGTAATTGTAATTTATTTCAAATCAAGATAACAAACAGGAAAGTTATGAACATTAGTCATAGACTGGGTGGTTTGATGATTCAATTCAAGATAGCTTTTAACAACTGAAAAAAACTTTGAAAACTTAATTTAAATTTAAGCAAAATTAATATGAATAAATGAAATTGAGCAAAAAGTATTGTTATAGGTAAACCAAATTCAAACGCTTAAAGGGACATTGTCACGATTTTGGTCAAAATTAGTTTTTCGATTTTTAATGTTTACAATGATTCGGTAATTCATTTTTAATAGGCAACCAAAGTTTGAGAGTCATTCGTTGAGTTATAAACGAGATACGTATACAGAGCTTACAAAACTTGATATGTAAACAAAACTTTTGTTTACATTTTGAATGTTGAAGTGAAAATTCCAGTTTTAGATCTGAAATAAATGTGTAAAACTTTAGGAACTGTTTATTTAGGCTTAAAATGAATAAGAAGTTAGTTAGACAAATCAGCTTGAAAAAAGATTTTTACTGGCGTGGTATATTGAACATATGTAAACAAAAACAGGGCACGAGCCTTGTTTACATGACAAAGAATTGTGAGCCCTGTAGCTTGCTTATAACTCAACAACTGACTCTCAAATTTCAGTTGATTATTAGATCTGCATTCCTAAAGCATTGTAAATAATAAAATCAGAAAAAATAGAATTTGCCCAAAATTGTTACCATACCCCTTTAAACCTGAATCAAATATAAAATATAAGTAATATCATTTTTCAAATTGTTTAAAATATCAAGGTAATAGGGAGACTACAACATGTCTCCGTAATCCACCTATTAATTATCGTAAGATGCATTCGGTCCTCCAAACTGAGGGGTTTTATATAAGCTTGTTTTACGTTTAACACACCAGCCAAACGCTGCCGGCCAGAGGTTTATGGATCTTGTCCACGGGGAGTGGAAGTCCAGCATCAAACAAAATATAGAAGCGTTCACAACGTATAACGTCACGGCATTCATGGGGGACTACGTCATGTACGTCAAACGTAATGGTCAAGTAGTCCTGCAACGTAACTTTACGTTAGACTCCATAGGGAAGGACATTACAATCTACGCAGGTGCGTGTATGGATTTATATGTGAATTGTTTTGTTGTTTATGCCTCAAATGATACTTATAATGAGTCTATTAGAGTGAATATACTCATTGAAATGAATAGAGACCAATTTTACATATAAAAAAAAGTTTTTGATATAACTTAAACTGTAACAAATGAATTTTTTTTTAATTTTTCGTAAAAGTTAATATAGATTCATTTTTTTAAATGATAGTTCTGGCATCTCTAAGTGATGAAATAATCTTATATTTTGGGTTAATTCTAGATAACTCCCAGATAATATCTAATGTACTCATTGGTAAGTAGTTTATAGATGTCAATTATAAAACAATTAAAGATAACATAGAGAAAACCAAGAGAATATCCTTAATATCAACATAGAGCACAAAACATAACAAAAAGTATCAAATATTTAAACACACTTAAAACTTTGATTCTGTTTTGTAGAGTATATATGAAACGTGGTATTTCTTTCGATTTTTTTAGGACAATGGTATTCTTATGGAGGACGATGTAATAACTCGGCAAGCACGCGTGTTTCCGTGATGTTACAAAGTGTTTTGATGTACATATGCATTATCTCAATCTCAGTATTCCTGTCTGTGGAGGGATGACTCACTTTGTGTGATCACTTTTATCTCAAGCAGATACCTATTGTGTTTAGAATGTCATCACACACACCTTAGCCGTTTTTAAATGTACATTTGTCATTTTAATTTTCTTTAAAGAAAACAAAATATTCCAGTAAACTGAGTTCTGATCGATCTTTTTTAATATTTTGTTCATGTATCAAACATTTGTTTTGTAATTATGCTCCAGCCAAGTTTGAATTTCATTTTTTCGCTATATCAGATTTCAAATGTCGATACTATGTATCATGATCGTTCATTTTACTTCAAATGTATGTGTGTTTTCTTAAGAAACTGGTGTTTTTTTTACAAATATGTCCTCATGGTCATTCTGTACTGCTATTACTTTTAAAGAAAGATAACACAAAATGGTCGTTAAATGTATTATTTAAGGCAAAAATTAAATGCAAACAGATATGAGATATGGAATTAGAACCATTTTAACAGGAGTTTGGACTTTTGGTAGTTGTTTCAAACCATTTAATTGCTGGACACTCAGCCATGGGTCTTTGAAATCAACCTTACATCCTACGAAAAGTTAAAATGGTTCTATTAACTTCTAAATCAGGTTTATTACTTGTTTCTTGCTTTTATTCAACCAAAAGAATATTTGTAGGAAGGGATTTCCAATGAGCTTGAATTAATATTCAAAGCATTTCAACTGGACCATTTCTAAGTCATACATGTAGGTTAAGGTCATTGCAAAGTCCTCTGAAATACTTTTCATCCCAATGTTCATTGTTTAATAGGGGCCCTTTGAGATGGTCACCACCCCAATGCTTTCTAGTTTAGAATTAAGACTAGGAAATCTACGTATGGATTTTCATTAATGACTGAGACTTCTTCAATAGTTATCACTACAAATAACAAGTATAATACCTACTTTGGTTAATGGCATTGTAGCACCAACTACTTGTAGCTAGTAAAACAAAAGTCAAGAGTTACTCACTAAGCAAGAGAAGAGATAAAAGTTTCTTGCCCTGAGCGAGTTGTCATCAACAGTAGGAAGGCATAGATATTTGGAGTGTTTACTGTTCGGAGAAATATACTAAACATATTGGTTTTACGTTACTATGGATGTCCAATGAACTCTCTGAAAAGGTCAGTATACATGTATATTACTAGTAGTTTAGCCATATTGAAATCTATCAAAGAAAAGTCATTGAAACTAATTTTGATATTTTCAAAACCATAATTATTTCTTTATTTCTTTTCTTTTATTTATATTGATATTATGTTTGATTTTTAACGTTACAATACAATTTGGTCTTGCACCGATTTTATTTAAGAATATCCGATACTGATAATGGTCAATGCTAGTATTGAAAAAGAAAGTCAATTATACTCTGTCCCGAGTTTTTGCTTCCACCACTTTTTGCGTGATATTTAGATAATCATAAATACCTTTGTGCTCAAACTACGTTCATCCACTAATATGAAAAATGTCCAGATTATGTGTTTTGAAACGCCCCCTCTGCCGCTTCTGGTTTAAATACACATCCCAAAATAGAAAGTCTACGGGGATTTTCCATTGCGTCAGCCATTAATTAGCCCGGATGATGACGTTGAAAAATTGTGCAAGGTATTCCGAGTAAGTTCCGAATGGAGAAAAGATGTAAGCATTTCCCATTAAAAATCTCCGTGAGAAATTTGTTTTCGTTTCTGTAAAGTTAAATGAGTGAAAAATGATAATTTTTCAATAAAGATGTCTTGGATATATTCCCTTTTATCGATTTCAACTGAATATCTTTCCCAGGTATGTGTATTTTAATTAAAAACCATCAAAAAGTGATGGAAGCAATAACTTGGTAAAATCAAGTAAAGTAAAGTCAGTGGTATTATTTTTTTGTTATTTTTACGACCGTTCAAACAAGTTTTAAATACTAGAAGTTATTGCTAAATATATTATGATATAGATATATGGTCAGCTAGGGGTCACGTGATGCCACTGACATCAGAACATTTGACCTTTGCGCGCCAGACACTGACCAAAAATACAACGTTTGGTGAGTACCACATTGTTTCATTTTTATCCTGTACAGCTTTTACATTCATTGTTTTGTTGATAATTCAAATAAAACCGACTTACACAGCTCCCCTGGGTTTTATAAACAAACAAATAAGTATTGTAGCCTAATGAATGGCCAAAGACCATGCCGAAAAAAGGTCACCAGAGGCTTTGGCATCTGAATGCTTTAATTGACAAAACTATGTTTGGTTTTGATTTGCTTTTTCTACAGTGAATAACTCTGAAGGCCTGTCGGATTACAAGAGATGTTCTATGACTTGTGTAATTATCATCATTGTGATCTTAGCCCTCGGGTTCATTATACTGTTCGCAGTTATAATACGAAAGTGTAACGAACGAACTCTAGCATTACGAAACCGAATTCAATCATTCATCGTCAGCGAGCCGGGCTCGGTCTCTCTGGAACATGCAACTGAACAAGAGTTGGAACAAATGGAGGAGGAGGAGGGGGAACCAGTTTCAATTAATATAACTGACACCAGTGAGCGTAATTCGCAAGAACCAGAAAATGAAACAAAAAATCAAAGAGAGACTAATGAAGAATCGATATCACAGGAAAAGGAACAGACAAGCGTCGAATTGAATGACAAGAGAACCAAAGATTTATGAAAATAAAAATCGACAAATGAATTTTAATATATGGATAATTGATATAATCAAATATTGTACATTTCTTTTCTTTAAAAAAATCTGAAAAGGGCAATAAAACATATGCATTCAATAGCTACGTCGCTATGTGAAAAGAAATAAAGGAAAGCAAAGCTTAACCTATTTTCCTGGGTGATGTGAGATTTGTTGTACGAATTTATTTCAAACTAAACATGAACTTTATTGTATATCAATCATAGGTGGTTGAATGCATTATTTTGAAAAGACAGTAATAAGACTTTTTTTATCTTAACAATGCCTCAATTCTCCTAAAATTATGAAAATTTATTTTTTCAGGTATGTTTGTTCAGCTTAAACGTTAAAAGAGCTAATAAATTGAAAAAAAGTAATCTTACAAGAATTAGAAAAAAAGATTTCTTTAGATACATCATGTTGTTTATATAGGACTTTTCTGAAAAATACCCTACATTTGATTTATAGACTTTTAAAGCAGCATTTATAACTTATTAATTATGCTTCCTATATACATATACATATATACAATATATGACATAGATATTTCAACACTGAAAAAAAAATTTAAAAAAAAAACCAGTACACCTATTCAGTGTTTGGGAGGAAATAAGAGAACACAACTTCATATATCTGATGCCCCTCTACGTAGAGGAGTCGTGATACATATTCTTTTTTCCTTTTTCCTTTCTTCTGATGTTGAGTGCATCTGATAGTTATCTTAAGCAAGCAATATATTTTCCTGATGTTTCTACAAATGTCTTCTACTATGAGTATGTTATATCATATAATTACTTCTCTCCCCCGTATAAACATTGTCGTGATGGCATTATCAGAGATCTTATGAATGTGGGCATGTGCGCGTCTCGTAACCTTGAACAACTTGTGTAAGAGTATGTAAAAACAAGCAACAAAGCATGAAGGTCATTAAATCATTACAATATATTTTATAATTTCCAGTGTCTTTGTGTGTGATAACGTTTACACTACGAATAGATTTTGTAATGTGTAGTCCAATACATTTCATCCATGACTATTTAATCGTACAATAACTGAAAATTATATGAATATAAGTAATAAGGAATCATTCTTTGAATAGTATTAGGTGTTCAAATTCGGTCGGGCATGATCAAATATATCAGAAAGCCTGGCTTTATTGGATTTAATCACCCCGACCGTATTTCATCACCTCATATTTACATTCAATGTATATTTCCCCTTATGTTTGCATTGGAAATCTGCGACGTTTAATTTTCTACGAATACACTTTGATAATTCATGTGCCATGTGCACATGTCTTCACGTCTTCACGTGTTTTGAGTATATTTATTTTTGTAAGATTAAATGAAACGTTCAATCTTACATAACCAATTTGATATGTACTTTTGAAAAATAATAATTGAGTTATATCAACTCCTTAAAAAAAAAGATTTTTCTCTACAAAGTTTCTAGCACTATAATTGTAGTCGCGGAAGCGAACTAAATAACATGTTAATATGGCTGTTCCATGTATGTTTCATATCCCTGACTGAGAGCGTATATAATGGCTTTACAGCGACAATACACATACATTTTATAAAAATTGACATCAGTATGAATATAAATATAAGCATTAAATGCGGGGTTTTTTTGATGCCGTCGGTCCTGTAACACACCAAGCGGTGCAGACAAATTATCATACCGCACTAACGCGCGTTATTCAATTCCGTTGTTATATTTGATTAACTAGTCTCCTGTGAGAAGAAAATTATATGTAATTTGATCTGTGAAGCAGGTTGTTACTCTGAGTTATATTAAAGCTCATCATAGAGTTTTATAATGTAAGCTTTTTAAAAAGCTAAGAAAGTCAGCCAGCGCAATATAAATGTTATGTCAAACGTGAATACAGAATCTAGTAAGATACAAGATATATAGCTTCCAGAAGAATAACAATATGCAGATGTACAGTTAATTTGCACCCTTATTTTTATGACTGTAAGTGAGAAGACAAGCTTGTAGCGGTGTACATACAAAGTATACCTGCACACCTACGTATTACGTAGAGTTGTAACGTTGCAAAGATTGCTCTCTGAATTTCAAGGTCCCGTCGCAAACCACTGCCAAAATATTTCCTCTTCAATCTCACTAAGAGGGTCATGAAGATGTACATGTATATGCGGACTCCGGTCCGTGGCTGCAGACGATACTCATTGGCAGTCTTTCAATACGACGATGCGCAGTTTGACCTAGAAACTGACCAGTTTTATGGCGTTTTCGAATTTCTCTAACACGGACTGTCTAATGCCTACCCAGAATTCCAATTTACGCATGTGCAATTGAAATTTCATCCCAACTTCTATACTACTATATTAAAATAATAGACTCGAATTTTTGGGCTTTAATACCGAGAAATCGGAGAAGTACTGTCTTTTGTTTTATATATTTCAAACATCACTGGTACTTGAAGATTACCAATTTGTTTTTATTTTTCCTTAATCAAGCTTCGCTAATTAATAATCAACAAAAATTTCTTAAAGAAATCCGGAAATCACTTGGATTTTTTGGATTTTACAATCTTGCGCATGTGCATTACATTCACGATTAATCACGGGAGGCTCTTTAGTTCATGTTACCACAATATCACATTTGCATGGATAAACTCAGAAACTATAATACAAATACGTGTAAATTTTCATTACTAATTTGCTATATATTCTGTTTATCAAAGAAAATAAGGAAGATAATTGTAACTCAGTGCATTTAATATGAAAAATCCCATCAGTCCTAGAAAGAATAACCTTACCGTGACCAGTTAAACCGGGTCCGTAGGACATCTGTCATTTTAACGATAGAACATTCTATCTAATCAGTCCCGAATGTCAATATGGTGTAAAAAAAAATTGGTGAAAAAGTGTTGAATTCTTCATTAATATGAATTAAATTTTCATATGAAAGGTATTTACAGCCTCAAAATGCTTTGTTATGAATAATTTGACTGTTACTTTCAATGCAGCTTCATTAATTTTCTCAAAAATCGTTTCGGAGCGATACTGCAATTTTTTTGCTACATTACGGGTATATGGGAGGCATTTTAACTGTGGTGAAGGCCTGTCCCGAGACACAGTTAAATTATTCTAATTAAGCAGAGTGTAGTGAAATTATTAGTCAGCCCGCGGGCTGACTAATTAAGTTAGGATGAAACTTCAAATGCGCTTGCGTAAATTGGAATTCTGGGAAAGAATTATAGACAGTCCGTGTTTAAGAAATTCGAATAAGTTATGAAACTGATCAGTTTCTAGGTCAAACTGCGCACTTCTGTATTGGAGTACTGTCCACGGGTATCGTTTGCAACCACGGTCCGCAATCCGCATATATACAAATATACAGTACATGTATCTCACATACTCTTTGTGAGATTGGAGAGGATATAATTTGCAGAATTACAATTTAATAAGACAGCATGCACAGTTTCTTTAATTTAGATTTTAAAAAAAACTTCATGTAATTGAACACCCGTATGTCATTATTTTTCTGCAGACTATATAATTATATTGTATTGTAATAGTTTAAAATGTATTCACTTTTGACCAAAAAGTTAAGATTCCGCTGGCTGACTTTCTTAGCTTTTTAAAAAGCTAACCTTGTTAATAGCATTATTGTAGGCCTAAAGCTTGGTTATGCAAATGTCAACAATACGGTATGTCGATGCATCTATATCGTAAATTTCCGATATCATATGCAATTTCAACCCGTGCACGCACGGGTCAAAGTCTAGTTATTATTAAGCCCGCGGGTTGACTAAAAAATTTTAGCCGGGCTCTTGCCATGCAAATTGCCAGTGTTTCTATAAATAGCACAACTGCAAAAGTAAAAAAATAAAAAAAAAACGAACAGCGTCAAAGAAGAAGCTTCCGCTATACCAAATAGTTACACAGAAAGCCATGTTATGTCAAATCTACTGGGGTTTTTTTTTGTTTGCGAATAAATTTTGTCGTAAGCTTTTTTCTTATTGAATAGGTGTTTTAAACACAAGACTATGCATTTCGTGCAATATACAATGCGCTTGAAATTCCATGAACTTCTTTACAAAGCATTGGTATTCGTCTGCACATCGAATAAATGGGAGATTGATTTTATAACGCTTGTTTCAAACCTCAATGATTGTTGATTTTTTTTTGAGAGAGAGAGAGAGAGAGAGAGAGAGAGAGAGAGAGAGAGAGAGAGAGAGAGAGAGAGAGCTTTTACTACATAGCATGCATAACGACACATCAAAAGAGCCCGGCTTTCAGTACTTCAGTACTTTGATATTTTTATATAGAATGATTGTTCTATTTATAGTAACATATGCGATATACCAGTCTACTGTCAGGACTTTAGATAATTATGTACATGTATATGCTGCAAATGCGATAACATCGAAATAATTTTTAAAAAATGGTATTTGTGTTTCATTTTGGTATGACTGTATGAATGCCGCGAGCAGTGGTACTGCAGAAGAAAAAAACCACGCATTAGCGAATAATCTTAAGTTTTCCTGCAATGATCGCTACGTTCAATACCCGCATTTATAAAACAACAAAGAAGAAATTGCCTAGTGAATGTTTATATGTGGAATTCAATACAACTTAAACCAAATGCGAATGATTCCTATTCCAAATTATTTTTTTTTGTCCGTAATACGGTGAGGTTGGACAACTTGTAAAACCATTCCAGCAATTTCTTTATGTAGTTTATATAATACATGTCATAAATAAATCTAAGTCTATTTGATGTAATGAATATACATGTAATAATTTAATTCAGTAAACGTGAACGAAAGCTCCAGGCGGATTCGAACTCATGATCTGCGGTTCAGAATCCTAATACTTAAACCACTGAGCTACAACGATATACAACCCAATCGAACGATATAAACAGTTTAACAAAACATTTAAATCGCCATCTTATGACGTAGTCTTAAAAAGTATAAGTCTAGGTGTAGTGAGGCACCTTAAATTGATAATAAAAACAAGACTAAATGCTGATGTATTACAGACCACATATTTGTTTTCACTATTTACACGGATGTATTGCTACGTTCTAGTCATTTTTTGATAATTATATTTTTTTCAGTTTGCCTGTCCATTCTTTTCATTCGGTGGAATGCAAAAAAAAAATGTTTATATTATAAAGATTTCAAAATCAGATGACAATTAAATTGCTCATAGCGGTTAAAATGACTAAAATATGTATATAAACAACAGGTGGAAAATGTTACCTTGGCTATAAAAAATTCCTACAAAAAGAGGAAACGTTCGATCGAAGTAATAAAAAATTACCGTAGCATAAATTATAAATTATAAATACACGGTAAAGTGACAAAGAAAAGATAGCCCACAGCGGATACTAGTATACACGGACAAGTCATCATACAGAAAGGAAAGTAGATCACTTAGAATAAATAATTCCATTTCGCAGTCAGCTAGCTGTGCCGCTATACTCCAACGCGACAATGGGTCATTTTTCAAAACTCTCTCAAGTTAGTGATATTAGTTGAAGCATTTAAGGTGAAGGCGTATACTTTACAAACACTTCATACTAGAGCTGGGCAAACTTCACCTCAACACTCCAGACTGTGACCCATATTGGAGGTGCAACGCTAACAAGATACGCCCTGGGACAGCCAAAGGTAAACACTTTTATTATATTGACATAGAGTTTTTAATCGTAAAATACCTTTATCGTTCGTGTGTGCGGGAGGAACGTAACGAGGGGGAAAACCCAGTGATATTCCGAGCGGGTAAGACATTTCTGTTGCTTTTTCTCCCTGCAATTTTTTTCATGTTTCTATCTTTCTCTCCGTGATTCTCTCTCTCTCTCTCTCTCTCTCTCTCTCTCTCTCTCTCTCTCTGGTATATTATTTTTAAAATTTTCATAATTTCATGACGAATAAAATCTGATCGTTATGCTCTCATTGCATGTATGGACAATTTGAGTTGTATTATATTGCAGGTCATTTATACTTAGATACTTAGATTATGCATACACGCTATAAATTCCTTATATGTCCCCAAGTTACCAGCACGTGTTTATGTTTCGTGCTTATTAATTCTCTATACACAGTTTGAATATAAACCAAAACTATGCAACAACGTAAATTACATAGGTAACATTTCTGGGGAATGACAAATTCTAGCATCAATCAAATCTAAGTTGATGGATTTTCATAATATTGTTTATTATGAAATCTACCCACACGTTAAAACCGAATGAAAAAAAAAATAAATGAATGTATATGCATGACAGGAGATTGAAATAATAGATTGCTCGCAAAGATACGTAATAACAAGCAAAGGCTAAGAACTCCATTTAGTATTGGGATTACGTGATAAACGTGTCTGGCCTACAATATTTTTTTAGTAATAACGTTAACTTTTGATTACTGTGTGGGCATTGGTACTTGTCGAAAGTTTTTGCAGTTTGATGCTTACGTAGTGTAAAATAAAATGTAAATATGATTCGTGATTAAAAAAAAAATAACGCTTCAATTAAACGCCTATCCCAGGCCTGCCTTAATCCCACCCAAGTCATTGAAAAAATGTAGACTGGTTCGATTTGAGAGAGAGAGAGAGAGAGAGAGAGAGAGAGAGAGAGAGAGAGAGAGAGAGAGAGAGAGAGAGAGAGAGAGAGAGAGAGAAAGAGAAAGAGATAAACAAGTGTGAATCATACTTTCAATCATATATCAGTTTCAAATTTATCATTTCAACTTAATCATTTGATGCATGTGGGGTCAATACATGTATTTAGGTCATCTAAAAGATCAAGATAAACATGTTTCAGCATAAAGCATAAATACCCGCAAATTCAAGTGTAAGTTTTTATCAATTAAAGCCCATCGGAAAAAGAATGTCATAAACGTTCGCTGAGCCATCTCCTCATTTCGTATGAACTGAAAAAGTCAATATGAATATCATATGTAAAGCTATAAATTTTGATAACTTATCCCGTTCCTTTTAATTTTGACAGGTGTACTAAAGTACTCATATATTTTTATATTCGAAGTAGACAAAGATGTATGAGAGAGAGAGAGAGAGAGAGAGAGAGAGAGAGAGAGAGAGAGAGAGAGAGAGAGATTATGATCATTTTTTAGCACAATATTTTATCTTTTTCAAAAAAGCAGTCTCTAGAAATCTGTGAAGATACTATTCAAAATATATTCATAGCTTGTTTAAAATTATTGTCAAAGAATCTTTTTAACAATATATCAAAGAGAAAGCGAACCGGACTTCATAGTAGTGTCCACGGGGGATTCCTTTTCAATTTGGGAAAACTGTTTGATACAAAATCTTTTTATGGAAATGATCAGTTTAACATGAATACATAAAAACAAGTTTTAAAAAAACCTTAAATTCGATATCATTTTATAAACCATGAAACCATATATATGAAAATTATGCCTGTCCCTCCCCCTCTCTGTTTCTCTCTCTCTCTCTCTTCTCTCTCTCTCTCTCTCTCTCTCTCTCTCTCTCTCTCTCTCATATTTTAAATGTTTGGGTCTCAGATCTAAATTGTGTGTCATAACCGAGGGAAATTACTATAGATTTACCAGTAGCATTATATGACAAAGAGCACACGGCGGGTGTGACCGGCCGGCAGGGGATGCTTACTCCTCCTAGGCACCTGATCCCACCTCTATCTTTTTAGAGGTTCGTGTTGCTCTGCTTTGAATTTGTATTTTGCTTTATCAATCTTTGAGATAGTTTGTTAGTCATTTTTCATGCAAATCATTTAAAGGACGTATGCGTAAATTACAATGACAGTGAACTTTATTCTTAGTTACAGTGTGTAGAAAAATGTCTATAAAATGGTCAAATTATGTAAATATGAAAATCGGCTTTACAATAAACGTACTTAGATAACAGCTACGAGTTCTGAAACCTAATCTGAAATGCGCATGTATACCAAACATGAAAGTATAAATATATGATATCGAAGCCAACCCGAAATAAATTAAGAGATTTTAAAAATGAAGAATTTGAAATGTGCTGAAACGACAAAGCTCGCACTTAACTCTAATAAACATTTGTATCAGTTTTGATACATGTATACATTAAGTTAATATAAATGTAAGAGTTGCCTTGGGGCTGTCCTTTACAACTATATTGTTAAGCAAGCAGTAGTGAGTGACATTAAGATGAAGATTTATCCGAGAATGATAAATCGCTTCGTACAAGAAACGAAAGACAATTAATCTTCTTGAATGAATATAAAAATTGTGTAAAATTGAAATATATTACGCTTTTGAAATCCCTATTTACCAGAATGTAAAAAAGAATTAACATGTAAAAATCATCTAATCATTTTTGTTAGAGTATTTTAATTAAATAGCATTCTCTCTCTCTCTCTCTCTCTCTCTCTCTCTCTCTCTCTCTCTCTCTCTCTCTCTCTCTCTCATAGTTTAAAACTTACCACATATCTTACATATTTAATGAGCATTCTTTGATATACATTTGTAGGCTAGGCTTCCTTTAGCATGTCACTGTAATTAATTACTTTATACATGGTAACCATTTCGTTAAGCGTCCGTGAAAATAAGACTGATGATCGTACATATATACCTATATACGCATGTTTGCGTTAGAATTTTATTCCCATATACAATGTCCACTAACGTCATCATCTATCAAAAACCGAAACGTTCAGATGAGAATTCCTCCCATCTACATGTATTAACCGTGGAAAGAAGAGGATTAAAATGGCTGCCGGGATAGTCGTAGCCAGTTTTTGACTGTTTTAATATCCTAAATATTAGTAAATTAAAAAAAAAAAATCTTATCAAACATTTTGAGATAAATCTGATGAGTAATTTGTTGACCACCCAGCCTCCTTAAAGAGCAGACTAGTTTGAAGCCTACATAACTTCGAAATTCTTAAAAACAATAAAAAAAAAAAACTCGAAAACTAGTTTTAATTTCTAAATCATTGTTTGCACGTGAAAATGTACATGTATACTTAATGTACGTTGCAAAACATTAATTAATTGGGGTTTTTTTTAAATCGTCAAGAAATATACTAGATGTCATAAAGACATAACAGCTATAAGTCACTCAATTTTGTTTCACTGGCCTGCTGATTCAGCATTTTTTAAAAAATCTTAATTGATAGAAAACACTTCAGTAGAAAAAAATAGCACCCTCGAACTTGCAGTTACAAGTTGTTCTTCCGTTAATCATTCTAAAAATAATTCAAGAATAAAAGTTGCATGGGTTCAATTCCTGTATAATTAAATGCAGTCTGAGGTGCTCATGTTCCTAACGAATAGGTATTGATAAAAAGTCCACATAGCAATAGTTATCGCGTAAAAAGGTAAGGATGAGATCAGCAGATTGAAATTGGGGAACAAATACAAGATTTGTTTTAGCCCCATTCTACGTTTGTTTGAACTACATGTTTATCTAAAAGGAATGTAGCATTTACAAAAGTTACCGGAACTTTAAAATTATTGATTATTAATATAATTGTAATAGATAGTTCTAAATTCCTTGAACTGTAAAATTTGAATGTACATGTAACAAAAGTTACTCTGATCATGAATATTGATACATGTAACTTTAATTAAATCTATTTAGCTATACGTGGACAAGCGGTCGTGTTAAACATTAATACATTTAACGATTACTAGTATTTGTATCTTCTGTGAACGATGCATTACTACGGGTTTTATCAAATTTATTTTCTGTCTTATTTTATCTTTTGATATAATTATGAATAGTTTCTTCGTTATAGTTTATTAAGGCTTTTTATCTCTGCCAGTTATGTACATCCTCATCGAAACCCACGAAAAAGAAATATAACTCTCATGTACAATTTTTAATTCCATTCTCGCAATTCATAACAAAAAGTTAATGACGATTTGATTTGGACAAAGCAACATAAATCTAAGACAAATTGTAAGAAGAAAATGTTAAGTTATTCTATCTTCAAAGGATCTTTGCAAAAAATACGTTTCAAACCAGTTCAGTTGGGTTATCTCTCTTCCCCGAGTTGCGTCTATTTTTTAATATACACGAATGATCGATGAGGAACCACGTAATACATGTAACTATATATCACACGATTTACCTCATCTTTGATTCCAGCATGTTTTATTTACCTTGTAATTGATTAAGTAATTAATGATTAACATAAACTTCATTGTGTTTTGAAACATTCTAAGAAACTTTAATTGGATTGAAAAATAACAATTTTATTTATTTACACGCATGCTTATAAGAAAATTAAGATGGCCTTAAGTTACATGTAGAACATTTATTCATATATCGATCTCAAAAATTCATTTATTTTTCCCGCTTTTTTTTAGATGTCCAGTCATTTTGGTTCAACAATGGATAGCAAAAAATTGGACAAGAACCACTTGGAGAACCTCAGCAAAGCGTTAAACAAAGCAAGGGAGTACATTATTCTTCTTCTGACGTACATCTTGTATAAAATCGCCAGATCTATCGTCACAACAATCCAAAAGTTCACCTGGGCTGTAACAGGAGTCGAACGCACCAGGAAAGATGCCAAAAGTGGAATTCAATTCAAGCACAGTGCGCATGTGCACAACGTTTTATGGCGACGCAAGTTTATCTCGTCTTCTATCTCCGACCCCACAGATTTTATTCTCACTCATAAGTTTTTCAAGCATCCAAACTATGTGTTGAAGCCGAATATATCTCTGTACTGTATAACGAAAGGTGAAGCTTTCTTTGTCGAAGTTTCAGAAGATGTGAATCTTTATAAGCAATATGACAGCAAATCATTTTATATGAAGCAATTTGAAAAAGCCCATAGTGTTATAAGCATGCCTTTAGCGTCTTTCCATAAAATTGCTCAGGATATAGGCCGTCCAAAAGTTCCCATTATCTGGATGTCTTCCACCGGAAGCTGTGGTGCCACTCTGCTCAGTCGAGTTTTTGGGCAGCTTCCGGGAATGGCCGTTATCAGCGACCCTGATGCTCTCACTTGTCTTGCCTTTTTGAAAAAGTCAAATAGGTTTGGTAAAGGTGAATACGAGCAACTGCTTCCTAGTGCCTTGAGACTTTTATGCAAACAGGATGACCGCGCAGGGATGTTCTTTTTGAAAACGAGGCCATGTAGCACGTGTCAAATGGAGGATGTGTACAAATGTTTTCCACAGATATATCAGTTATACTTATATCGCAATAGCTTTAAGACAGTCACCTCTCACCTCAATATATTCTCCAGGGAGCCTATATCCATCGTTGGTAGATACATCATAGATAGCAAAGTTCTGTCAACTATCTTGCCATGCTTTCGACGATCTCTCTATCACAATTTCTGTTACGTTCTAGACAGAGCGGATCCGAGCGACAAAGAGCAGAATATTACTAGTGTAGGAATTTTCGCTACTTCTTGGGCGGCCAATGTTGTCCAATGTCTTGATCACGTGGACGCAGGAGTACCTATCATTGCAATAATGTTTGAAGAAATGATGAAGAATCCGCGGAAGATTATTAGCACCTTGTTTGATGTTCTTGAACTTAGGCAAGAGTACATATCGAATGCCATGGATGGGTTTCGCGTAGATCCATGCAACAACAACGTAACTAGTGACCTGAACTTGAAGGAGACCAAACGCACGATTTCCCATCAGGCACGCGTTGAGGCCGACGCCATTTTCAAAAAGTACGGACTGCCGAAGCTAGGAGAAAGGTTCGAAATCCCAGGACTTTTGGACTTCGATACGACAAAATTTAGAGGAATCAACCCAAAAGATAGATATTTCTGAACATAAACAGTATAATACTTTGAATTCTTTCATGATAGTTTCTTTTGGGGTTTTTTTTCTGATACACACAAATGATGCCATTTTACAAAAAAACGAATGTAGTGTGCCTGTTCATTGTGAAAGACTTACCGGTATATACACAATGTATTTTGATTAATTTTTTATTATAATGTACATTTCTCAGGAAAGTCATATACGTATAGTTGATTATTTAGAAAGATACGCATTTAATTTGTTATTTCATGTGGATTTTTTTTCCATTGAATCTGATGACATCTAATTTGAAGTAAAGCAGAACACTGTTGCATTGGTAAAAAAAAATTATATTAATTACGTCACATTTACAAAGCAGTAATTGTGCTTTTATTTCTATTTTTATTTATAGCATGATATTTTCACAATTAAATAATAACTAAAAAGTGATCCCCTTAAAGAAAAAAAAACCATGTGGTCTAGAAACAACATTCTATCCTTAAAAAATGAAGGTAAGAGGGTTTGAAATCATTTCGTATTAACCGTGGCGTGTGACGGTGAGTTTTAAGTTTACAATGTTAAGAATCTTTCCTTACTACAGAAAAAAATAGAATATTAATTAGCATTTAATTTGTTTAATTGGTTAACATTACATGATGACACAAAAGCAATCTTTGGAAAATATCGCATAACCTTTTGACATGAGGGGGCGAGCCCAGGAGAGTAAAAATGGTTATGCGATTTATTCCATACATGCTCGAGTTATCATTTAAGTAATTGATTAGTCTAATGGTGTCTCAAGTTTTCCTCTTTTGGGTTTGCAGTCTGTGCATGTTTATCATCGATATTGACATCGATCAACACCTTGAGAGAAAGTTCCGCGGCATGTTTATGAAGAAAACGTGACCATATCATAATTTCATCACTTGACCACAAGGAAATCTAAAACCATGAACCTTTATAGGCCATGATGCAGAAATCACGTGCATTCATTGGACGCTTATGCTACGTTTGCATATCCGTATACAGTAGGAACCCCAGATCTTTGTGTGAACACACGGACGTACATTTTTAGCATGCATCGGGGTCAACAGCGCATGCATTTACCATGAGTTTCCAACGTCACGAAGATAATCTATTTAAGGAATTAATCCAAAAGGTACCCCATTTATATGAGTATACACTAGGTTGGGGCAGTTCACATTTAATAAACCGCGAATCAGTACATGTATATACAAAAGCGTAAACTGTTCAATAGCTGTGGAATTTATACGAGTACAAACTGGGGTGGGACAATTCACGTAAATTGTTCAAACCCAGTTTATATGAGTATAAATTGAGTAACTTTTGAATACATTCTTTATAACCTAATTTGCTGCTATTAATTTTTTGGAAAAAATGGTTATTTGACCTTTAAATGGCATTAATGTCACAGTGTACAAAATTCAAACGTTATGTCCGGCAAATTGATACGTTTTTGGCGTTAGTCTTTTTGTAACATAGGCAACATTCTTTATACAATATAAACTATATATTTCAACCAATAAGAAAGCGCGATACAACCAAAAAATAAATTATTATGGAAAAAAGGTATTCCTTAATTCGACAGCGTTGTTCATTTGGTTTTAGTTTTCCTTAGTTATACGAATATTAGTAAACGGTTTAAGGAATAGAGGTTAATGTTTGGATGGTATAAAACACTCAAATGTACATTTTATTCATTTGTAAACAGGACAGGGAAAGTAATTTGTTTTGCTTTGGAAAAAAATGGATCATAGTACGTGTACATCAAATACAAGTTGACTGATAAGGTGGTTTAGGGGGAGCTTCTTATTCAAGTTTACCTATGTTTTGCAATATAACATAACTTGGGACTGTTTAAGATTGGTAAACCGCGAAGCGGTATAGAAGATAAAAAAGAGTGTACTGTCCAAATTTATGTTATACTTGAACAACAAAGGTAGAAAAATAATAATTTATTCTTGTTTTACACATAAGTTCGGAAAATATTATCAAAACCGCTTTGGTTTGAATTTTCCGATAGCGTCACGATCAATTCTGTCAGCTGCGTCAACCATAAACAATACACGCCGCCGGTGTAAAACCTTTATGATTGGTCAACTCCTTTTCCTAGGCGGAGTTATCAGTGCACGCTTATGCAATGCCAGAGCTGAAGGATTTTTTTCAGAACAGTTCATTTTTCCCCAATATGGAGTTATTATCGACTATCCTCTACAATGTATGTTTATAATAAATTCATGCAAATCTCTCTCTCTCTCTCTCTCTCTCTCTCTCTCTCTCTGTGTAAACGGGCGTTAAACCATAGTCTCAAGCTACGGTCTACAGTACGGCGTTAAACAAAATATAATACTTAAAAGTGCATGTGCTCCGCGTTCATTTCATGTACTAGTATATACCGTAAATGTATAATGTACATGTATTACCTACTAACTCACCAGACGAAGTGATAGAAATGAATTCCTCGATTACACCTTTCGATCGGCAATAAACGAATTGAACGATGATATGAAAGAACGAGACGGAAATGGAAAGTGCAACGGGGTATATACATGTATATGTGCGTCTTCACTAGGCAAGTGTCCGATTCGTTTCAATTCTTCTTCTGTTACCCTACCACATTCGGTGTAAATACATATACTTTATAAAAATATCCCCAAACAATTTACCGCAGATTTCATTATTTTACTTGTCTCTGAACCACCGATCACAAGCTCTGTACAGTGGCGTGGTTTCACTGGTTTGTTTACATATAAAAATGACAGCTCTTGATCCGCTTTCCGAGTAAGCCTAAAAGGTTGTTTAGTAGGAGAAAGTTTGGGGCAAGTAAAGCGACAATTATTAACAGTTACTGTAGTAAACTAAATGAAGAATTATTTAAATTGATTATTTGCACAAAATGTGGTATGATATGATGTTAATCTTTTCAAAACTAGCGTCATTTTCGTGCGCCGTAAATTGCAAGATTTTCGTAAGTATCGTATGCACTGTAGCTTCATATTTACTAACTCAAATTTTCCTCGAAGAGCTACAGCTATATGTACCGTATGTATGTTTTATTGCAAGTGTACACTTTCGAAAAATACCCCAATTTCGTCAATCACGAGTATCCCGGTGAATATTCATTCTCCGAAAAGTTTTTGTTCTGTCCGTGCATAATTTAGTCTGAACCAGCAGCCAATCAGCGTTAAGCTGAATCCACCAATAAAAAAGTTTGTGGTTAAGGTACGGGTATTGTTTATGCATGACGTAGCTGATAGTATTGAACGCGACGCGATCCGAAAATTCATACCAAATCGGTTCTAATAATAAACTAATCATTTTAAAATGGCATTAAACTTTGAAATTTGTATAAATTTGACACCAGTAAGGCAAGATATTTTACACATTGACTTACATGTAAATATTACCTGTATATTCAGTTCATGTGTTCAGCATCATACTGTATTAAAATAGTAATGAATAATAGTTCAAACTATTATATAAATGATATAGTATATAAATGATATAAATGAAGTCCTTACCTTTATATCTAAATGGTTCTCGGATGATTGACATTACTTGTTTTTCAGGTGCCAACCTCCTTAAAATGAACTTTTAGGTTGGATGGGTACATAAACTAGCACTCTGGTGAGGGATATAATCAGTAAACGTTCTTTAGGACACGTGCCCCAATGGTGTCTAGATAGTAATTATATTAAACTGACATTATATTTCAAATTGACGATTAATTCCATCGCTGACAGTATATACTTACATATATTCATGTATGTGGAAATGTAGATCACCGTCGAAGGTCAACTTGTTAAGAACCTCTAAAATAGATCTGAGTAAGCTACATGTAGCTATAATCTTGCTCTTTTTTTTTTCTTTCTTTTTTTCGAGGTCAAACGTATGGGCGAAGGGCGATTCGTGCAAAAGGCAATAACATTTTGTGCACTAGTCTTCATAATTCATTAAGTCTGTTTTCAACAACAGGATATGAGATAATGACGTCTTAAACAGAACCGTTAGTAAAACTGAATGTACGTGTTTGCGCTTTACTACTTAATTAGCGTAATCTGGGTTACTTTATTGAATTCAGATAAAGAGTATACGTCTATTACTATCAGAACTGTCTGTTGTCATTGTGTCATCTGCAAAAATGTGTGAAAACGTCATGAGAGGAAAAAAAAAGGAAAAACTCAATTGTATTTTTTTCCAACCAGAATTTCCCCTTTCTATTGTTATACTATGCACATGCATATATAACTGTAGATATATAAAAAGACACACTAAAAATTTTTAAATCAAGTGAACGTGTATTATCAGCAACACCACTCGTCCCGGCCTCCAAACGTATTAGGTACAAACCACATCCAAAGCAAGATATGCAAATATTTATCATATGCATATTCATTTGTATGTCTTTCGTCGGTCAAGGTAGGTGATATTTTCGTTTAATTCTAACTTCATAAATATGTGCATGTATTTTTAAATGGCAGCTTGACTGCTTTTTAAAATTGTTGTTTCTCTTTGTAACACAAATTAAGAATTTATATTTGATAGGGTTTCTTTGTCTAATATCAGGCTGAAGTACTGGTCCTTATACGATGGTCCTTTTTAGATAAGGAAACCTCATGATATTTCTTAGCCTTGCAGAATCAATAGATGTTACACAATGTATCTATTTAACACAATCCACATATCCTTTTTGCTACCATAGATTTGAGAAACTTCGACTTTTATCTATATTATTATAAGCGTTTAAGGTTTACCGAAAGATGAAATATTAGGAGAAAAAAGAAATTATCTAGTCGAATGTTGAGTTCAGATATTTCTCAATATCAAGATTAAAATAGAAACAACCGTCAAGGAAAATGAAATTAATTAATTAGTTTTTTAACCCTTATATAACAATGTTTGTTCAACAAACTAGTCAATAATTGCTCCTTTTTTTAGTTTAAAATTGTTTCTTTACATTTAAAGAACGTGTGGGAATAAGCCGCAATATAACCACTCAAGTCCATTTGAAAAACCCACAATTTTTTTCTTACAAATATCACTCTTGTTACATTTATTAAGCATATGTAATCATTTGCATTCAGTTTTGCCAAAACCTTCAAAAATTGACTTCAAATTTAATTGATATTAAGACATCAAATTATGTTTATGCTAATTGAGCAACAAAATGCTAATGAAATCGGATGTTCAACCTATATATTTTTTAGAGTGGGTCATCATACCATTTTTTAAAGAACGTATACTGATAAAACATGTAAATGTCTATCTTTTTCAATTTTCAAAAAAATGGTACCAAGACCCACTCTATGGTAAAAAGCAAGTTTTCTTTCTTCAATATTCAAGATGATCATCATATGTCCAAGGCCGAATTATGTTTGCGCAATACTAAATTGAGTTTGTTATTTAAATGGAATCCTTGGTATAGCGGTTAGCGAGGAGTTCTTTAATATGTTAAAGTAGGTGTTCGATTCCAGTAAATCGTGTTGTAAATATTTTTTTTATATCTTTGTTTACTTTGTTTAAATTCGAAAAACTCAGACGTAAAGAAAGTAAAAATTGCGTTATTTTGAATGAAACACGTGCACTTAATCATTTTATAGATTTTTTAGTTAACTGCTAAATAAGTTATCTTTAATAAAAATAAACATGTCACTTTGTTGACGGGGTACACATTATTGACTTTAAGACAAAAGATTGGATTTCTTTATTCTATGTACACGCATATAATAAATTCTCTGGAGATATGTAAGCACAGGAATAAAAATATTTGAAGTTAATACACATATTATACTTAATGCGTGATTGTCATTTGAAATATACTAGTTTCATAGTTACATAGGGTTGTGACCATTTTTGGCATATGCCTCGGCTTATTCCCCAAGGTTCTTTAGCAATAAATTTGCCTTTCTCTCACCTCTCAATTAATTTTATGTTCAAATGCTTCATTGGTTTTCTTTTTTACACGCTCATGATATTTTCTTTTTCTTTTACTAACACTTTTTTATCAATATACTGGACAATAATTGGCTATTTTTGTTTTTATCTAAAACTGTTTCTTTCTATTTAAGTTAAACACTGATCTGGCCCCGGGGCCATAAAACTTAGACAAGCTCACTTTTGATCTCAGTCTCACTTTTCCACTATATGTTCCTTATGTAAAAGTGAGACTTAGATCAAAAGTAAGCTCGTCTAAGTTTTATGGCCCTGGGGCCAGGCTTTCCTCTCGTCAACAAGGCGCTTCTTCAGATTATATATTCAGAATGTTTTATGGGTTTTCTTTTCTACACACTCATTAGTCAATGAACTAATTCTTTTTTTTAAGCGTTGCTGTTCCATACACCGGTCAGAAATAAAATGTACTACTACAGCCAGGGTCTCTCTATAAAACCAAAGGTCAAACATATACCTGACAAACAAGGTAGGACAACTCTCGACAAGGACGAGCTTCGGTTCTGGTGGTGCTTTAAATCTGGAGGTCAATTAGCATTTTCCCTCCGAAATTGTATAGGTCAGTTTTTGCAATTGTTTTTTTTTAATCTGTTCAGGTTCTTTTCGATTCTACCTAGATACAAAAGGATGACTGCACTTAAGGACATGCGATATTTGCGAGAAAATAAACTTTTAAAAGAAGAATTTTTCTTTCAATTCCAGAAATGGTCAACATCCAAACTGCAACTTTACGTAATTGCGTTAAATAAAAGTATGTTGTTACCAAGTACGAATATGTTTTCATGGGCAGGGGTCATCACGATTTTTTAAATTTCCATACGATAATGAGGACGCCCACTTTTATACTGACTTCATATATAGTCAGCGCATGTTTGTCTATTGCTCTCCGTTTAACAGTAGTTGTATATTTGCATTATCTAAGTTATGTCAACGGGAGATGAATAGACAAACATGTGCTCATAGTTTAAATGAGAAAAATTCTACTTCTTACTTTCGCTTTCTCTGTTGTAACCAAGGGTTGATATATGTTGAATATTATAATTCACCACGTGATTTCTCACCTCAGGTAACTTTGTGAATACAAAATTCTATCACGTGACGTGTAAGGTAGCATGTTATGTGCTAACTAGGACAATTATGTTTTCGAACACGTTAAGTTGTCAAGCATTGATTTAAAGTCTTCTGTACTTACCCGGGCGTGGTCTAATTGTTGAAACCATAGTAAAGAGTATACTTGTACCATATAGAATAGATAGGGTTATGGTGAAAGAGTGATCACATAATTTTTCATACATGGGATTGTTATTCATACTAGTATAATTTTAGTACCATTCTGATAATGTCAGCTCCACCTACCATGCATATTAATATCAATCTTATGTTATATCAAGGGCAGATAAGCGAAATTATCACCTCCTTTATTTTCGAAAGTTGTAAGGAGTAAAAGATAGAATGAGTTTATTGTATCACAGTCTAAAATCTTAATTTATGTTGGAAATTGACAAGACTCTTTAATAAAATAAACAAAAGTCATATTAGGTTAAGAAATATACGCAACAAAAGCGACCGAAAAGGGCCCCAGAACCCGGCGCTAAGTGCAGTCATCCTTTAACTTAGTTTTTGAAGGGTTTTTTTCTCTTAATGAAAAAAAAATCTATAACGTTGGAAGTTGATAATTACGAAAGCCCACTGTAATAATTTCCGTAAAAAGGTAAAAATCGCGAAACTTTTGCATTTAAACGCGAACAGTTCACGAATACACGTAAAACGTTTGCGATATAACGTTTATTCGCGAAACTTGAGTTTATTGCGGAAAAAAAATTAGCAAGCGAAATGATTTCAATGGGCTGTTGTAGATTATGTACTAAATTCAGCGTATTTTGAACAAAAATCCCAAGTGTGTAATTTTTCCAAAATGTGTTCTTACAAAGTTGTTAAGCCCCTTCGATCAATCGACTATGACAATTAATCATTTTGTCATTAATAAACGACTTGAATTTAAGAATTAAACACGAAATTTAGAATAAGAATTGAACTTATGTAGATTTATGCTCATCTAGACCAGACCTACAAACATTTTGTTTTCATTTTTTTAAGCACAGCATCTTATTCTCTCGGTAAACATTTGCATTACATTTTCTTCATACGTTGATCTTATATTGCAGTTATATTAATGCTTTATTTGGGTGTAATTTTCTCAAGTCACCATTAAAAAACCAACGGTTTATTACTGGGTTTTTTTTATTTTCAACTAATTGAAGAACTTTCTAGTTTATTTACTTTGATGGCCATTTTCTTTAAAATTGGATGAAATTTTCAATTTTTCGTAACATATGAAAAGTTGTAATATTATCTGTACATAATATACACCATAAAACATTAATTGCAAGCTGTAGGATATGATTTTGTATTAAAACAAAATTTTATTGTAGATCACTTTAACAGTTTAAAATATGATTATGGCACTGAATATATTTTTACCAATAAACAGAACAAGATACTGTAGGGTTATTTTTGCCTTGTGTTATTGTCGCCTTTCTTTACTTGCAAACGGTTTTGTCCCTTCTTAAATTTGCCCGTAAAAAGTTATGTTTAAATAAAGATAATTTCGCCCAATCTTATATGCGCCCGATGACAATGAGAACAAAAGGGGCGAAAATAAAACTGGGCATATATTTACCTGTATACAATTATATTAAAAGCAACAGTCTCGTCATTTTCGATTACACATTTTTATATAAATATATACATTCGTTTGTGAGCAAATTGACAACTTAACCTATACCATTCTTGCTTTAATTTTCGATTTATTTTTGTTTTAATATTTCAGTTTACGTGAATATATTACGAGCTTTCCAGCATGATAGAAACCTTGGGAATCTTCTACATAGACTTCACGGCTTTGGGAAATGAGGATTTAAACAAAAAAACTTACTTAACTTTGTTATAATAAATGTTCAGTAGAACATTGAATATTTAAGTTAATATGTACTAGGTATATTGAAGAAAAAACACCAACACTGTTTCAATTTTTTAAAAGATCTTTGTATATTTGACTGATATGGAAACAAATTTTGATTTACATGTACATTGAAACTTTCCTTGTAAGTCATATTAGATTTTACTCCATCATATTGAAACACCAATGTTTTAGATTATGTGAATACGATAATATGTTTATGGTGTGTAACAAATTCATTTTGATCTAATTTTAAAAAATAAAGATCAGTCTGCAAACATCTATTTTATTTATCATTTAAGGATCCTCGACACCCTGTGATTACTTTTTATAACAGTACGTCACAACATGGCGATTTCAACGCATTGTCAAACAGTTTATATCGCTAGAATTGTGTGTCTATCGCTGTGGCGCAATGAGTTTAGCTTCTGACTACCAACCCGCAGGTCCCAAGTTCGAATACAGCAGGGACTTTTATATTTGGTAAAATTTGAAAATTGATTTTTTTTACCCTAAAATTGAAATTTTGTTGGTCATTTTCAAGTAGAACACATGCTAAAAATCCATATCTTTAAGTATTTTAGAAGAATTGGCTTGTATATAGAACTTTTTCTAGGTATGTGGAGGACCCTTAAGGATACAAAAAAGTCGTATTGTACTTGGCTTCAAAAAATGAATAAAAAGCTGATAAATTAAAAACAACCTAAGAAAAACAAACAAACAATGACGAAAATCAGGTGCAAGTTTTCTTAACGTTATGATGTAGACATGTAATATATATAAAAAGGTATATAAACTGCAGGTAATATTAGACAATAATCAGCGAGATATTTTTACCAATTTAATTTTCCTTGCGATGGCAGACCTAATAAGAGATTTTTGGGACATTCCTGGTACATGTATTAGTTTACTGCATTATACTTATTTATTCCGATTTTTTTTTCAGATGGTTAATCGTATTATTAACTTTGACCAAATTTTCTTTTACAAAATCCATCAAAAACACTGGAAACATCGTCATCTTTTCTCATTAATATGTTTTTTTAAATAAGTCCAATTTTAATGTGTACTGATAGTGTAAACATATTGTATTTAGCGTTTACTATATTTGGAAGGAAATGATTTTTCAACAATTAAGCGTGGATTTTAATTGGCGTTTTCTGAATGTGATCATTCTAATACATGTATAAATGGTATTTAGAGATGCTATTGAATTAGCGGAAGTGACTTTCCGCTAAAAAAAAAAAAGCTTTTAAAAAATACACAGCCAAATGTAATGCGTTTACAGTGCGTTTGTAAAATAGGTGAAAAATCTTGGTATACTTAGTAATAAGCCGCTTCAAAACCTTCTGGCGATGGTTATTGAAAATTCCGAAATTATGGTTTATTGCTTATATCTTGTATTTAATTTTGATACCTCTACAATGCAAAAATATACACTAAAATATCAAGTTTATACATATAATTGTATACCTATATACAGTGTTTGTATCGACCATTGAGCAAATGTTATGGGCAAAACTTTTTTAATGCATTCATATTTCTTTAAACCGAAATTGCTACAAAACAAGTATTAATTTTTATTATAAGACTACCTTTTCCTAGCCATTTGTTTATCATTAATCATACCAAATAAATATCAGTTGCTTTAATAATTATGAATATACTATGATATGTGCGTTTTGGATAGTGAGAAGATCATTACTCATTGCAGTTATTGCAAGTTTTGTTTATACAATGAATATATATGCATGAATAGACGAGTCATGTTTTTGCTGTTACTCTGCTCATTACCGTGAATGTCGTATCGACAGTAGTCACACATTTCATTCATATTCAACTAGTTTCATGGTATTACTCAACGTGATTATGAATCAGCATAATTTCATAAGTAAAAGAACATTTTCAGTAAAAAAAAAAAGTTGAACTTATTGTTAACAAACAAAAAACAAAAAAAAAAACAGCCAACGATGCTAGAAAAAAGACCTATGTGAGTTAGGTTGAAAAAATGAAAGACTAAATACATCAATCCGTAAGGTATCTTTTAACAAAATTATACTAAAAATGTCTCAAGCTTCTGTTAAATTGTGTTAAAACTGTAAATGGCAAAACCCCCACAAAAAGAAACCAAAAAAAAAGGAAAAGAAACAAATAAAATCATACAAAGTTGGGATGGATGTTACAAGTTGTTTATGCACTGCATGACTCAGCATTTACTTTTTAAGTGGTACACGAATTATAGCTCCCTGACAATGTTTGATATATTCCAAAGTTTAGCCAAGGAAAATGTGTTCCTTTTTTAAAAAAAACTCGGTTTTGGAATATTTGACATTACAAATTAAAAGTATAACCTATTCATTTATGAGCTTGCCTTTTTCAGTACTGTTGAAAAAGAGCTATCTTAGTTTCAACCTTGGAAATACCACCAAGATAGCAGTAGAATGGTATTCTTGTCTGTCTCTCTCTCAGTTATATCACTGAGTATGATATGAGTTGATATCATCAAAATGAAATTTCATGAAGTTAGCAATTTTTAGTCAACAAAATATGTGTTAAAGTAAATGTGTTTGATTATAGAGCCTGAAATTATAACAAAGTCCAAAAAGTTATTTTTTAAATGAGTTTAAAAAGTCATCTGCAGGTCTTAAAACCAATTCACATGAAAGCCACTATAACGGCTTATTGCTGTTCTTGAAAGTACATATTTAAATGTAAATCTTCCACTGGATCGCATGCTGACTGACGTTTTTCATACTAATTGTTAGACCATAATTAATCACCTAATTGTCTACGGACTTTTCCGTTTTTTCCTGATTACGACAAAGAGCACACGGCGGGTGTGACCAGCCAGCAGAGGATGCTCACTCCTCCTCGGCACCTGATCGTACATCAAATGAAATGGAGGTCCGTGTTTGCTCTTGGTTTGTATTTTGACTATCACAAACAAACCAAATTATCAACGTTTCGTTTTTTCTCTATTATGACATTTTTCCCGATTTTGACATTTACCTTGATTATGACATGCCCAATTGTGACGAAGAGCACTCGGTCGGTGCGACCGGTCAGCAGGGGATGCTCACTCCTCCTAGACACCTGATCCTACCTCTATCTTTTTGGAGGTCCGTGTTGCTCTGCTTTGAATTTGTATTTAGTTTTATGGATTTTTGAGTAGTTGACGGTTTGTTATTGTCAAATAGTATTGTCAATTTTTTTTCAAAACTAACAAATGTGTTGCATCCTGATTAGCAGAATTATCAAGTCATTTACCTGATCAGATGCTAAGATTAACCGATGACCTTTTAAAATAAACCTAACCATTTCTCATATCTAGAATAACGTGATAATACATCAAATGAATAGGAAGATGCGTACAGTGTATGCATTCTTTACTTGCTGTCACTTTACAATGTTGCCAAATAGGAATTATCTGATACTAGTAGTCAAACCTACTGACACTATTTACTCGAAAATGAACCAAAATATATTTTGATTTACTGAAACATTATACATATCGATTGTTCGATTCCAAGCCACCGGTATTTTGTTGTACATTGCTCAAATATTTTTCCAGTTGATTTATAATTTATTCATCAGCCAGTCTATGGTTTATTTTAAATTGTTTAAATTATGATAAAACACAGAGAAAAATTACTCTAATGATCCTTGTTGCATATAAAATGGCACAACATTAGATTGCAATAAATAATTTCTTATCATTTGATAAAAAATAAGAGTTTCTAGCAATTTTGTGAAGGAAAAATATATAGTTAAGGTCAAGATCTAGTAACAAAAAAGAGTTTATAAAATGAAATTTGAGAGATGATGTTTTTTGCATGATGTTTTATAATTATAAATTCGTAGGTGTTTTTGACATTTTTGTTTTTATAAATTTAAAGAACATGTGTTTTTTACGTTATTTTTTTAGTGAAATATAAAGAAAACCAGGTACACATATTGGTCTTTTAACGTGTTTTACGAATGCAATAGATTTAATATGCATTTGCCTACAGTTTCTCAAAATCCAGTATTTAATGTTCTCTTTAAAAGTTTATCATTTTTTCAATTATAAATTCTTCAATTTATGAATAAGATAGAAATATATTTTAATAGAAGACAATCAGGTCTTTAAAATACATAAGACTAAAGAGATAAACTATCATTTATTATGTTAATTTTGATAAAAGTCGATATATTGTTATTCATATGAACTTGTAAGGTTTTGATTTTACAGTACACTACATCAATTAGTAAAAAACGTCAGGATAAACAAATGAATTGTGTAAATCTTTTTAGTGAATTGTCATTTTTAGAGGTTTTCATATTGATTTTTAGATGATTTACACGTCTGTGTACAGAATAAAGACTGTTTTTGTAATTGTTTGCAATGTTGACCAGTGTACGAGGAATATCACAAAAAAGTACGGCAAATGAACCACCGTGAATATGAAAAAATCCATAATAATTTATAACACTACAGATGCCTATGTCTAGCGATTAAATTAAGATTTATTTATGAGTTGTAAGGCATTTGTGCCAAAGCGCATTTAGACTGAAACATTTATAGTCCGTCTTCTTATCAGGTAGCTGACAGCTAAACCTCGCTTTTGCCGGTTTCTACTCCGTCTAAATTTACAACCCTGCAAAAATATTTCATATGATTAATAAAATACGAAACGACTACATGCTGTAATATAAGTTTTGATTTACAGCTCAGTTAAGATAGTCCAAAATGGTGTTATGTTAAAAGTCATACTGTATTTATATATAACATATAGTTAACATAGGTAAAACATAGGGAAAAAATAGCATATGTATTATAAGGGGTTTTACAATATAACAGCATTATTAATTTTGTCCATTTATTCTCAAACGTCAAAATAATTGCAACATAGATTGTTTTTTATCTACAAAACCGAAAGTACAGAGCTTTTTGTTAGAGTCAGGACATTTTTTAAAATGTAAATCAGTATATAAAAGACACGACTATGTAATGTAATAGATGTTCTTTGGTAAACTAATGAATACATTTTACTAGATATATTAAAACATTAAAAGCGGCAACTTCTTTTGTACATATGTTAACGTTGTTCATCATATATTATTTATTGGTATCAAATGATCTAATATTTTTATAGAAAACACTCTATATGATATTTTGAAAATAAATATTTGATGCCCGCCGATTAAAAAGGAAGTATTTAGAAGATAACACAACCTTAATAATAATGCATATTTCATGATTATCTCAGCAATATTTTATAAATATTGCCAGAGTAATGTCAATTATCTATAAAATTAATTTACAGACAAAAAAGTATTCTTTCAACTCAGATCTCAGCAGATTTCCTATACTAAATGGTCTGTCTGTGACTGATTCTATTAATCCTTAACATAATTTCTGTTGCAATTATTTTAAGGTTATGCAAAAATTGTTTTGTTAGAATTAATATCATATTGAGTCTAAAAGCGGCAATTTCTTTAAACACTTGGAGTTCAAAGCCACTAAATTCTAGGAATGTTAACCAATCTACTCTATTTAGAATACAAACGAAGGAAAAGTTTTAAAACGAACCTGTTATTATTTGCTATGATGGTATCGTTCATTGTCGTTGGCTCTTCTAATTTGATAGAATTGTCTATTTCATGGGGCCAATCACGTGTTGAGTGTAATGGCCAGACTTTTGAAGACGAGCATATAAGATTTGGAAACTTGGCTTCTCCTCTGTAAAAGAGTACGCTCAAGTATCAGGGCTTCTCAAGTAACTCAAGGAGCAAGTAAATATTACAAAGAATGGATAAACGGCTATCACAGATATAATGCAATTAAAAGATGCAAATTTCTATAAAATGATGTATTATTTTAGTTGAAAATTTTAAGTTCTTGCTAAAATATTTTCCTTCAAGGGGTTCAACAAAGTTGTACACTTGCATAGTATATAGTATAGAAGAAAATTATCTCTATTGCATATTTTTTCGTATGGACCCTCTATTAACTAATACCATTTAAATGATTCATTTGGTTTTGAGAAAATTATAACGCATAAATGAATGTTTTAGTTAATTTAGCTCAACATAGTGTGCGTGTTATTTAAACCTAGAACATATATTAAGGAAAATATTAATTTTACTTAATCCCGTTGAAAGAATGCGTTCAAATCAAGTTTCCATATACTCTAATTTAGCCATAAATTGTGTTTGTAATACTTTTATTACATTACAAATTCTGGTTTAACAGTTTCATATCTTAATTGAATATTAAACAGATATCACTCTTGCACTCCAAAACAATATTCTCATATCACAGGGTGGAGAAGAGAGAGACTTAAAGATACTTTTTATATGTACCTCTGTTTTGATCGCTTTATAAACAAATGGGCGGAACAAGGAATCAACATAATAAGAAACACAGAAACAGCGGCGGCGATGTACAACGCTAAGTAAGATCTTTTGTCCTCCGATCCTGTGATATCTGTTTGAAAGACAATAAGCATTAATGATTTGCCAGGATTAACAAAGTTTGTAAAAGATACATCGAAGCTTATTACATATTTTTAAACCTGCCCATTCAGAGGATGTGAACAACGTACACCTGACTCTGTAGCTCACAAACGGCACAGAGGGTAACGTCGTATATTACGTCAATACCATGTATCAATGTCAATGTTGTTTTTACAAATATTAATAAAAATAGTCAAAACATATTAAAAAAGGAGAATTAAAATATATTTCATACCTTTTGTTATGTTGCATATTTCCTCTGTTTTAATAATGTCGGGACAGTGACATTGTGTTTTCTTTTCCAATTTTGGTTCATGGTCCATCAAATGTTTGGTTGACCCAGTCTCGCAATATTTTTGCCTGCAGTACCTTTCATCGCAAAGACTGTTACAGCTGTACGAAGCTTCTCCATTGTAACTCGAATTGAACAACACAGTAGCGTTTTCAAGTGTCACCATCTTAGATATCATGAACATCTTCATAGTTCGCTTTAAATCCTCACCACTGACCAAGGTCTCTAGATGAGTATTGGACGAATTATAAGTTTCAACATCTCTTATCCTAAAAGAAATTTTCTTCAGATAAATTGGGGATTTTGAAAAATTGAAATGTATTCTGAAGCTTGATAATGAACAGTTAGGAACTATCAACTTGTCTGACGGATCCATGACACATTCTGTGTAAAGGTATAGCGATTGAGAATTCTCAAGAGAATATCCATCTGGAAGCAACTCAATTCTGATGCGTTTCTCACTATTTGACAATTTACATAACACAACGTAAGAGAAAACCAAACGTGTGTTCCAGTGCTCTGGAGCAGACGTTGTAACGGTAACATTTCCAACTGGCTTCGAAAGAGCTGTTCCATTTGGTTCCTGAATGCACAGACTCTGCAATATGAATACAATGTTTGAGTCATAAAGAGAGAGACACAGATAAATGTTGTAATCTAGAGAACATATTGTTTTTAGTGATGATAGTATCATAACCGCCTCACATGCTGATGATTTTAGACTTCTTTGGCACAATGAAGTTACACAACTGCAAGTGTTCTCAAAGTCTTTCTTCATAAAACACTCGTGTTTTTGCGATACAAATGTGATGTTATTTGGAACAAGAACAGATAGCGGTACATCACATCTTGTTCCAGTAAAGCCCGCGGAACATCGACAATACGGACCTGAATCTTGTTCCATACACACGCCGTCTTCACAAAAATGGCTGGAACAGATACTTGTATTGGTTTTAATGGTCTCATTCAAACTGCTTCTTATGGAGACGTCACAATTTCTACCTGTGTAATTCTCATAACAAGAGCAGACGTAACCGTTAACGAAATCAACGCAGTCTCCATGGACACAAGGACTAAAGTCGCACTCGTTCACATTTCGAGAGCAGTTATCTCCCGAGAATCCAGGAAAACACCGACACATATAGCTGTTTCCATCCAAAACACATAACCCGAATACACAATGATCGCAGTAACACTCGTATTGGTTGACACCATCAATGCACTCTTGCCCTTGTAAGCACGGACTAGATTCACACTCATCAATGTTGTGTTCACACTGAACACCTGTATACCCCGGATAACACGTGCATCTCCATGCGTTTATGCTTCTCTCTCGTGAAATGTTATTATTTTGATAATTAATTTGGTCTTTAAAATTTTTTGTAATAAATGTAGTTTTATTGATTGATGTTGTACTTTGTTTTGCATTGTTCAGATATGACGTCACAAATGTATTCTGTGCCCTTTTGGTATCCACTGACGTCATAATGTCACAGCGACCAAAGAGGCAGGGGTTAGATAGACATGGATTTGTGCTTTTCTCGCAATGAGTTCCTCCGAAATGGATATCACACGCACAAGATGGTCTTTTGTCTATTGAATGAACACAGGAGCCTCCATTGTAGCAAGTAAAATTCGAACACTCTGAACAGGCTAACCCGGATAAACCAGATGGGCATATACAGAACCGCTTCCCATTGGTGGTTAGACATGTTCCGCCATTAAGACAAGTGTAATAAATACAGTTTGAAGGTTGAACTGCAAAACGAAATTAAAGATAGTTTATTTGTACATTGTACATGCGTAACAACGTTATTTCTTATTGTAAATAAGAGCCCACTATAAGAAGATATATTACTAAATTAAGAATTTGTTCGTTACAATAATATTAAAATAAAGTGTATATTTTTTAGTCGTCCTTCTGTAAGGAACACATTGTCACTTTTTAAAGGTTAAACTGAGATATTAGGAATGAATAGATATTGTATTATTGTATTCGCAACCTCAAGAAATTTTAAAATGCCAAATACCCGCGGTATGTAGGTTATATATTGTAAATTCTAAAAACATGAAGCACCCTATTCTTTAACAGTGGAGTTAGATACCGTTTTCATGGGTTTCCAATTAATAAGTTCGATATAAAATTAACGAAAGCATACCGTAGTAATATCTTCCTCTGTATGAGAATGAAACACCATTCATGACGAACTTCAGATAAAGTCTTCTTCCAACGGAACGCACTAAATACGATGATTTGTTATTACAAATGACGTCATAATATGTCACATTGTCGTAATGAGTGTAAGATATGAAAATCCCATAAGCAGGTTTTGTCGCTGGTACACAATTAACAGGGAAGTGAAAGAAAACATCAAAGACAATTTCAACTTGCTGGCCCAGCGGTGAGACTATTTCGTAGTTGCAGGTCTGGTTCACGGTTGTTGGTTTCGAACCATTCTGGTTAAGGTTAGTAATGATATTGTTGTCATGGTCATAGTATTCCACGCATTTGTGAACTAAGAAAATACATTATTTTAATTTAGTTTTCTAAATTTAATGAAAACGAGAATTCACAATTATATTTTTATATTTTCCTTTTTAATAGAAAGTACCAAACAAGATGAAATTGCACTTGCATTTGCAATTAAATTATTATTCTTATTAATTTTAAAATTAAAGTAATTATAATTTAATTGATAAACGTTTAACTTACTGTTTTCTGCCATACATATTAAGGCCACTAAATAAGGTAACAATACACAGAGAACCATGATGCAGACCAACGTCTGACATGCTGCATACGTTATTCCTTCTACCGTGGCGGCAAACAAACAGGTGCGCGACTTGAGGTGTGATATCAATAATCGGCTTAGATATTTACTTCCGTTTAATTCCTCACAAGATAATCTCCTTCCATATCAAAAATACACAAACTTAAGATAAAATGTTTCGGAGTTTTTTGCTATTTTTCTTTATGTACATTTATAAATTACTCCTCTTGAATTTATGCAAGTTCATTGAATTTAAGCAAATTTCCTCACACACACGGGCGATAACTCAGTATAATACTACATGGCGTGTTTAATGTTCTCTATAGATTTAAGTCTTATTTAGAACAGATAGTACATACTAGGCAAAGTTAAGCTTTAAAATATATTTCATGCAAATAATAGATAAACAATAGATGTAACTGATAAATGCAACAAAGAATGACGATATATCATATGCTACCGAACTCACTCACTCACTCTCTCTCTCTCTCTCTCTCTCTCTCTCTCTCTCTCTCTCTCTCTCTCTCTCTCTCTCTCTCATTGAATGGTGATAATACTGATGTCTGCTCGACTAGATATTTTCGAGGAACTTCTATCAGCTCTTATGTCCCCTCTGTCTAATCGATTAATCCGATAGCTTCTTCGTTTCTTTTCGGGTAAATAGTCGCAGATTGTTTTGCAGCACAGACGTATATCTTTCATCAGATACTTCCGGAAATTTTGAAGCCGCAATGAATACACGAAAACGTTCACACAGGAATTAGTGAACACAAATATCCGACAGGTGGCGCTAAAAAAAATAATAATACATGTTTCATATAGTGCTTCAGATTTGGTACTGTAGTAATAAGATTATTGATTATTGTCTAAACAATGTAATTTTAATGATATCTCCTATGCAATTATAAAAATAAAAAAATATTTTACATCATGATTAATACCCACATAACTAAACACAACATTTACGGAAGGAGTTAATAAGATTAACTGGTAGGATAACAAGCTAAAGACACAGTTACAGTTGTTATTTTGTGTAAAGGTAATAGGAAATAGGTCCATTTATTAATTATTTATCAAAAATGGTTTACACTCACCCAAAGTAAGGGCTAGGTTTAGTCTTTGTCAACATAACGTATAGAAAGTATACAAGAACTGGACACCAGGCAGAGAAATAAAACAACAGCAGGAGACTGATCAGCGCAGTGGACTTGTTTTCTTTGGTTTTCTTTGGTACTTTTCGTGAATTAGCGTTGTCATTGGAAGTACATTCCACGGCAATTAACTGTACTGCAATACTTTTAGACTAAAAAATTATAAAAATCTACTCAGGATATGTTTTGATCAGTTGACGTGATAAAAGATATCTAATAGGTTATAGTCTCTCGCCGAATACAAAGAAGTGCAAATCATGTAATAACACTTTAGAATCTGTGTCTCTCAAAATTTACACTGTAATTAGAGGCATATTAATGGGACCAAAAGTATTTATACTTTGAGTCCTCTGCGTTGAATGACATTATTCTCTTTTGCATAACATGTATTGTCAGAGCACTTACTTTACTTTGTTCGTTAAGAAATCTTTGATAATACATAGGCGTAAGTAACTTTGCTTACCCATAGTCACAGACTAAATTAACAGGTCATTAAGAGAGCTCGATGACCGTGGCTATTTTTTTAGACTGTATTGATCTCCTTTACAAGAAGAGTTATATGTAAAAGTATACAAAATAGCCAAAAAATGGAAATTTTCTTTAAATGTTAATTGTGTATAGCTAAACAAACCATATCTTAAAATTGTAGGTAGATCTGATGGTTAATTTGTTGACCATCCAGCCTCATTAACTGATAGCATAAACCGTCATGGCTATCTATACCAGATAAGTACATGTACTTTAATAAACTACGAAATAGTGCTTTAACAATCACACGGTTAAAAACTGTGCAGTTTGAACGTTTGATATCTGTTCTTTTCTCAAATGTAATCAAATCAGTTTTGCAATATAAAAATCTTACAAATCCGAAATATGACCATGTGTGCTCTAAGATTAATTATTAATTCATTTTTCAGGCAATAACTTTCGAAAATGATTTTATCTTGCTAGGACTTACAACTCATAACACATAGTGGGCTCGGGCAAATTGAAACATCACATACATTAAGTTTACCATTAGGATGAAAACCGCCTAATTCTTCAGAAAACGTTAATAATTATACCATCGTTCTTACAGACAATTGTCATTAAGCTTTGCCTAATTCAAACAACATTGATTGCCCGTATACAGAGAAACCCTATCACATTAATGTGTATTAGGTCACCTGATAATTTACCTGTGCCCGGACTACCTTTACGATTCGTATATAGAGAAATATCATCACCCCCAGGGGAGTCAGTCCCGTCGCTAGGTTCATTAGCAGAGTCTGGAGAACGTTGAACATATCCTCGTATCGACAAATCTTGAAGTCGGGTCCTAAAAACAATAAACTCAAGCAATACTGTGGAGTTTTATTCGTGGGCATTAATTTTAATCCCAGTTTTTTGAAGATACGTAAATTAATGACAATATCTTTTATTACATGTATTTAACAATTTTAACTTCAATTTCAATGTACATGTAGATAAACCGTTTAAAAGTAATCATAATCAAAAGATGGGAAAAACACAATTGGGATCATAAATTGTTCGATGAAAATAAATAAAGTTATTTTAAATATTTAGTGTAAATAGTAATAATTAGTGCGTGCGAAAAAGACAACCATTGTGTCTTAATGTCATTAAGAATCAACTTCTTAATTTCTTTCTATTGACGATAAAATTGCAAATTTCATTCTTCATTACTTTGATTCACGCTTACTTGGCGGATAGATCACGTGAACACCTATGGAGTACAATTCGCTGAAAATCCAAACCGAGGCTATGGCGATAAGTGTAGATTTCAAGGTCACACACTGATCGTAGCGAAATGGATAAACAATGGCGATGAAGCGATCCAGTGTGACCACCATCAGGTTGATGGGCGAGCAGAACACAACCGTCAGGACTTGAGATATAAAAAACGTGCACACCGTGTAGTCAGCTACAAAAAATGGGAAAACGTGCATACATTGTAGTCAGCTTTATATAACTTTAGTATATATGATACGACATTTAAATTTATACTGCTGGTTGGTGTATTTCGTCTTTTGATTCATATGCGGAATTTAGCCTGATATTGATTACAATAGTAGAAAAATAATTATTCTTTATTAGTTGAAGTGTTTGCATATAGAAATTCATTTCGATAAATAGTATTGTTTCCTAATATATTTCCAAATTCAAAGGAAAGATAACCATAATTTAAAATGATTCATATATCTTTAAATTAAAAAATTCCAATGTAAAAGATGCTGCACTTTATTGAAAAAATCGCCTAAAACACAATAAACTATTTCAAAGAAAGTAAGATTCACGTGAGTAATATATGCCATAAGTTCAAGGTAAGAATGAAAGAAGTTTGATCCGACATGATTGAGAACAATTTATCAATTCATCAAACATTCCAAGTGTTATCAAGATTATTTAGATATTAAGAGGGCTGGATGGTCATAGCCATTTTTAGAATGTATTGATCTCCTTTAGAAGAAGAGTTCTGTATAAAGATATAGAAAAATACTGAAATTTATAAACAAAAATTTCATGAATTTTTGTTTAAAAAATAAAAGTTTATAGCTTATTAAATCATATCTAAAAGTTTAAGGTAGATCTTATGGTGAATTTGTTGACCATCCAGCCTCATTAAAACCACGAACCAAACGCTTCTACAACTGAAGGGACTATGGTCATCTGTGCGAAGTTATAGACAGGGTAGAGGACTCCATATAACAGGTCGGCGGCTGCCTGGTTCACTAAGAGGTAGTTACTGTTGATGCGTAAATCCCGATGACGTAATATTGTCGTCATCACAAGGATATTTCCCGGAATATTCACACAGGTTAACAGTCCCATTATTCCAAAGTAGTAAATATAAAATCCTACATCTTCTATCTCATAATCAAGAATCGTGGCATTCGAAGTCATTTTAACTCCTAGAAAAATACACTAAAAAACTGGATAATTCCAACTTTTTAAATATTCCTCAAAAACTTTTTTGCCAATGACAAATATAAAGAATATTATGTGTAAATAATGAATTATACCGCAATCGTCGACAAATATAGTGCTCCGTAAGCAAATGGACCTTCCTTAAGCAATTTAGTTAAATGGAATTTTCGTTGGAGTTGACATTGTCTGTAAGTAATAGATTACGTTAATGGTAGTAATAGCGTCATCATATAATAATGATCCAATACCATTATCTAGATTACGATGATTATCAATATCTTAAAGTTGATGTTGCTAGAACAATTCTATTTATTGATTTAATATCCTTATAGGAAATGGACTCTTTATCGAGGGGGAATGATTTCGAAATTAAGTGGATGTTATAGCGAACTTGAATATATTAAAAATCAAACATGTTTTCAACAATACGTTTCCTAACTTTACTTTAAACAAATCCCTTTTCGTCGATCTACGAAACCACCAATCCACACACACAAAAAAAAATAGATGAAATACGTGTATAGTTTACCATGGGTGTCGAAGTAGCGCAGTGGACATTGCGCTCGCTTATCGCAGCGACCCGAGTTCGATCCCTGTGATTGACAGTGTTTGTACATATATGTGACAGGGTATGGCGGTTGCCCGCTTGGACACGTGGGTTTTCTCCGGGTACTCCGACTTCCTCCCACATCAATGATAAATGACCCCCTCGAGCTAACATCCGTGCCGACGATAGATATTAATTTAAGATTTAACTTGTAGAACTTGTTTATCAATCGTTGTAAAATGAATAAAGTTCTGAATCAGTAGTTTACCGAATGCATGAAGTCTTTTTAACCTTTTGGTCGGCTCATGCCATTGGTGATTAATCCCACAAACTAACACTATACCTAAATCACTTTATCTAACCGTGATTAAATTGACCAAAAACTTTGCCTCGGTCATCTGATAATAAATAATATGAGGAGTTTTATGATAATACAGATTGCTATTTTATTGATATATGTACATGTCTAAGCAGCTGTCTATCTCAGCTTGGGACGACGCTCTGCGCTGAACCAATCGATTTCATAATTATTTATAATTTTCTGTACGCAAGATGGTGAACATCTTTAGAGACACACGACCTTTCAATGAAATGAAACAATGATCTATGCTAAAATTTGCCCTACGTCCATCAATAAAAATTGATAATCTTTTTGCTGAAGAAAACAGAGCTTTAAATTGGGATTTATATATTGAAGCAAAAAATCAAAATCGGATAATCAATGAATTCGCTTATAACTAGTTTGCATTGACAGTAAGATGCAAACAGATATTGCTTATGTGCCATCTGGTAAAGATTTTTTTTCACGTAACATACCTTCCACGTGGGTCTCGTGCAAAACTAGATAACAGTGTATATATGGCTAAGTAATAAATTGTAAGATGACGATTCGATTTTTAAAGTGGTACTTGAAAAAGGGAATCATAATTTTAACAGTTACTTTGTTCATCACCAAATATGTTTCATATCTGTCGCCAAGCCTAATTTCCACGGAAAAAAAAGACGCTAACAGTGACAAAATGGCGAATAGTAAATCTGCAGTGATTGATTCGGTCCGGAGTTTTCGGAAAAACAAACGTGTAATGAAAATAAGTGACCTCGATGCTAGCAACATTGACGCCTTGGGTTCAGCATTGTCCGAATTTGATGAAGACGATTGGAAGCCGAGTACAAAAACAATAAAGGATTCAAAAGCGCCAGGTATTGTGTTACTTTAAATATGTAAATTGAACTTTTTCTAATCCATTTGTTGGAAATACGTATATTTCATATGAATTATGCTTAATCATAATAGAGTTGAGCTCAAGTTTTTTTTAATATATCATAGTACAGTGCACAAAGACCATGCTCTCAAAAAATATAGAATTAAATATTTAGAAAAAGAAAGCTCTGTTTTCATTTTGTTCATTTATATGTGACTATATTTTTTGTCTCATTTCTACTATTGACATTCTAAAGGAGAACTTGGAGGCCCTTACATTTTTAACAAGAGTCAGTTAACTTCCGAAGAAAAATTGGAATATGAAACTGGCTGGAAAAAGAACAATTTCAATGAATTTGCAAGTAACAGAATTTCTCTACAACGAAGTCTCAAGGACCCCAGGGACAAAGAGTAAGATTTACTATCTTTTCTATTGCCACAAAACCCACACCGAGCCCCCGGTGGCTGGGGGTGGGGGTTGAGTGGGGTTAGGGGGGTTATCGTAATTATTATAAGATATGTATTGTTATATACCTGTATGTAGGTAAGAAATGCGTGTCCATGCGTGTCAGATGTTAAACAAATGCGTGTCTGATGTTAAACAAGCAGTTCCTTTATTTTGTCAAAATTGACTAAACACCAAGCGTGCGAACGACAGATAACGGAATTTTAACTTACTTTTATTAACATCATTTTTAGGAACGATTTTTAGTTTTTATTTATTTAATAAATTTTGATAATTAATATAAATGAAGTGGTGCGATCGAATTTGAACACTGATATTTAGAATCTTCGGAGTATTCTCGTTAAGTTTTAAGAAAGCAACCGTTCAATATACGGTTATTATTTTAAACGTTGAAATCTCATATATTTTAGTGTAATTTTTGCTACATGTATTTACCAGAAATTATTTACCAGAAATCAAATTCATCTGGCATAAACTCATTTGTTTGCTTTTTTGCAAAGTTTTGAATATTGTGAATACTGTTGATACATGTTTTTGTGGGTTTTTTTTTTTTTAGGTGGGGGTATTTTCTTTTTTGTGGGGGGGGGGGGGGGTCTTATAAAAACGATAGAAATTTCACATTTAGTAGATATCTAAATGTCTTTTACAACAAGCTGATCCTTTTTGAATTAGATTTTTAATGTATATGATATTTTCGTAAATATTTATTATTGTGCAGGTGTCACAACATGACCTACAGCGAGAACCTGCCAGAGGTCAGCATCATCGTCACTTTCCATAACGAGGCTTGGAGCGTTCTTATTCGGAGTATATACAGCATACTTAACCGAACACCAGGCTCTTTGCTCAAAGAAGTCATTCTTGTGGACGATTTTTCGTCTTTAGGTATGTTTTAATATATAAGCGCCAGACAACTATAAAATTACTGCAATATGTCAAAATTTGTAAGCCAAATTAGTGTGTGAACTTCGAAGGAATTAGTTTAGTTTATATTATGTCTTATTTTCCTTGTGCATATGATAAACAACTAAATTTTTTTTTTTGTTTTATAAAAACACAAAACACATGATGCTTATTTTTTAATTCAGAGCATCTCAAAGAACCTCTTGATCAATTTATGGAACAATTCGAAAAGGTGAAAATAGTCCGAGCCACGGAGCGTCAGGGATTAATCCGCGCTCGTCTCCGTGGATACAGGGAGGCGGTGGGCGAGGTCCTTGTTTTTCTAGACTCTCACATAGAGTGTGCAGAAGGTATTATTATAAATACTGGTCTGCGTGGGAAATAAAGTTTTGGATTCAAATAAACACGCAGACCAAATTACATGTATATGACTAAGTAAAGGGTTTTTTTTTATTATTGAAAGGTTGTTATTAGATTGCTTTCGTTTGAAATATTGATGTCAGCTTAGTTATTATGAAAATAAATAACACAAAACAAAATACAAAAAAACCTAAATATCTAAGGTAGCGTGTTTGCAAAGAAACACATCCTTTGCTCGTTCTACTGTTAGCCCGGAGATAGTTTAACGCTTTTTCATCATTAAAGGTTGGTTAGAACCCCTGATAGACCCTATAGCTAGAAACTGGAGCACCGTCATGACTCCTGTTATTGACGTCATAGATAAAGAGACTTTTCAGTACGGGTTTCAAGCAGCCTCCGCGACTAATGTCGGTGGATTTGATTGGTCCTTGATGTTCACGTGGCATTTCGTCCCTGAAACGGAGCAGAAGCGACGCCAGTACAAGCATTATCTACCAGTAAGGTAAAAATACAAATTTACCCCCACTTCCGCCTCACACCCCAGAGAGCATTTTTTCTTTCTTAATTTTAAAAGCTTATGGCTAAACATATATCTAAAATCTTAAGGAAGATCTGATGAATAAATTGTTGACCAGCCAGCATTCTTTAAGATCATTTGGCTAGGTAATAATAACTTATGATCGGGGTATATCTTTAATTCTTTGTTGACCAAAGGAGACATTAGTCTCAAAGGCACTTAATACAGACAATAAACAGGGGAATGGCGGAGGATTCTACATGATATAGAAGTTACTACAATAGAGGTGTTTAAGGTGAAAGTCTGTGTCCTGTACGTAGGTCGCCGACAATGGCTGGAGGTTTGTTTGCTGTCAACAGGAAATATTTTGAGTACATTGGCACCTACGATGATGGAATGGATATTTGGGGCGGGGAAAACCTGGAATTGTCATTCAGGGTAAAGTATTTTAATTCTAAAAATCATCTAATTCTTATGCTATATATGTATAAATTGGTTTAAAATCAAGTTATTTCAAATGAAAAAGACACATTAAGTTGGAAAACAGATCCCATGTTTGTATTCGTTAGAAATTATCTTGAACTTGTTAATTTTATTTCATCATTTCCAAACCGACTAGACTGTAAATCAATAAATTAATAAGCTATGTTTAGAAAAATGTATAAATGTTAAAAACGCAAGATTGTGTGTGCGTTGGATACTCAAAACTGCAACTGACATATAAAATGTACATTGGACAATAATACAGGACTGTTCCACGATGATTTGCCATTCATATATTTTTTTTCAGATATGGATGTGTGGTGGAACATTATTAACTGCTCCCTGCTCTCACGTCGGTCACGTTTTTCGAAATACACCACCTTATTCCTTTGGCCCAAAGAAAAACGTTGTAAAAAATAACCTTGTGCGCATGGCAGAAGTGTGGCTGGACGAATTCAAAGATTATTACTATCAAAATATCAACTACACTCTAGTAAGTGTTCCTTGTTAGTGAGACAAGTTTAATCTTCGGGCGGGAGTTGAGAATTTGATTCGAAAAAAGGGATGAGGATGTGGGAAAGCGAGTGTGTGTATATATATATACTTATAAACTTTCATTTTCGATAAACAAGCCCGAAATAGCAAAAATGAGAGTAAGGTGGTGGACATGCTTTGGCGGATCCAAGTCATGGATAGTCTCGATTAAAATATATACTTGCAATGAAATAATATTTAATGATTACGTAAAGAGTGAATATATTTACTGTGAGCCTATTTAGATAATACATAGAAGTTAAGATTTGACAAATGTTGAATAAATAAAATGAGTCAATTCGTTTCTTTAGTGGGTGATTTTAGTTTTGATACTCATTCGGTGAGAAAATGGTATAGAACTTTCCAGAACGGGGTAACTAAGAACGCGGAATGACTTATTAACGAGAAGTATAGGACGAGTTCATCATGCATCGAGGGCAGATATCTTGGATCGGAATTCGATTAATACAAAAAGTTAGTAAATAAATTGGAACAATTAATGCGATTTAAGTATGAGAACTCTCCAGAACGGGGTGCCCAGAAACGGGTTAACTAATTGACATCATGGCGGAAAGTTAACCATCGGGCAGATACTTTGAATCTGACGACTTTGGTTTAAAATATGCATGCAAATGGATAATAATGCATAACCTAGCGTGTTTTATTTTTATACTTTTTTATACCTCGACAGATTGGTTGTAAGCCTTAGACATTAATTTGTAAACATTAATGATTAATAAACAGATTATTGTATTCTACGTATATATGGATAAATTATATATGCATAAAACGGATTGTTTTTCAAAACAGTCTTTTTTCTGAAATTCTTATTTGGGACAGTAATATAAATTATATCAAAAATTGACCAAAAGAACCAAATTTAGAGAAAGAGACACTAAATACCCATTTACTGGTTTGTACAATACAATAAAAAAGTTTATTTTTTTTCAGTCAGCTGCAACAAACAGGATTAAGGCCACATACATGTATATATTATCTATTTCAGTTTAGATTTTTCATCCCTGCCCGCTCCTCTAAATATCCAACAATGCAGTTTGTTTTTTATTTCAATTTAAAAGATTAAGATAAGGAAAAAATCGGACAAAGTATATACAAAAATGAAAACAAAAAAAATGGTTCAACATATTAAGCATTATATCATAATAACGCGTAAAGTGTTAATTCCCGCGCTTGCGCGGGCTATCATCTATAATATATATATATATATATATATATATATATATATATATATATATATATATATATATATATATCCAAAATGAGTAAAGTTAATCCACACAAGTAATAAATAATAAACAAGAGGCCCATGGGCCACATCGCTCACCTGAGCAACAATAGGCATGATAAAATCAGCTTAATGGAGATCGACATAATACAAAATATCTGGACAATGTAGTAATACATGTAGATATTCTTGTGTTTATAATCAAGTCCCTTTTCTAACAGGATGATTTTATATTCATATCACATGTTGAGCATCGCAGTTCTCAACAAGATCCTAGACAATTGTTTATACATGGGATATAAACCTACATCAAACTCTGAACCCCTTGTGAGGCCCAAGAATTGTCCAGGGGCAAAAGTCTTAACAATTTTAAAGAATCACAAATTGGCAAAATGTTTGCATATTAAGTAAAACCAGATATATTATAACATTTCAGTTTTTGTGAATTAAAAATGTTTTCCTTTGTAAAATTGGATCCCGAATGTGGCCCCACCCTACTCCTCAAGATTTTTATTTTAACGAATTTAAATCTACACTACCCAAGGTTGCTTTTACTAAAGTTACAGATTTTCTAGACAAATGGTTTTGTAGAAGATTTTTCTCCATATATTCCTATGTCTCCCTCCCCCCTCCTCGTTGTGACCCCATCCTACCCCCGGGGATCATGATTTGAACAAACTTAAATCTACCTAGTCCTTACCTGAGGATACTTCCACATAAGTTTCACCTTTCCTAGCTACTTAGTTTTAGAGATTTTAAAGATTTACTCTATTCCTATGTAAAAATTCGATCCCCATTGTGGCCCCACCCTAACCCCAGGGGTCATGATTTTCACATCTTTGAATCTACACTTATTGAGAATGCTTCCACATAAGTTTCAGCTTTCCTGGCTGATTAGTTTCTGAAAAGAAGATTTTTAAAGATTTACACTATAAATTCCTTTGTAAAAATTTGACCTCCCCCATTGTGGCCCCACCCTACTCCTGGGGGTCATGATTTGAACAAACTTTGAATCTACACTAGCTGAGGATGCTTCCACATAAGTTTCACCTTTCCTGGCTAATTACTTTCTGAGAAGAAGATTTCTTAAGATTTACTCTATATATTCCTATGTAAAAATTCAACCCCCCATTGTGGCACCACCCTACTCCCGGGGTTCATGATTTGAACAAACTGTGATTCTACATGAACACTAGCTGAGGGTGCTTCCACATAAGTTTCAGCTTTCCTGGCTGTTTAGTTTCTGAGAAGAAGATTTTTAAAGATTTACTCTATATATTCCTTTGTAAAAATTCAACCCCCCATTGTGGCCCCATCCAACCCCCGGGGGTCATGATTTTCACAACTTTGAATTTACACTAGCTGAGGATGCTTCCACAAAAGTTTCAGCTTTCCTTGCTGATTAGTTTCTGAGAAGAAGATTTCTTAAGATTTACTCTATATATTCCTATGTAAAAATTCACCCCCCCCCCCATTGTGGCCCCACCCTACCCTGGGGGTCATGATTTTCACAACTTTAAATCTACACTACCTGAGGATGCTTCCACGTAAGTTTCAGCTTTCCTGGCTGATTAGTTTTTGAGAAGAAGATTTTTAAAGATTTACTCTACATATTCCTATGTAAAAATTAAACCCCCCATTGTGGCCCCATCCAACCCCCGGGGGTTATGATTTCACAACTTTGATTCTACACTAGCTGAGGATGCTTCCACAAAAGTTTCAGCTTTCCTGGCTGATTAGTTTCTGAGAAGAAGATTTTAAAAGATTTACTCTATATACAGTATTCCTATGTAAAAATTCAACCCCCCATTGTGGCACCACCCTACCCTGGGGGTCATGATTTTCACAACTTTGAATCTACACTAGCAGAGGATGCTTCCACATAAGTTTCAGCTTTCCTTGCTGATTAGTTTCTTAGAACAAGATTTTAAAAGATTTACTCTATATATTCCTATGTAAAAATGAAACCCCCCATTGTGGCCCCATCCAACCCCCGGGGGTCATGATTTTCACAACTTTAAATTTACACTAGCTGAGGATGATTCCACATAAGTTTCAGCTTTCCTTGCTGATTAGTTTCTTAGAAGAAGATTTTAAAAGATTTACTCTATATATTCCTATGTAAAAATTTGACCCCCCATTGTGGCCCCACCCTACTCCCGGGGGTCATGATTTTCACAACTTTGATTCTTCACTAGCTGAGGATGCTTCCACATAAGTTTCAGCTTTCCTGGCTGATTAGTTTCTGAAAAGAAGATTTTAAAAGATTTACTCTATATATTCCTATGTAAAAATTACCCCCCATTGTGGCCCCATCCTACCCCCGGGGGTCATGATTTTCACAACTTTGATTCTACACTAGCTGAGGATGATTCCACATAAGTTTCAGCTTTCCTGGCTGATTAGTTGTTGAGAAGAAGATTTTTAAAGATTTACTCTATATATTCCTTTGTAAAAATTTGACCCCCCATTGTGGCCCCACCCTACCCCCGGGGGTCATGATTTTCACAATTTTGAATCTACACTAGCTGAGGATGCTTCCACATAAGTTTCAGCTTTCCTGGTCAAATGGTTCTTGAGAAGAAGATTTTTGAAAATTTCTCAAAATTTTCCAATAATTGCCAATTATCTCCCCTTTAAAGAGAGTGTGGTCCTTAATTTTCACAACTTTGAATCCCCTTTGCCTAAGGGTGCTTTGTGCCAAGTTTGGTTGAAATCGGCCCAGTGGTTCTGGAGAAGATGTTGAAAATGTGAAAAGTTTACGGACAGACAGACGGACAGACAGACGGACAGACAGACAGACAGACGGACGACAGACAAAATGTGATCAGAAAAGCTCACTTGAGCTTTCAGCTCAGGTGAGCTAAAAATAACAGAAAGCCGATTCAAAACTCTACCGGTTTCATTGATATCTTCAGGAGATATCAATGAAACCGGTAGAGTTTTGAATCGGCTTTCTGTTATTTTTTATTATATATATATATATATATATATATATATATATATATATATATATATATATATATATATATATATATAAACACACAATCAACTTTTTCATAAAATTCTATTTTTATTTATTTCAGGGAAATTACGGAGAAGTTTCAGCGAGGAAGGCTCTCCGAACCAACCTTCAGTGTCGTAGTTTTGATTGGTATCTTGTAAATGTCTATCCGGAACTTTTCATCCCGGCCGAGGCTCTTTACTCAGGGGAGGTAATTTCGTTTGTTATTTAGTTTTATTATACTTTCATGTTAAATACTGAAATCTGATTGGTTTAGACGCAGTTGACAATCCGTTCTAATACCCTCAGCGTTAGCAACACACTTGGCAACGGGCCGATAGAACGAATTGTTACATGCGCGTAGATTATGCGCGTACGGTTCGCCGTAGAACTAACGTCTTTTCTATATAAAAACATTCAAATTTGCTATAAAATTAAGACATTCAGTATAATAAAATAAACAGTGCCTGTTTGGGAGGGTACCAGTTGAAATTGACACCCCTCGAAAACCATTGTCAACCTCCGCTTCGCGTCGGTTGACAATGGTTTTCTCGGGGTGTCAATTTCAACTGGTACCCTCCCAATCAGGCACTATTTATATATATAATGTTCTTTTGAAGAAGGTCGAGCCGTACCCGACCTAACTTCGTCTTTTTGCTGAAGTGACCTTGGCGTTATCTTACCGACCATTACAGAGGTTGCATTCCTTTTTTATAACTACACAAGAAACACAATCATGCTTGTGGACTTGTGGACCCCCAACCTCAACACCCAAATAATCTAGTTTGATATTTCTGGAATCATCAACTCTCTTGGATATACAAATATTCTTCATTTATTAATATGGCAGTTTATTTTGTAGATTCGAAGCAAGGCAGAACCTCTGTGTCTTGAAAGTCCCTACAGGTTTGGAGAAATCAACAAACCATTAACTGTGTATCATTGTCACGGACAGAATGGAAATCAGGTCATATTTTTATATTTTGTGTTATATGTGAATCTCTCTCTCTCTCTCTCTCTCTCTCTCTCTCTCTCTCTCTCTCTCTCTCTCGTTTTTTAAAAGTATTTCTGTCAACAATTTACTTAACTATGATTACATTTAAAATTATATATATTAAACATTAAATTACGCACTTAGTTCTTGATAATTTTTTCTTAATGTATATCCAAACCTTATGCCTTATGTTTAATCACCAGTTGAAAGTTCCAACGTACTTTTTTCTACATTATTGGCTGTATTTCGGTTGATAGTAGTTGATTATATCATTGTATTTTGTTCTGCAGTATTGGTTGTACACCCAAAAAGGTGAGATCCGCCATGATCTGTACGGCTGTATGGATGACGCAGGGTCAGCTGTGTACGTCAACAGCTGTCATGGATTAGGGGGAAACCAAAAATGGACTTACAGACAGGTTGGGATTTTTACACGTGCATCCTCTGTTTTACAAATTGATCAATTGTCAAAGAAGCGAGACAATAGTCCAATCCACACTTTACAAAAGTTGTTTCCCTTTGTCGGGTCATCCAAATCAAAAGGGAAAAAACTACGTTTCCCTTCTTTATACTACCAAATACTTGGGTGTCCTGTGATATGATGAAATCTCTCTGAATTTAGTTTATTCCTTCGATCTGTGTGTTCTCCCATCCTGAGGGAATCAAAAGACTCAATGTAAACAGACTTTTAACATCAAATGAAAGAGTAACAAATCTCTAAACTACAAACTCTACTGTGAGAAATCTATGGGTTTTCCCCTAAAGATGGCGTCCAAGGGACGTGTAAGTGCAAGTGTAGATTGGTCTATTCAAAATCTTTTCTTTCCCGATCCGAGTAAATCGAGTTTTATTTTATTTGAAATCTAAGTATGAATTAATTTCTAGGACAACACCATAAAACACGATGGCACAGAGCGTTGTTTGGAGCTGTCAGCCGACGGTAAGACAGTGTCTGCGAAGAAATGTATAGGGATAGACAGACAGCTGTGGGTCTGGAACAGAAAACCCCCGAAAGGGCCAGTACGGAGCACGTTTCATTGAATTCCCATATACTCATATGTCACATGTCAATTACAATATCATGCGCGGATCAAGAACATTTTTCCGGGGGGGGGATTCCGACGGTTATTTTAGTTTGCCGGGAGAGGGGGGTTCCGACGCATACTTTGAGATTTTTTGGTAATTTTCTAATGGTATTTCAAGAAATTGACCCCCCCCCCCCAAGATCCGCGCATGAATATGATACAAGTTGGTGAAGAATGACTATATACTGTATACACGGTTATTTTCGCCTTTCTTTATTTGCAAGTGGTTTTGCTCTGTCTTAAATCCACTCAAAGTTGTTTTTAAAGAGAGATAATTTGAGACTTTTCAATTCGCCCAGTCTTAAATTCGCCTTCTATATAACAACGAGGGCGAAAAAAAACCGGGGCGAATATTTCCCTGTGTACAGGGACATCATATTTTTTTTATTAACTTGTGTACCAAAGCATCAGGCACCATAAGAAAGGATCAGTACGGAAACTATTATACTGAATACTTATATAGACATCTGATTTTAAATTCATTGATTACTTTATAAATGTTTAATTTAGCTCAGAAACTGCACTCAAGGTATTTGGTATTTAGAATTTCGCAATTTTCTTTATCAGTACAATATAAGGTGATCTTGATTTCATGCTGATTTGAGAAACTACTGTAAAGGTATTATATTTGGCGTGTACGATATTTGGCGGAAAATGGTATTTGAACAGGTTGGCGTGGATTTAAATTAGCGTATTCCTGAATTTGACTATTCTTATACATATATGCATGGCATTTAGCGATGTACTTGATTTAGCGCAAGCCGCATTCTTCCAAATCCACGCCAACCTGTTCAAATATCGTACACGCCAAATATAATACGTTTACAGTACTTTTCGTCTCTTTCTCATGCGAAGAATTCACATGCACTTCATGCGAATTTCATATGAGATTCATGCGAGCCACTTTTGCCTGTGTACATAGCTCAAACAATATAAAAATTAAATAATTTCCTGGTGCTTTTAAACATGGAGTGTATACTGAGTATATGTCATTTTTCAGACCCAACAGTCATTTACGTTATTATTTCACTAAAGTCATAATATTTTGGTTGTTTTAAAATTGTAATATTTTCGTTGGTTTAGAATTGTAACTTCGTTAAATGTTTCTCATTAGTGTCATCCTGTTATTACATGTATTTTGAAAGTAACATATTTTGTAAATTAAGGTTTCTCCACCCTTGATGCTTTTATGGTTTACTCAATGTAATTGTTGTTTAAATTTGAAGATCAATATGTACATAATCAAATTGAACTAAAATCTAGATATGTTGCGAATATATTTTTCATGCTGTACGAGTTAACACAGGTACACTATCAGAGCAATTATACCGACGACTGCTCCCCAATCATACATCAATTGAATCCTTTTCGGATTTCATATATAAAAGCAAACCTTTCCTGAAATTAGTCACAATCCTTTTTTCATGTTTTTATTAACAATTTAAGGCCATTAAAACTTGCAAATATGTATATTATGACATTTACAGTACATTTTGATTCAATTTTTCAACCTCGAAAAAATACAGTTTAGCATCTTAAAATGTCTATAACTTTTTAAATAATGATTCAAACCCACTCAAAATTAGCACATTTGTAATTCATTATATATAATCTATTGAAATATTCAAAGAAATTATTACCTTGCCAGGTAAAAAATGTTGAAATATGGTGTATGTACATTACTGCCTTATACAGTTTTATCAGTATTTCATTAAATTCTGCTATTTCATCTAAAACAACTATCTAAATTGTTCATTAAAATATTCATTTCACTTTAAATAACTTAAAATGTGTTGAAATACAACTGAAAATGAAGTTATATTGCCAAAATTATGAATCACATTACAATAATATTAAAGCCGATAACGGTAAAATAGTCCGGAATGCTCCCGATGACGTCATGCGACAATCGAAAGACCTTAAAGCATATGAATAGCTTCAAAAGTGTGTTCAGTCATAAACGTTACTTTAAATACTAGTCGTTAACATTTATCATTTTTTAAAATATAATTAACAATGTGGTTAAAGTGATCAATATGAATTATGCGATGTAAATAAAAATGTAATAAATATAAGTTGTTTATTTGCTCAGTAAAAAGTGTGGAATACTGTAAATTCCTTATTTTACGCGAGTACTTAATTCCGCGATTCCACCGTTTTGTATCAAATCGCGAGAATATAAAATCGCGATCACCAATTTTTTTTTTTAAATTTCCTATGATTAAAAACTGTCTGAAAAATAAAAACGAGATTTTAAAATCCGCGAGGTTTGCTTCTCCCGATTTTACGCGGAAATTAATTCCTCGCGTTTAATTGGGAATCTACAGTATTAACCACTCTTTGTAACAGGTAACAACAACGTGTAGATAGATGTGTTTTGTCCTTGAACGAGAATTTTGTATGTGGTTAAAATAGCAAATTGCTAGATAGGAGATCACACGCACAGCAAGTACATCGACATATATGTTATCCCCTGAGGTTCGTGAGTTATTATTATAGTAAACGTCTCTAAATGATATTTTTTTTGGATTTCACTGTTTTGTGAGTAATAGATATTGATATGATATATAGATATTTTAATACCTTTTGATCTGTATAAGTCTTTATAAGTTTTTTTCATCTGGGTTAAGGATTATGTAGCTTCTGATATTATGTAACTACAGCAATACAGCAATAACTCTCTGATCATGATATTCCATTCTTAATTTTAGTAAACAAGTACGTGTTGTTTACAAGGTATTGAAGTTATGTGGTAAATAAACGCATAGATAACAATACTGTGCCTCGAAATTGAACTTGTTTTGTGATATAAATACACTGAGGCCATAAATTCAAAAAAAATCTTTAAAGAGACAGTACGGCGCATCTTATTAAAAAACCGACTTAAAAAAATTCCGATCGGGTTCGGAATTTTTGTACTACTCATAAATGTATAAACTTTCAGAAAATTACAAATTTCTCCGTGAAAAAAATCTAATTGTTTCATTAAAATTAATAATTAGGTATAACCTATACATATATACATCGCCACGTGCAACGGGGTTCCACTTTCTATACCATTACGCATGCGTATTTACTATAAACAAACCAGCATGGCGAGTAAGAGACCGGGTAGGCCTGCTTACTTGACTGAATTGGCAAAGAAAATAAGGTAATAATTGTTCAAAGTTTTTGAAATAACCACAGTTATTATTTTGTAAGCATGTATTTTGCGTGTTTATCATAGGAGTTGCTACAACCTAAATTCATTTTTGTAAGTGAGGCTCCTTGAGGGATAATTTGACATATTTATGTCTGTTAATTTTAAAATGAATTGAAATTGGTAAGCCATTAATAAATTATCGAGAAAGTGATGATGTGTTCCGTTTAGAGAGTCCCTTTTACCTCGTATACCACGATGATCGTAGTCGGGCGAAGATATTGTAGTTTTCAGCAAGTGTCAATTACTGTCAATCAAAATCCACGTGGTACAAATAAACGATATAAGATTATTCAGGTTTGTACGACCCTTAAATTTCCGGAAGCTAATAATTACTTTAATTAGGTATGTAAAAGAAATTTTTATGTACTTCAACTGTCACAATCAACGTTATTTCATATTTCCTAACAATACAATGGATAAATCTGAAGATATTCACACATGTGTTTTCAGCTGTACTGTCGCTTTAATATTAAAATCAACAATGGGTATGCAGATGTATTATGTTATTTTCTATTTGATGAATCAGATGATAATCAACTGAAAAATAAAAACAATGCAGTTGAAAAACATAGCATATAGGCTAAAAATAAAATTTTGTACAATAATGAAAATTATCAAGTTTCATTTCGTCTATGATTTCAAAAAGGACTGTAAATGCGGCACATGTACAGCCACCTGGATACAAACGGGCTGTGGTTTGGCATCTTCCACTGAAAATCAATAGCTAACTAACGATAACTAAAAATTGAATTATTGTTTAATTTAAAAAATACCGTAACATTGGTTAGCTTCGGACTAAAATTACGTTTTGTCATTATTGGTAATACTCATGTTATTCTCCATTCAGTTTTGATGTATAGCGAGCAACTTTCAATAATCCCATTACACCTGAAGTAATATTGATGATTTCGGTTCTCGCAATACGTACGGATTATGTGGTGGGTCGTGATTTCCAGCTGTATCGTAGTCATTGCGGCAGCGGCAACTACCACCGTCACAAATGGCGGTTTCAAAAGGGGCGCATGTACAACCATCTAGATCCATACATGCAGAGGTGTAGCCTCTGACACTAAAAGGGTTATAACACCGTGCCGCATAATTATGCCAGTGCCAAGGTGGCATTTTTGCACCCGTCTAAGCTGCATGTATCGTAAAATGCATGCATTTTTTGTTCACTTGAGATTATACACATTGGTTAAACAATTGTAATTTGTCCAAGAACTCTGTAGAAAAAATATATGAATTTAAGAAACCATTAAGTCCAATAGTTGTTCCACAAAGAGTGTTATTCACAGCGTGGTCGGAAAAGTTTTTCAACAAAGTTACAAACTCAAGTATAACAGCACAAGTTTCAATTCTGCAACAGATCTGAACTTATTTCAGTCTAATATTATTCTAAATCAGAATCAAAAATTCTGTCTAACATCATTTTACAGGGGTTTATAAGTATTTTTAACATATTTTTTTATTGCTTCTGTCCACCTGTGATGATTAAGAGAGAACATTTGGGGCTTATTTTAAGAAAATATATAATACTTCTAAATACAGTAACAAATCTGTCAAATTTGACCATATTATAATCTAAGGATGCGGGTTATGAGCCTACCGCATGGTTATGAGACATGACTTAGGTGCATTGAGTGGAGTGTGAATATATGCAATTTTTTAGACCCAGGAGTCATTTAAATTTATCATTACTCGTAATGTATCTCACTCCTCATGTTTTAATTTCATTGCACAGATGATCATTATATTTTAAATGAATACGATTTTATTTATTAAATAATGACAGAAAATAATTTTTTCATAATTACACAAAATTCATAAAGAACATCCATTTGAATTCAAGAAACAAAGAAGTTTTTGAGGGAACTATTTTTCGTGCGAAAGGTTTTATAGACGAAAATGACAGAAACAAACAATTTTATGAATTTTCAATATACTTTTCTTTTTATTATACTTTATTCATTATTCACATTTTTAACATTTAATAGGTTTTTATATATTCTATAGGTTCTTTGTGACATGTACAAAATCAAATTTTGAGAGAGTGATAGACGTTTAGCATAAAATCACGCAAATTAATATATAGAAAATGACTGAATTTTTTAAGCTAAATTTTGCGATAATTTTACCTTTAAAGCCATAAATTTAAGGTATCCCACTCAATGTTCTTGTATCAAGAATTTCTTGAGAAGTATACCATTGAAATCTGTAGACAAAACATACTTGAAAAATACAAAGAACACTGGGAGGTCAGTGTTCATCCCTCTGAGTTATGGTCAATTTAATTTGACCTTTTTGCACCTAAAATGCGATTTCAGCCTGATTAGGATTTGTTGTCAGTATTTTTGATTAAGCAAACTTTTTTCTTGAAATATCGTTTTTAATTATGCACAATGGTCACAATGAATAGAGGGATTAGGAAAAAATTTTGTACGAAGCTGCATAATTTTGTGTGTGACATTTTTGCACTTTAAATAGACAATTCCTATAATAGTTACAATTTGATTTGAAATAAAAACATTTTAAATATTAGGAATTTTATAAGATTAATCCAGTTTGCCTAGATATGTATTCAGTATCATTTTGACATAATAAAATATGGGGGTCAGTGATGTCATTTATGTAAATCAATAGTGTCGGTTTGTTATCACAATGTATTTTGAAGGTAATATATTTAGTAAATTGGGTGCATTTGTAAATATCATTTTAAATAGTTTATTGCCCCTTACCCCTCTTTTTACATGTATTAAATACTCTTTAAACAAGAAGCCTAGAGGCGACATCGCTCCACTGACATTTGGACATAACTCTAATCAGCAGGCGGCAACATTTGGAATCAAAACCATGCTATGCAATCCAATTCAATCAATGCAATCGCAGTGCACTGTGTCAATTTATTTGTTTAAGCTGATTACAAGCCATCACCAAATTCTAAACAAAGATATTCCAACTTAATGCAATTTAAATATGTTATTTGTGCACCTATCAAAAAGAAACATTCAATTTCAGAAAATATAACGTGCAACATTATAATGTAAACGATTCCCTTCATTTACACGTAAATCTAAAAAAAACAACTACATGTATGCATAAACTTATGGATTTTTATTGCATAAATTGCAAAAATGAGAGTTGTTCAACTGCTAAAATAGTCACGGATGTCGACATTTGTACATGTATCAGTATTTGTTGTTAATAAATGAGAAATAGACAAAACTCCACTAGTGAGCTTTGTGTTTTTTTAAAGAAAAAACAATGTAAACTTACAACCAACATTTTACGGATCTTAAAGGTAAATATGCCGTTTTTAACGACGTTTTTGCGATGTTGAAAACCAGACACAAATATTTAAAATATAAAAAAGAAGTTTATAGAAATTTTGCATTTTTTCATAGATATTAACTATGTAGTATAGCCATAATTTGAAAATGAATAACAGCGATTTACATATGCATATTCATGAAATATTAACGTTTGAGGTGGATTTCCGCATGTGCTTTGCGTGTGTAGAATTGCTAATCGGTTAATCGCAATTCGTTCCGACCGATTAATCGGTTACTCGTATTAAAATAAGCAGATTGTGGGCATGTTTTTATTATTTTTAATACATGTATATGTAATTGTTACAAATGACACCGAAAGAACGATAGTTATCTTCTGTAAATGTTTAAATCAAAAAATAATATAAAAATTTATGATAATTATTCGAAAAGAAATTTTAAACAAAAAGCAAACAGTTCGTGTCGTTAGCCATTTTTGGTGATATATATATTTATATATATATTTGTAACAGATTGCCATCCCTAATATATATAAAAGTCTTACAGTAAAAACCCTCTGCTAATTATATTTCTTCCTTAATTTTAAATTAGAAATACAAGAACTTTAAAAAGGGTTAAAAATGTGCATGCAGTAAAGAAATACATTGCTTACAAAATTGTAGAGAGTGTGTTTTTTTCATGATATTATATGAGGCTCTAAATTCAAAAGACAAGTTGTTTCAAAATTCTTTATTATAAAAATCAACAAAGGATATGCAGACGTATTAATTTTATTTCCTATTTGATGATGGTAATCAACTGAAAAATAAAACAATGCAGTTGAAAAACATAAGCAAAAGGCTCAAAGCAAAGCCTTGTAAGTTGTAAATGTGAACAAAGCAATAGGCTCAAAGCAAAGCCTTGTAAGTTGTGAATATGAACAAAGCAATAGGCTCAAAGCAAAGCCTTGAACAGTTGTGAATATGAACAAAGCAATAGGCTCAAAGCAAAGCCTTGTAAGTTGTGAATATGAACAAAGCAATAGGCTCAAAGCAAAGCCGTGTACAGTTGTGAATATGAACAAAGCAATAGGCTCAAAGCAAAGCCTTGTAAGTTGTGAATATGAACAAAGCAATAGGCTCAAAGCAAAGCCTTGTACAGTTGTGAATATGAACAAAGCAAAGCCTTGTAAGTTGTGAATATAAACAAAGCAATAGGCTCAAAACAAAGCCTTTTAGAGTTGTGAATATGAACAAAGCAATAGGCTCAAAACAAAGCCGTGTAAGCTGTGAATATGAACAAAGCAATAGGCTCAAAGCAAAGCCTTGTAAGTTGTGAATATGAACAAAACAATAGGCTCAAAGCAAAGGCTTGTATAGTTGTAAGTATGAACAAAGCAATAGGCTCAAAGCAAAGCCCTGTACAGTTGTGAATATGAACAAAGCAATAGGCTCAAAGCAAAGCCTTGTAAGTTGTGAATATGAACAAAGCAATAGGCTCAAAGCAAAGCCCTGTACAGTTGTGAATATGAACAAAGCAATAGACTCAAAGCAAAGGCTTGTACAGTTGTAAATATGAACAAAGCAATAGGCTCAAAGCAAAGGCTTGTACAGTTGTAAATATGAACAAAGCAATAGGCTCAAAGCAAAGCCTTGTACTGTTGTGAATATAAACAAAGCATTAGGCTCAAAGCAAAGCCCTGTACAGTTGTAAATATGAACAAAGCAATAGGCTCAAAGCAAAGGCTTGTACAGTTGTGCATATGAACAAAACTCATTTCGTTTATGATTTCAAAAAGACCATGCACAAGAGTAAAACAAATGGGTATTGTTGATTCATAATTAAACTAGAGAAATTACTATACAAGTAAAATTGCGACAGGCACATCCAACGGAAATTCCGGACAGATGTAAATTTGATGAAACTAGATCATAAAAATTATGTGTTTGCAATTTTATGTTCTCGCGATTTAATGCAAAACGGTTGAATCGCGGAATAAAGTACTCGCATTTAAAAAAATCTACAGTACCTGTCTACCAATAATTTTGTAGTATTTGTGAAACCTAGTTGACATGACTTGTTGTGGAAAAAAAATTGGCTGCATTATTAAGCAATGAATTTTAGAGGATTCTGTTAAATTCAAAGTTCTGGGGGTCGATCGTTCTACCAGAAATAAGATTTTTAGTCGTGTTATCAACCTCGTTCACTTTTTCCGTAAAATTTTCTTACCACGAAATCAATGCTAGATACTGATGCTCAACGAATAATGATTAACCTATTGTGCAAATATTAAAGATATTTTTTTTACGAAATGTTTGGCATATAAATGTGTGCGTGCTTCAAAAGTCCCGTTATTACAACATGACGGTAAATATTAAAAAATGAGAATTTCCCTGTTATTATACATACGGATGATGTGGTGGGTGGTGGTTTCCTGTATCGCCATTATTGTGGCAGTGACACATGCCAGCGTCACAGGTGGCGGTTTCATGGGCGCCGCATGTACAGTCATCTGGGTCCATACAGGCTGTGGTTTGGCGTCTACCACTGAAACAACAATAGCGTATAAATGACAATAACATGTAATAAAATATTTTTTAAAAATTTAAAAAAAACAGAGTTTCAAAATGAAACATTAAATGATTCTTTTTCTCTTTTATGTGAAATTATTCATTTATGGAATCTATCGTATCCTCTTTTTCTGACTTCTTTTAAAAATTGTTTGTCCCGGGCTAAAATGACGGGTTTTTTTTTTTATTCAACGCCTCACGTGATTGTCCCTTAGTTTTTGTGAATGGCGAGCAACTTAAAATAAGAGATTAAATTCCATAAATCCTAAAGTGCTGTTGATAATTTTGGTATTCTGTTATACATACGGGTTATGTGGTGGGTTGTGGTTTCCTGTATCGCCATCATTGTGGCAGTGACACATGCCAGCATCACAGGTGGCGGTTTCATGGGCTCCACATGTACAGTCATCTGGATCCATACAGGCTGTGGTTTGGCGTCGGCCACTAAAAACCAGTCAGATTAATATTATAAACTAACATATAAAATAGATTGTTTAACAGCAATAACCATGAGTAACTTTCTCATAAATCATGATATCAAGTTCCTTTACATGCATTTTTCTCCACATGTAATTTAACACATTGGTTGTAATTTTGTAAAAAAGGAAGAATATGCATATTTTTTATCTCTCTCTCTCTCTCTCTCTCTCTCTCTCTCTCTCTCTCTCTCTCTTGGGTATATGTGTCATTGAATGTAAGGAACTGAATAATAAAGTGTGAGTCACTATGGACGCACTCCATAGAGATACATACGGATGGTGGTTTCCTGGATTGTGATGGTGTTCATCGTGTTTACAATGACAGTTTCCATTCTCACAGAAAGCTACTTCATGGGCTCCGGCGCATGTGCAGTTGGCGTCAACGGTACACATCGTCTGTCTAATTTGTCTATTGATAATCAAATTTATTATAATCAGGATCTGAGTTTAGTTAAAAATAAGTTTCATCAAAAGACAAAAGATAAACAAAAGTTCAGGTAAAATTATTAAATAAAGATATAAAATGAAACCTAAAAGGATGATGATTGCTGTCATGGTGACACGTGCAGTGACCATGGTGACACTCGGCGACCTGGTTACTAGAACATCCGGTGCAATCAGCGGCGGTGGTACACTGACTGGCCGCCTGTCTCTTGCTGTGGATTTTAATGTACGTACAATACAAATCAAAGGTCTAATATTTAATCAAGTTTTGCAATAATGATATTTTTACCAAGATATCAGTCTTAAGAGAACTGGATGGTCGTGGTCATTTTAGGCTATATAAATCTCAAAAGAAGAAGAGTGAAATGACAATAACAAACTGTCATCCACCTCAAATATCCATAAAACGAAATACAAATTCAAAGCAGAGCAACACGGATCTCTAAAAAGATAGAGGTAGGATCAGGTGGGGCGTTCATCCTCTGCTGACCGGTCACACCCGCCGTCGTGTGCTCTTTTTCGTAATCGGGGAAAAACGAAAAAAGTCCGTAGACAATTAGGTGATTAAGTATGGTCTAACAATTAGTATGAACAACGTCAGTCAACATCTTATCTCAAGAGTCTTATATAAAAATATAGCAAAATATTTAAATTTTAAATCCAAAATGTTTGAATTTTTCTTTACTAAGTGATATATAGTTTATAAGTAAACACAAATCATATCTCAAAATTAAGAGATCTGATGGTTAATTTGTTGACCACCCAGCCTTCTTAAATTTCAATTACCGATAAAATTACAAAATATCTTCCCAAGAGTAATTTATTTTAATATTGCATATAAGACAATCTTTCAAGAAATTATATATTTCTTATTGGTGTTATGTCTTATCTAATGAATAAATCTAAAATGTCTATAAATTGCGTGGTAGACGATATTTCATTTAATTTCGAGAAAAGAAAACAAAACGCAGACATTGAATCTGTATGAATTGAAAATCTAGCTTACCCATTGTTTCCACAGTCACAATGTCCCTGACTGTTACAGACTCCGGTCTGTCCGTCAGAGCAGACACATTGGTGTCCGTTATGACAATCAGCACGTCTGGAATAACAACAAAGAACAAATACACAAGGACATACCTTTAGAACCATTTTAACAAGAGTTTGGACTTTGGGTAGTTGGGTCAAACAGCAATGTGACGTAGGCCTTCTATTTCATTGTTGGCCACCCAGCCAGGGCTTTAAGAAATCAACAAGATCTGTCTGGCTTTTGGCCTATGACTATGACTATGACTACGCAATCTATGCAGATTTCACTCCAAACCAGCGTCATGTTTAACTTGTTTTGATGCAAGAAATAGATATAGTTGTGTCCTACCGAAAGTCGAAGGTCTTGTTAAAATGGTTCTATTGTAGCAAAAGTGATGAGTGAATAGTTAAGACCGATCTTGGATCCAGACTATTTGCGTGTTTTTAATTTGCAGCAGGGCCAAATGGCTTTATTTATAAATATGGACACTACTGTACATGAACGCAGAATGTGAGCTAGATGTCATTAATTTGTAACTTTTTACGTCGTTTATCATTTATGAAATTGAAAAATAGTTTAACATTAACCTACAATCTATTAAATCCGCAACACCACCATTATATATCTTAGACTGAAAGAAATATTATAATAATCAATATAGAGACAATAAAAACACTTAATTTTTAAAAGACCGTAACTTTCCAAGAAAGTTTTAGAATTTTGACACCAACACACAAGTATATTTAAAAACAGTCATAGCAACAAGAAGAGTTCTGAAAGTAATTTGGTATAAACATTTTGAAGAGATAAGACCATTATCAGATACCTGAAAGGGTGATGGTTGCTGTCATGGTGACACGTGCAGTGTCCATGGTGACACTCGGCGACCTGGTTACTAGAACATCCGGTGCAATCAGCGGCGGTGGTACACTGACTGGCCGCCTGCCTCTTGCTGTGTACGATTAAATTTACGTAAAGAAATATGAAGTTGACTTTGAACAAAATAAAATGGATATAATGGGAGGTAATTTAAATCTAGCATACCCATTGTTTCCACAGTCACAATGTCCCTGACTGTTACAGACTCCGGTCTGTCCGTCAGAGCAGACACACTGGTGTCCGTTATGACAATCGGCGCGTCTGGAATAACAACAAAGAACAAATACACAGAGATAGATATTTATTGTAGCAATTGTGGTAAGTGAAAAGTGATCTTGGATCCAAATTATTAACGTGTTTTTAATTTGCAGCATGGTCATATGACTTTGTTTATAAATGCATGTGAACGATTAGCCAACTGTAAATGAACGCAGAATGCGAGCTTCAATGTAGATGTCATTAATTTGTAACTTTTAATGTCATTTATCATATACATGTATATGAAATTGAAAAATACTTAAGCATTATTGGCCTACAGTGAATAAAATCCGTAAAACCGCCATTTAGACTGAAGGAAGTATAATCAATAGAGAGACAGTAAAAACACTTAATTTTTAAAAGACCATAACTTTCCAAGAAAGTTTTAAATATTTGAGACCAACACGCAAGTATATTTAAAAAGCAGTCATAGTAACAAGAAAAATTTTGAAAAAAATTTGGTATAAACATTTTGAAGAGATAAGACCATAATCAGATACCTGAAAGGGTGATGGTTGCTGTCATGGTGACACGTGCAATGTCCATGGTGACACTCGGCGACCTGGTTACTAGAACATCCGGTGCAGTCAGCGGCGGTTGTACACTGACTGGCCGCCTGCCTCTTGCTGTGTAGGATTAAATTCATGTACATTAGAAATATGAAGTTGCTTTTGAAAAAAATATCAAAGTACTGAAGTACTGAAAGCCGGGGTCTTTTGATGTGTTAAATGCACATTGTGCAGTAAAGACTGACAATATCTCTCTCTCTCTCTCTCTCTCTCTCTCTCTCTCTCTCTCTCTCTCTCTAATATGCTTTTAATGTCGACAAAGCGTCAGATAGTGACTAAATTTTAAAAGCGGCTATAAGCAAAAATATGTCTGTCTAGTAGAAAATAATCAACGGTGCATTGCACTTTGAAACAAGCGTTATAAACTCAATTCCCTATTATCCTTCGATATGCAGCCGAATACCAATGCTTTGTAAAGTAGTTCATGGAAATTCATGCCCATTGTATGTGTCAAAAATGCATACTATATGTCTTCTTTTTAAAACACGTAATTAATAAGAAAACAACCACTCTTCGCTAAATTTATTCGCAACCCCCCCTCCCCCCCCCCCCCCATAAAAAAACACAATACATTTCATAAAGCATGGCTCTCTGTGTAACTATTTGGTATAGCGGAAGCTTTTACTTTGACACTGTTCGGTTTTTTGTTTACTTTTGAAGCTGTGCTATTTATAGTAACTTTGACCATGTGCCTGTCTACAGCCAGGACTCTGCTTTCAGCAGAGCCCGGCTAAAAATGGCTATAATGGGAGTTGTTAAAGCTAGCTTACCCGTTGTTTCCACAGTCACAATGTCCCTGGCTGTTACAGACTCCGGTCTGTCCGTCAGAGCAAACACACTGGTGTCCGTTATGACAATCTGCACGTCTGGAATAGCAAAGAACCAATAGACATGGACATAGTTTTTAGTCAGCCCGCGGTCTGACTAATTAAGTTAGGTTGAAACTACAATTGCGCTTGCGTAAATTGGAATTCTGGGAAGGAATTAGACAGTTCATGGTAGAGAAATTCGAAGAAGCTATGAAACTGGTCAGTTTCTAAGTCTAACTGCGCATCGGAAGACTGTCAATGGGAATCGTCTGCAGCCACAGTCCGGAGTCAGCGTATATCTTCCCGACTCTTTAAGTGAGATTGGAAAGTAAATTTATCTTGTAATGTAATAGATTATGTATTCACTTTTGACCTAAGAATTAAAATTCCGCTGGCTGACTTTCTTAGCTTTTTAAAAAGCTAACCTTGTATTGCAATATGATGATAAATTAGGTTTGAATGCATCGTTCAAAACCACATTCAAGTCTTGTATGCGCTTATTGACCATGAACCAACTCATTTAACAATTATCGTTTTAATCGATATTTATAATTTCCAATTCACAAATGAGAAAAGAAAATAATTTTTTTCATTTTTGGAAGGATGAAAGCTATATGACCATGGTATGAAATCATCCCGTTGTTGAGAGATACATGTGTAAGCATGCGCAGGATTTCATTAATGAAAGTGTAAAGGAGCCAATCAAAAAGAAGCATAAATTGTTTATGGGAACTAGAAAAACTTAACGAAGTGGCCTGCGGTCAGTAAGCATATGAAATATTTTATTTGATGATGAACGATACGAACGTTTAATGCAAAATACATTTATCCTTTATTAAGCAGAATGATTAATAGTTTTGTTTATACAGAAAAAATATAACGTTATTTGCAAATGAATGCAGAGTGGGACTTAAAATTAGGACATTCTAGACAGTAGGAAAGACAATCGATTAAGAAACAGTTAAAACAATATCCAGCTTGTTCAAGACTGAAATCACAAGAAAATTTCAAGCCATTGGGATCAATAAACAGGTATAACTGATAAAAAAAAACTTACTCAACAACAAAAGATGTTTTCATATTACGTGATAGATATTGTTACAAATAAACTAAACTAAACATACCTGAAAGGGTGATGGCTGCTGTCATGGTGACACGTGCAGTGTCCATGGTGACACTCGGCGACCTGGTTACTAGAACATCCGGTGCAATCAGCGGCGGTGGTACACTGACTGGCCGCCTGTCTCTTGCTGTTTAGGATTAAATTTACTATATTAGAATAATGAAGTTGACTTTGAACAAAATGTTTATAAAGGGGGTTGTTATAGCTAGCATACCCATTGTTTCCACAGTCACAATGTCCCTGGCTGTTACAGACTCCGGTCTGTCCGTCCGAGCAGACACACTGGTGTCCGTTATGACAATCGGCGCGTCTGGAATAACCCAAATATACAAGCATTATTACTATTGTTCTTGAGATCACTGGTACTACACATATATAGACTCATTCATGTTAGTGGGGTCAATATTTTGAAGCTTTTTTGACGTTATATTGTGGATTTGCTTCTTTTTACATTGAACTAACTAAAGACTGTTTTATTTTATGGTTTGGTTTGTTAATTCCTTTGTGGGGAGTCCATCAAAATTGATCCCCCATGAATTCTAATGATTGCAATGTATTTTAAGAGTCAATTTGGTTTGTAGTTGTGTTTATTTGACATAAAAACTAATGTTTGACTTACCTTACTCCTGCCGCAACATACCCTGAAAAAATACAAATATTGGTGAAAAACGGTTTACTTTCTTAGCGATAAAATTGTACTCTCCGTAGAATAAAACATTGCCTTAATACTTAGTGCATGTAAAAAATAGTATGAAACTTTTTAAAAATATTTCTTGTTATGTTTTTATAATTCAAAATACTTTGATTCGAAGAACTGTCACTGTCCTTGTTACTATTTTAATCAAACACGCACATATATGACACAATCTGAGGTTAATTGTCCATATTTTTAAAGGTATATGTGGCGTATTTTTAGTGAATAACAATAATAAGATCTGATTATTTGCTTCATTTCTTTACTTAAAGATAGGACTTTAACACAAATTACGCTTTATAATTCAATCGCATAACAAAGATACAAGAAATCAAAAAAGTATTTTTTATTTTTTACCGGCACGGTAAAAAATACAAAAGATTTGAATAACCCCGCCTTAAATGGGTCACGTGACATCCATCTTGTTCTATCAACAAGAATGGCGACGACGAGAATGATAGGTATACCGTTAAGTTTGACAGATTTGGCAATGAAAGAAAAAAGAGACAGGCTGACAAGGATAGGAACAAAGGGAAGATTGTCATCGGAGACCATGTAGATTGATAGAACAGGAATTAAAGCCGAATTAAACTAAAGTTTCCATGATGAAGTTGTAGGGGTTTTGCTAGTCAGGTTCGTGCTCCATTTGTCACGTGTCTTTACTTTATAAGTTTTAAACCACAAGTGGATTTTCGTTTAGAGGAATTTTTGAATAAAGAATAAATAAACACTCTCAGTACATGCAACCCTCAGGGAGAGGGGTATTTACTCCGTTTACCGGCCGTGTCGATGATGCTAAAATCGTGCTTCGTCTTTATTACACTTAATAAACAATTTATATCGTTCTACATTAATGAATATCGGAATAATAATGCTTCGAGTATCATCTGATATAAAAATTATTTAATTTAAGACATGAAAAACGTAATTCTAATTTGTAAACAAATTCTTCTTCCATCGTGTTTTCAATGCTAGGTTTTCCCGCACTCATGCGCAGTGGTGTTATAAATGGCGGATTACATTAATATTCAGCAGACGTGTAGCAAAGTTTAAAGACAAATAACTAAAGACATTACATGTTTTATGGGCCTAGAGTTTGTGAAACGTCTAATTTTAAGAAGTATGATGTATATTTTTACTCAAACTCATGTCAAAAATTTTACTCCAAATACGCCACATATACCTTTAATATACCTATCATAATATATAAATATAGAAGTAATTGAAAAGTATTTTCATCTTAAATCAGTATTCAACATGCATTTTATTCGAGAAAATTATGACATTCCTTTAACAAATCAATCGATGTATAAAGTATATAGGAATGCTTTCTACCAGATTCATGTTAAGAAGGCTAGGTGGCCATTTTTATACTCTATTTACCTCCTTTTGACAAAGAGCTCTGTACAAAATTACATGCCTAAAAAAAATGTTTAAATATTAAAGAAAATGTATTTGGATTGTTTCCTTATCTAAATAATAGTTTATGGCCAAAAATATCATATTCAAAAGTTGAATACAGATCTGATGGTCGATTTGTTGACCATCCAGCCTCCTTAATGTTAAAAGAGATATCTCAACGCCTCCTTATTTTGTAACACTGATATAATTGTTTTGGTGATAATAATAACAAACCTGCTAAAGCTACAAAAGCCAAGACGCTATAAATCCTCATTGTTAGTGATTGGAATCTATGAGTTATAAAAGATGACTTTCTCTGGAACATTTATATAGCAATTAGTTCGTGCGATTTATGATAAGAACAAGGGCATTATACTCGAAATAGCCAAGGTTTCTTATTTGTGTGTCTGATATGGGTGTGTGTTCTTGGTTTTAAAGAATTTATAACTATTCGTATAGTTAAGGCCAATAGTTGCCTCGTATTCTTTGACGGACAATGGTTAAATACTCCATTTTCGCTAGAATTTCATTTCATCCAAATTTTCAAAAATGCAGAAAATAAAATGCATTATATTTCGTTTTTAAGCAAATACAAAATGCATTCGTTTAGAAGGTAAACATTCAATGAATTATTCTTTTTAGATGAGTATTTGGTAATTTTTAATTTCATAATTTCAATGGACAACGACCGCGAAAACCGCCGATACAAATAGGTGACATGAGTGACTGAATTTCTCTTGGTCTTTATATAAACTATCTGTACTGACACGGCAATGGGGCTCTTTTATCTAGTAAAATAGTGCCATGGTACGAAAATAAGACTTGTAGTCCAAGGAATTCAGGCGTGTGATAAAAATATATACAATCATTCCGTACGAGTCCTTCAACTACGACACTTCGCTCTACTGTTGGGGTATTAGCTAAATTAGTCTTTACTGTAGTTAAGAGTTATGATATGATTCTACATGTATATGTTTATGAGATTTAAACTGTGTCATGTTGTAAATTTTGAATTTACTGGGTGGGTGTAAATACAAAATTTACAACATGATGTAAATTTTGTATTTACACCCACTACATTGTTAGTTAACTACATTGATAAGAAAAAATTCTTGATCGAAAATTTCAAACTCCTCTTGGAACAGTCACGTATCTTCTTTTGAAGAATAACTTATAACTTATGTACTTTTCAAAAATATTTTTGGTGATAAATGAATAGCCGTACATACCGATATTTCTCGGTTTTTATTTCATAATTACATGTAAGTATTTTAAATATATTTTTTAAACCTTAAATGGTTTTTCTGTGTTATAATTTTTCTTCGTATTTCCTAAGTCACCTTTAATGAATAAAAATAGATTAAGCCACGATATGACGTTACTGACATTAGCAGCAACTGTCCTCAATTATCTTTTCCCCGTCCCTTAAATTATATCTAAATATTTACATTTGTTAGTGTCTTTGCCTGTGATATATATATAAACACTACGTATCGATTTTGTACTGTACAGTCCGACGTATAATTTGGGCGCAAGCGGGGTTTACTTATTAGATCGTACAATTGCTAAAAATTATATAAATATAAGTAATAAGGAATCGTTTTTTGAATAGTATGAGGTGATAATTTTGGTCGGGGCGTGATCAAATCTATCATAAAGCCCTTCGGGCTTTTTGGGCTTTGATCACGCCCCTACCAAAAATAAATGATATTGATTTTAAATCTACTTATAAATCTTTCCAGTTTTTTTTTCAGTATCAAAGTCTATATGTTTTGAATGATTACTTACTTCGGAACATATACATAGCAATTTCTTTGTGCGATTTTTGACCAGACCTAGGTTGTTGGCAAATGTGTTCTGTCTTGGAAATTAATAGTTTTTTTTTATATATTCATAATCAGTTTTCGTGTATAGCAAATTGCAGAGTGACGACCTGTCACAATTTTTTATCTTAAAATAGGTTTGAATTTTAACAACAAATACAATGTTTTCAAAACTTTATGAAAGAATTTTGAAGAATAAAGAAAACTGTGAATAGTGCAATCATAAACACGTCACTCTGTATTAGACATTGCAAAATAATTGTGCTTACAAATTCCAGGCAACATGAAAACACTGAATTATCATTTAACACACAAATCAAAACACCTGCTGATGCACTCTGTAGGCTGTACACGTGATAAATATAAAAGAAGTTCTAATAACGACGCATATAAAATAATATCACACATTTTGCTATATATATACAGTTTTTTTTTTTACATATACTAAAAGAGTACTGTAAACGTATTATAATTGGCGTGTACGATATTTGGCGGAAAATAGTTTTTGAACAAGTTGGCGTAGATTTGATTTTGCGTACTCCTGAATGTTCCTATTTTTTAATATACATATATGCATGGCATTTATAGTGATGTACTTGATTTAGCGGAAGCCACATTCCGCCAAAAAACGCTAAATAGAATACACAGTCAAAAGTAATACGTTTACATTATCTTCTTTTCATTTGATTAAATCTAGGTAATATATAAACATCTACAGTCCGGTCACATGTACTTCAAAAGCACACACGCCATATTTACATAATTTACGTGCAGGTTTTCACACGAATGCTGTCTAAATATAATATTGGATTATTTTCACTTTCCCCGAATCCCTCTCAGCCACTAGAAGATTATCTTTCGAATCTACACATAAGCCCAATGGGATGAATAAGTCGCAGTTGTCAATGTAGCGAAGGAACCGTCCGTCATTTTCGATGATATGGATACGGTAGTTCATACAATCTGCCGCCAGGATCCGACTTTGGCTGTCTGTGGCGATGCCGACTGGAATAAATGATTCCGTGGATGGAAAGGATGAGCCTGTGTATGTAAATCGATGTCTCCCAGCCTGGTTGACCACCACTACTGCACGACCCAAATAGTCTGCTACACAGATATCCATGTTTCTGTTCTCGCAGATGTACTTGGTATAACTTTGAGGTGCAAAAAGAGCCTGCCCTTTGTCGTTAAATTGAATGTTCTGTATCTTTGTAGAGCCAGAGTAACGCACAACTTTCGTTTCTTCATTATCGTCACTGTTCACCACAACTAAGAGGTCACCAGAGGAGGTACAGCATAGATTGCGAGGTATCCATCCCCGAAATCTGATTACTGTCTGTATCTCTTTATTTTTAACCATGTTTACAGAGCTATCTTTTGGGTCAGTGTAAAGTAGATCACCACTCTTTGTCACTGCTAAGTCCCATGGCTTGTTCTCTGACTTGGTTTCAATTGATTCCAGTAGCTCTTGTTTGAGGTTGTGGAGTTTCATAATGTTGTTGTTACCACGGGTCCAAATTTCCTCATCACTCAAGCAAGTCACACTGTAGAGAAGCTCAAACCGTGTGTTAATAGCACGGATGAATTCTGGTTGGTCAAGAAACAACCTGCTTGGTGGAGAGGACTCGGCTCCTTGGCTGGCAGTTTTGTTGTCCGGTTCATCTATTGTTATGGGGAGACTTACATGTAGTAGCGACAGAGACCCAAACAGTTCAGAGAGCTGTACCTTGTTGATCTCCTGACAAGAAAAATGTGGTATCGACACATTAAGATTGGGCGGCGGTCTACTTAGTTCAGCTATCTTAGAGGTGTATGCAGAGACGAGGCATACGTCATTTGTTTTCAATAGTTTCTTCAAATCAAGTATTCTTTGTGCGATTTCAGATGCACTTCGGTTAATTTCCTTTTCTTGATCATTCAGGAAAGCTATGCATTTTGACTCATTCTCGTCAGATTCGCATTTCAGTTTCTGGATGATAGTTTCTAATTCTCTGTGCCACTCCTCACTTCGTTTAATGAGATCTTTTGTAAACTTCTTTGAGTGTTCATGCAGATCAGCTTTGTGATCTGCAATAGTAGAAGCGACCTCTTGGTATTTAGGATAGATAGATTTCTCTAGTTCTTGTAGTTCTGTCTGTAATATTTCTTTCTTTCGTTGAAAGTTCGCAACAATATCGATTATTTTGTGTCCTTTGTGTTTTCGAGTGGACATACAACGTGAGCAAATAAGAGCGTCACATTGCTCACAGTGGAGTTCGCATCGTTTTTTGGTGTGCTTTGGGCATTTCGGATAATTAGGACTAGATCTCCGCTGTTTAAACGGCACCACTTTATGGTCTTTGAATTTGTCCGAGTGATGCTCTTCAGCACAGACAGTGCAGAGATTGGTGTAACAGGTGTCACAGTAATACTCTGGGACAGTTGTATCGCACATGTGACATCGTACGATATCCTGGGCGCTGTAATTTTGGTCCATCTTCGAAAAGTCTACTCAATCAAAATCGTGGATCCATTTTTTAAAAAGTCTGTTTATTTGAAATCTGTAACTTATATAAATACAAAACAGAAAATTAATTTTAATCTAATGTACATATTGACCGATGCCTAATACATATATTGATTTATCTGTATTCCACGAATTTAATTCGAAAGTGAAAATTGAAATGAAATCAAACACTATGTACACCATTACGGGATAAATACTTTTGGAGAAAGATTATTACACGTACACAAGTCATGCGAGCACCTGCTAGATTTGATTATTCTTCTACAAACAAGCGATTGCCAATTTTGATTAATCTACATGGACTAACCGCTTTAATCCGCAGTGGTGGTGTTCTGGGGTCTTGTCCCTTCCTTGTCTGACTAACTTTGTTAGATCACGTGGTATTAAATGGCATTGTCATGCCTTTGCAATAAGGTTAAAATGCAGACATTGATATTGGCTTGCAACTTTGGTTGCCAGACCATGAACAATATCTGAAATGGTGTTACAATTACTGTTCCCATAATTTCTTTTTACTATTCGACTTCTAAATGGATTCATTACATTCATTCATGCATTTACTTTAAGGAGCATACTTGTTAGTTATGCTTAGATAAGAACGAGCTGTGTCGTAACGCCACGAATGCACCTTAGGCAGCCAAAATTCCAAATGCCATGTTTAGTTATACAATTTTTTTTTTTTGCACGTTATATTTTTTCTGAGTTAAAGAAGCATAACTCTGTCAAAAATCATCGGACCTAAACTTAATTCAAACTTGACCTGTATTTTCTGCAGGTAAAATACCTGTATATATGCACTTTCAACTTTATATATACATGTACATTCCTTTAAAAGTAAGAGCGCGGAAACTGTACATTTGTTCTTTTTTTTTTTTCTTTCTATAAAAGTTTAACGGGGCTGATAGTATGTACGCTTCACAAACGGGACGCTTTTTGCGCGATATATTAATTTATTATATTTTCATGTTAAATACTGAAATCTGATTGGTTTAGACGCAGTTGACAATCCGTTCTAATACCCTCAGCGTTAGCAACACACTTGGCAACGGGCCGATAGAACGAATTGTTACATGCGCGTAAATTATGCGCGTACGGTTCGTCGTAGAACTCACGTATTTTCTATATAAAAGCAGTAAAATTTGCTATAAAATTAAGACATTCAGTATAATAAAACAAATAGTGCCTGTTTAAGAGGGTACCAGTTGAAATTGACACCCCTCGAAAACCACTGTCAACCTCCGCTTCGCGTCGGTTGACAATGGTTTTCTCGGGGTGTCGATTTCAACTTGTACCCTCCCAAACAGGCACTTTTTATATAATGTTGCTTGAATATTTTCACTGATTAATAACATTACAGGCGTTTTTCATATATTGAAATTTATCTTTATTATTTTTATTGCAAACTCGTAATTTTTCTTGGAATTTATAACAAAAATCGTTATGGTTAAATCAACTTATTTTAGTCATTTGTTGGACTGAAAAGTTTTTAAGAGGATTATATTGAGGCAGTATGGGACACCTCCATATAATGAGGTATACTTCCTTTCGAAATAAACAATAACGTCAAGTACAATTCTAACACTAAAACTTTTTCCGGGTTGGGCACAGATGTTCGGTTGGTAAAATTGGTAATCTTTTACGTATATTTCTGTGTATTGCAAACAAAAAACACCATTAAAACGTCTTTTTAATGTACATTGAATACGTACACCTTTTTTAACATGATTGAAACAGGTTTTTATAAAGTGGATGTTTTTATTGCAATACACAGCATGCGCGGATCCAGAATTTTTTTCCAGGGGGGTCCGAAGGATAATTAGGTTTTCCAGGGGTGGGGGATGGGGTGGGGGTTCTGAGGCATATTTGCGATAATTTTACTATGTAAATTTAATAAATTTCCATTTTCCAGGAGGGGGGGGGGGGTCGGGACCCCTCCGACCCCCCTCTAGATCCGCGCATGCACAGTAATACATATTGTACAAAAAAATGTACATGTAATTAAGATTACCAATTTTAATCATTTTTGTCTTCGTGAACGAATGATAAAGAACTGCACTACCCCGAGCCCCTACCTGTGGGCAGAGTGATAATTTAGTTTAATGGGGGGGGGGGGGGTCCGAGGCCTTTTTTGGGTAACTTAACTATATGTGAATTTAATAAGTTTGAATTTTTCAGGACGGGCCCACCCCCCACCCCAACCCCTGACCCTCCCTCTAAATACGCATGCTAGACTATGTATCAAAAGTATCCCACTTGTCATTCTTGCGAGTGAAGGTTGGGCATTATTATTATCGGCCGATCTATTTGTGGTTGTGTTAGAATGTGCACATGGGGAAATGAGACGTTATTATTCCTATTTCTAAAGAAATATCTTATTTGATTACAATCGTAAAATTCCGATTTATATTATTTTTAAAAAATGTTTTTAATTGAGTTTTACCTGATTTCTAAAAAAATATTTTTTTACTTACTTTTATTGTATATAAATTTGTAAATTTATTTAAGTTTTTATATTTAAACAATGAATGCTCCAAAGGAGAGGAGTGTATAAGATATAAAAGCAACTCGTTATGAATACGAGATTCCGGATAATACTTCATTAAAATGAAAAGACGGAGTAAAAAAATGCAGATGTTTTACACTCAATTCACGTTTTGTTCTTCATTATTCTGCATGCTAAAAAAACAACCATATTATATTGTATTTTGTATTTTTGAGTATGCAACAGCATGCAGCATCTTTTGCAAAAAAAAAAAAAAAAAAATCGGCATCGTCACGTTCTTTAACAGAGTAAATTATGAAAAACAAAAGTGCATATAAAATCAGATAGTTTGATTAAAGCAAACGATTTCAAATGCTTACATTTAAATGACATTTTAATTTTTTTTTTTTAAAAATACGTACATTGGGAGGATGTCAAAGAGTTATTGTCCTTTCCTCAAACTTCTATCTTGCAGCTTTGAATTAAAAAAAAACTGATGCATCGGTTGAGAATTAGGAAAATATTTTTTTCTTTCAATCTTATGAAAATAGACAAGCACTCTTTTCATTTTACAAGTTTTGTTTATAGCTTACAAATGTTGTTTAAAAAATAAACTTCAGTAAAAAATACATGTAGGTGTGTATTTCTTTTACTCGTATGCACATCATTTAAAGTGTTTAAAGGAGGCTCATTAATTACACCCACCGTTTAATTTCAGTTTCATTATAGCACTACTTTTGATGTACATTTCAAATGGAGGTTACAATGCTATAAATATTTTTGTTTAATGCATTTTGCTAAAAATGACAATGCTTCATGATACTGATTCAATATTATTTTTTTTTTTAGAAATAGTAGTTTTCTCTTTCAAAAAAAAGTAAGGTTGTATTACTTCATTAAAACGTACTGCAATTTGCCTCCTTAAACAGTTTGCGGCCGATTTGATGCTTTGCATCAATACTTATCTTGTTACAAATGAAATAAACTAAGAAAAAGTATTCTCCATCGATTTAATTAAGGTCAAGATCTAGTAAATGATTCCAGGGTGTCTTTTTGGTGCTAGAACCTTTATGACGTCATAATTGATTTGAAGAATATTTTCCCCGTACTTTACGGCGTTAAAGGAATTATGTAGAAAATAAAACAATTTCTTGACATTCTATTGTTATGAAGCATCATTGATAAAAAGTTATACCTTAAATTTTATAAACCTGTAGGTACCTTCCATTTACTAGATCTTGGCCTTAAAAAAGTTACATTGATGACAATAGATCGATTCAATTCATTTATTGACAATTACCATGTCGGCATACAGTCATGAATATGAGTTACATAAAACAAAACATTAAACTTAAAGCATGCAAAAGTTAAACATAACTAATAAATCTACAATGGACAAAACATTGGGTGAACAAAACTAGGCTTGTACAAAGATTATCATTGGAATTCCTAAAATTGTATAAGTGTTCATTGTTGACTTTCCTTTCTAGTGTTTAAACAGTTTTTTAGAAAACAACATATCCTTCTAGCAGCTGTAATGTCTTTCAGTAGGATTGACAAGTTCCATAATTGGGATTGACATTTGGATATGTGTTCACATTAAATATATCATTATAATTCAATCTGCATTGGTCATATTTTGAACAAGACAATACAAAGTGTTTCTCATCTTCAACAAACAATTTGCAAAAATTACACAGACGTTTTCTCTTGGAATAGGAGGTTTAGAATATCTACCATTTTCAAAAAATAATAAATAAGCACTGATTCTTAGTTTTGTTAGGACAGACCTGTCACATTTTTTTTTTTAAAGGTAGTTTTAAGTAATGATGTAGTTCGTATTCATTTTGGTTTACAATTTTGCTATAAAAAGACAATTTTCCAGAGTCAGCTTTACATATACATGTATTGTTTAGTTGTTCATGTATTTTGTTTTGATAATATTCTTTTAACTTGTTCTTTAAAATTTTGTTACAGATATTCAAAGAAGTGATATTAATATTTTATTTTTTGTATCAATGAAGACAGTTTTCTTTGCCAAGATACTCTATAGAAGACAATTTTTTGTCTTCTTTGAATGCAGATATTACTATAAGCAATTATTATACTCATTTTTGTATTCCATATCTTCCAGTCTCTTATAAAATTTGAACATATTTTCAATACATAGATAATACAAAGGAAATTGTCCTAATTCACATTAAACAGCAAGATTTGATGCCTTTCTATATACCGAATAATAGATCGAATAAGATTTTGTACGAATTAACAAATTTCACATTCACGTGCGTTCGTTGCATGGCGCAAAGATTTTGATTGGCATATTGCCTTGTGGTAAGTCTTAATGATGATTCAAAAAATTTAAAGATGCAAATTGCTTAATGCTTATTATTAAAATTTTGGAATACAGTCGGAAAAATTGATATGGAGCCACCGAGTCGTTGCCTCCATCAAATCTCAGCGAGATTTGCCGAGACTGAAAAATTTTGACGGACGACGGGACGTCCTATTGTTCATCCGATTATTTTTAGACCGGGAGTTACAGACCTGCAGCTAGTGGTAACATTCCTAATGTGAGTTATGTCCCTGGTTGGTGCTAGTAAGTAGCTCCCCGGGACCATCCTTCCTGTTACAATTCATTGCATCTGCTTTTAAATTATCATTTTTATAGATCATGCATAGAATTGACAGTTGCATGTGGACAATATAAGATTTCATCACACAAAAAAATAAATTTGTAGGAACTTGTGTGTGATAGAAAAAATGTGTTGAATGTTGGTGAAGGTCCTAATATATTATCACATTTATGGTACATTTGTAAAAGTATTTTGCACTCTAGAATCTAGAATTCATTGACCATGAATACTTGTCTGTAGTAATGATTAATGAATTGCGTACCCTGTTATTATTTAATTTGTTTAGAGTGTGGCAAAACGTTAATATAACAGCATTATAATTGCAGAGAGAGAGAGAGAGAGTGTGTGTGTTATCCTTCTTTTATAGCCATTTCCTTTCTTATCAGTGTGCTGTAAGTAATGGTGAACATTTTGCATATTAAGTTTTTTTTTAATGTTTAAGTATGATATTTAATTTAAAAAAAAAAACAAACAAAAAAACTTACCTCAATCATATCTTACCATTGACTGAAATAAAATTCATATTGAATGATAATTAACAATTCATTTTTTGCAAAGTAGGGTACATTATGGTATTCAATTTAATGCCTCCTAACTTGTAAGTCTTAGCAGCTGCAGGTGTTACATACACAATACCAGGAAGTGTATGCATTTAAATGTACTCTAAACATGGAGTTATAAAAATTGCATTTTATGCTCTGATAAGCTTCGAACATGTAATTTTGAAGATATAAATAACTCCAAGGTCACAAAAGTTATAGAGTTTATTTTCATCTTTCAGTACCAGTAATTTTATCTCCTTTCTCCACTCTCTGCATGAGTACCCTTTATATATGGCTGACTGAGATAGTATCTGATTCTCTTTCTCCGTCTCTCTCTCTCGACCTGTTACTGTGAGGAGCCAGACGAGTCCTTTATACTGAGGAAACAGTGTCTACACACAGTGTCCATACATCTAAATATATTCCCAGTACCTTCAAATTGAATTGGACCGAGACCTCACCTTTTTATGGTAAATTTGTCAGTGGAATTTGGCCGATCTGAAGATATTATAACCTAGCTGCCTTATCAACAAGGTAAGTGTTTATGAATTTGTGTATTTTTAAGTTTTTTATGTATTGTCAATGGTTGTAATACAGGTAAAAGTTAGCTGAAGTGCACATGTAGCAATAGTTTTCTATTGTCACATTTGAACTATTTTGAAAGATTTGTAAAGAAAATAGGCAGTCATCACTGTCTTAATATACTTTAGAACTATCATCTTCTATAAAGAAAATTAATCAAACAATTGTGATCGAATCTTTCCAGATCGAACTAATTCAGAGTTGCTTGCTGAAAGCTGCTGGTATTTGAATTGTAAGAGTATTTTAAACAAACATACTCATAGAATTTGTTTTCGTCAATCAGTTGATTAAAGTTCTGATTATTTTATAAAATCAGAATGTATATTTAAAAGCAGATTTAACATTTTAAACATTGTATTTTAGTTAATGGTTACCATTTAAAAAAATCGTCAAACAGGGAAGTAAAATTGATAGTAATAAATGTTTGTGGGTTACATTTGATATATTTACTTGATATACACTTGAAAATGGGTTTCACAGTGTTAAGGTGTGTTTAGTTTCCTTATTGTTTCCAAGTATTATTCCTTAATGTGATTCACAGAAAGTGCAGACACAGTGAAAAAAATGTTTATTAGCATTTCCTAGCTAGTGTACTGCCTGACAAAAAAATTATTTTTTTAAGGAAAACCAGGTTTTTGCCATTCAATTTTCTATATCTTTCAACTTTGAAAAAAACAATGTATATACCAGTAAAGGAAAACTAACATTGTAATCAATTCTGCACATGTCTTATCTGAATTTAAGTAAAAGCTTAGACATGGTTAAAACTTAAGGATGTACATGCAGGGCTCAATATAGACTTTTGAACAAGGTGCCCAAATGGCAACCCTCAATGGATTTATATGTGGTCATTTTCAAATTTAAGTTGCCTCATTAGAAGTAAAAAATATAGTGTAAAAAATTATTTTTGACTGAATTTTGAACCTGATATAAAATTTTGAAATGTGATCTAGACAGATATTTTTGTTGGAAAATGGCTACTAAAGCTTTTAATTTGGTATGGGACATATCTGTCAATATTAAAGTGGATTTAATTACTTTATAATTGAAATACATGTACTTTCACAGGTTTAGAATTTTCAAATTTTACAATATTTAACCAAAAAATAGATTTTAAAAATATTTGAAAAGGTAAAAATTGTTAACTCCCAGCGGGATTCGAACTCATATGACTTTCAGGTTCGTAGTAAAACCTCGAACCCACTGCGCTATGCTGTTAGGTGACCATATTGGGAAAGAAACTACTTATATAATTACACTTTATTTTGTTGTTAATTTTGATAAACAATATGTCACAACATGGAAATGTCCTATACCACCTTAATTTAACCTGGAAAACCTGAGTTCAAGTTGCCAATGCAACCTATTGAGTTTCAACTTTGAGCGTTGGTTTAGTAAGTATGTTTTATACATTAAAATATATAGTCATAGATGCAGGATGCAATTTTAGCATGTATGAATTTCTTTTGATTGCGTTGACTTTGATGAAGTGGTTATACAACCTACTTTGTAGATGAGATCAAAAGTGAGAACATCTTTGTTTTATGACCCTTGATCACTCTTAAGTAAGCTAACACAATTACTCTTCTTAAAGAGAAAGTAGATAGTCACTATACACTGCACAGCTCTCAGTCTCACTTTGAAATTTTATGTATGCTGTAAAAGGATGCTTTAATGTTTTGTATATGGATATCAATGGGCAATGCAGTTTCCCCTGATCATTTAAGCGATATTTCTGTGGAGAAATTGATGTATAGATACTGGTATACAGAAAGTAATTCTTTTGGGAAGTATTCATGAATATAAATTGAAATAGAACTGAGAGATATGTCAACTCTTAAAGGATTGATATAGCAGATGGATGGAAACCTGGTGATGGAGGTAATGTAGGACTATGGAGAGTCGTGTGGATTGTTATTGATATTTATGATATATCCACTAAAAGTCTCAGTACTTAATTGCTTGCATGGGCAAAAAATATTAATCAACCTGTCATTTTTATTGTTAGTGATGTAATGCATGTAAACATCATTTAATTTATTGAGAATTTTCAAAGGACTATATATACTAGTTAACTTAAGTTCTGAAATGGGTTCAGGGATTGTTGTGGAGACTAATGTCTGAGTCATAGAATTGGGGTGTTTTAAGAAATTGATAGCCGACCATTCTGAAAAATTATTTTAATATGTATAGCATATTATAAAGCTAGCTGTAGGCAATGTTTTTTTCATATATAGCTACCATATTAAAGAGGCTTAAAGATGGTCAACAATTGTCAAATGATCTAGCGCAAAACATAAGATATGATCTATTTACAGGCATATTAAGCTATTAAGGAAAAATTTCTAAATATTAAGCTTTAAAATTTAGAGATTTCATATAACTTTATACAAAGATCTCCTTAAAAAGGAGATAAATGTAGTCTAAAAATGGCCATGTTCATCCAGCCCTCTTAAAGGGCAGCCGACATGGATTGTACAATGTATTTAGTTCTTCCCTAGATTTATTAATTACTGTACTATACTTGGTGTAATCCCACAGGACGATTACTGCCTTATGTACGTCAATGGATAGAAGATCTACGAGTTAATGGGATATAAGATTTAAAGAACATCAGAAACTTGAAAAGAAAATGATAATAAAATATACTTGGTGATGACACGTATAATGGGGGTTTAAACATTGCTTCCTCCAGAGGGTGAAGCTTTGAAAAATTAATTAACAAATAAACAAAGAGACGGACATTTAAGTCCATTACGGTAAGGAGTTTACCGGAAAAGCAAATGACATGTTTATAATTGTTTATAATGATGTAATTCTAATTTATTTTAATAATTAACAGCTTTGGTTTTGCATTTAGTTCCTCTAACTTTTAAGTTTTACGTGTGTGGTTATTATACGCAAATGTCAAGGTCATAACTCAAAGCATCAGTATCGTAGAAACGAAAAAAGTTAGCATGATTTTTTTCTGAGTAATATGCCATGGTACATACAGCCTGAAACATGCAGTACATAAATATTTAATAACTGATGAAAAAATATATGATGCGTATACTATTCCCCTCATTGAGTCCCCCATGCCAGCACTACCGTAGAATTGCCCCAAAAATGGGGGGGGGGGGGTGGAGGGGTGAAGGGGTGCTTAATTTATTTGGAACTCATGACTGAAATTTATATATTGACACGACTGTTCCCATAAGCATATGATGACTACATGTATATAGATCAGAAACAGTCAAGCAACAATATTAATGAAATATTTTTATAATTTATGCAGTGATTCTTGGTAATCAAATTTAAATGAAAGTGGACGTTAAAAAAAAACTTTTCCTCATCTATTATAGGTTCTTATCATGTATTATGATGTGTTGATTAAATTATAACTAAATATATTTTCCTTGATGTGTATTTATAAATTGAAAAAATCAAATTTTTGCAAGTAGATGTTAGCCATACCAGGTAAGAGAAGCATAGCTTGAAATGTATGATAGCTTGAAATCATACATTATAGTACTGTTAAAAATTACCATCTATTCAAAATTAGTTGAAAGCTCATATTCTGAGTATATATTATTATAATAATATATCCAAGACATTTTTGGAACCCCACAGACTTTTTTTTGCACTCCTATGAAATATTAAAGAGTGATGTAGAAAACTCCTAGACTTGGTTTTGATGAATGGTGAGACTGCATGGCTATGTATAGCCAGCTTGCAAGCATAGAAAGTACGAGTGGACCTTAACATCTACTGAGAATTAGATTGGTCTACTTAAAGGTGGCCAGGAGGGAAAAATTTCCTGAAGATAATGCCTCTCTGTAAAGTAATTACCAGTTCACTGTTTTCTGGGCTGCGCAGTTTTTCATGAAGCAGACGTTTGCATTGATGTTATATTTTATTTTGAGTTGATATTGGCAGGTTAACAATCTAAGTTTGAAGTATTGTGTCAATTTTTGTCAACCACATGACACTGTTAATTTGATTACACAGCTATTTTGCCAGGCAATAAAGTTGTAATATTGTTTTATTTCTTCAGATAAATCATTATGAACAAATTGATTTCTTTCATCATATGGAGATCATACTGAGATGCCATCGTTTAGCAGGATAAAATAATTAAACTGTACAGAATAACACAAGAATGAACAGATGAGAGTGTTGATTAAAGGCTGTTTAAATTTTCATAGCGGGGTGGGGGGTAAAGGCTATTTCTTTAATCTAAAATATTCTTTTTAAAAAGACATGTCTATGGACGTTTTTCCAGAATTTGGTAGATGGATTTTAAATAGTTCGAATGTTACTATAGGTTGCTGATAAAGTTATATTATGCTGGTTTAAATTAAATTATGAATTTTAGATATCAAATACATTTAAGTATTGTAACCAAATTTCTTCAAATTTGAATAAATTCATGATGCTTATATATTCATACAGTTTAATTATTCAAACTTGAAAATAAATCTCTCTTTGATGAACAGGTCTTCATTTTGATGATCAATTTATCTAGCAATGCTTGTCAAACAATCAATTTTAATCAAATTACGTATATGTTTCATTCACAATTTAGTATTGTGTATTTCACGGTTTTCACCTCAGAATGACCTTTTTGAATGAATCATGTATCATTTGAATATTAATTTATATGCACAAACATTGCACACTGAATTTTTCTAAGCATTAATTTAAAAACCATTATAACTGAGCGACTGAATAAGTGTTCATTTACTTATTAAAACACATGATTATCTTCAACCAATAAAACTTTTGTCCCAAATCTTGTCGAGCTAGCTATTATTTGCAATATACTTTACTGTTCCCATAATGCAATATTTACTCTGTGGAACGTGTGCATGTAAATTTACTATTGGTTTGAACATATTTTTATTGTATAAAAATACAATTGGGATTGGGCACAAGTTCCATAAATTAAACCGCCCTCTCCCAAAGACATGTACTATTTCTTACTTGAACAACAGATTCAGCAAAATAATTAGTCTAGTGGTCTAGCTCAGTTGTTTACTAGTAAATAAATTAATTCGTCATTAATGCTGCATGTATTCAATTCTTTTGTTAATTGGAAGTTAATTCAACTGACCTGACTATAAATATAAGGGTTAAATTCAGACATTGAGTAAACATTGGAATGGGTTTACAATTGATCATTACCTGTACAGAAGCTAGCTCAAGTTTGCAAGGGTAAAAAACTTTTGTTATTCAAAAATTTATCAGGTAATTTACTATAAGTGGACATTTGTTCCGCATTTTGTTTTCTGAATTTTGAAAAGGTTTAAAGTTTTTGCTGTGGTTCTATGACCACGCCATACAAGGGGCATTTAGTTGAAGTTTAGTGATTATTTGTTTAAAGGTTTATTGAAGAATTCCAAATTGCGTGATTTTTATTTTATAAGCACTCTCGCCTGATTGAGATATTGTTCATGTTTCCATCTGAATACCGGGTAAGTACAAAATTTTCCTGTGAGTTTTATAGTGAAAGGTGGTGTTGCTGGCAATTTCATGCAGATTATATACATGTAAGTTAAAATATTAACTGAAGTCTGAGATATTAAGATATATATTTGTACATTTTGCAGAGTATCAGTAGTACAATATGTAGTAGTAATAAAGAGAGAGAGAGAGAGAGAGAGAGAGAGAGAGAGAGAGAGAGAAAGAGATAGAGGAGAGGGGAGAGAGAGAGAAGAGAGAGAGAGGGAGAGAGTCCATACCCCCATTAACCATTAAATTGGAAGATTTAAAGAAGTAGTGAATTGTTACAATAAGCTTTTGATGATTATGCCCAAATATATATATCCTTTATTTTCAGCAGAATTTGTTGTCCTTGAATTATTCATATGGACAATGTGACAAACATTTCCATATTTGCAGATTACTAGCTAAATAATATTTATTTTATAGGACAATTAAGGCTAATACTGATCAATATAGGAGTACATAATAAAAAAACTCCTACCAATATCGAAGTTAATTCCATCTGATCTAATTATGATGGAATGACTGAGTATATACACCTGAGTAGACTTAATTTTAATATATATATGTACACCTGAGTTCTCCTTGACTAGCCTTGATACAGTTACATCCACCCGAATTCTCAGTTGAGGTAAAAATACGTACACCCGAATTCTCCAACAACTTTTAGTACACACCGCAGAGTACTACATTGTAATATATAAGGTACATATATATGTAAACCGGAGTACTTGGTTGTGATATATACAACACCTGAGTAGTCTGTTGACCTTTTGTGACCTTCCCTCGTTTGTTTTCACCTTGGTGGCACGGTTTTGTCAGTTCAGCGACTTTGATGTACAGAGAGTGACTGTATTGTTACATGTAAATTGGAGTCAAGAAGAGGACCATCTTAATTAATTTGACGTTAATAATGTGTCTGGAAGAAAAGAATAAATTTATAATTTATTAAAGAAGGAGGGACATTAGTGTCGGTATTTGACATGTACTTCTACAATCATTTTATTTTTTTTTTTGTTATTATTATCTCGCCGGCAATAAACTGAACAGGTATTGCAGATTACGGCAATGTAGTCCTGGCTGGCTTGAAGAGTGTGCATTATCAGCGGATATAGAAGAATTTAAGTCGTTGGAAAAGGAGGAAGTTTAATATCAATAAGGAAAAAGTTTTGAGTATTGTGTACACATTTCAACAAGCTTGTGTTTTAACTTGGGAGTTAATGAATTTGAGGTTTGTACAGATCAATGTATGATTTGATTGAAAATTTTTTATGACTCTTAAATTGTTATTGCTAATCAGATACATGCACTGTCATTGGTAGGAAGTTACAGTAAAACTTTAACTGATTAAATTTTTGAACATTCCAACTTCAAAGGCCAAAAATTTACTGTGTACTTATAATTTGTCTTCCTTATTTGTAATAAATTCCATGAGTCACTAAGATTATAATCGGGTTAGTTCTGGTTGAAAGTTAAATTTCTGGTTGATTGATTGACTGTAAAAGTTCTAAAGTTTGTAACTTTGGATACTTTTTATTTAAAATTTCAGTCAGTGTGGATTCTTTCATCTTTCATTCATTTTATACCATGCATTGAGAAGTTTAACTCTGTTATTTCTCTTCAGTTCTTGAGAGGTAATAGTACTAGTGTGTTTTAGTTCTTGTGAGCTCTATAAATGTGAGGAAACTTTAGTCAGCGGGTAGGGAAAAATGAGCTGTCATCCAACCCTACCTGGCAGTATGCTGTAACAGTGGTTTATGCTGGTGGTTAAGTTGGCGCTTTCTATCGTAAAACAATATGCGTGGGTATTATATATGCGGATGCATGATTTACCACACTAAAGATTTGATTTTTGTATTATACGCATGGGGTTATTTTATGCGGTTTTAAGCTTACATGTACCACGTAACTAGTGTAAATCCCCACCCACCCCTGCATAAATAACCACTTTTTTAGAGGCAAACACTTGTGGGTCTTTCGATGAGATATATTAAAATTAGTGGCCCTTAATTTCCTTACTGTATATTTGCAGGGCAGGTAAAATGCAAAGTGTGGAAATAACATGTATTGAATGTCATTTTTTGGAATTTTCATCCAATGGATGCAGTTCTGTTGTTAAATGATTCAATTTATGAAGCACAAGTGATTAACTAGTTTGAGTCTGCATGGGCTGTTCACTTACCTGTATTTTGAAATGAATTAAGAAAAATTATGACTATTAATTATCCAAAAATGTACATAAGATTGAGACGTTAAGGTAGTTAATAACATCATATGACATTATATGAACTGCTTGGCCCAACTTTGTCTTCTGTCAGATGACGAGTCCTTGACAGTACGAGAACTCTGAACAATGTCTTATCGTAATCTGATATTGCATTGAGACAATTCAGAAACAGGATTGATTTAATATTATCATGGAGTTCTCTACTCAATAGATCTAGCCTCCAACAGATCATGGCTGTTAATCTATATGATATATCTACTCATCAGGCATGGTGTCTTAGTGGACCAAGGACAGCATGTAATAACGTAAATCTGCCGCTCGTCCCAACCCTTGACACACATGGAATCTGATCGAATTATGGATTGGGTGCATTAGTTTGAATGTCGATACAGATCTGATTTCTGCTTGATACTGAGAGTCTTCTTTGTATTTAAACCTTAATCTGTATAGGCAGTCACATCTGTCTATATCTAATGTCACAATTTCTCTCGGCTTACTGTTAGTGTATATAATGGTATATGTATAAAGTCTCAATCAATCCATGCAGCACTTAGGCCTTGTACATAATAACATTTCCTTCAATTTCATGTTTCGGATGCATACCAGTGAATACTTATACAAATATTGATGAGACAAAATACATGAAGCAAGATATCAGTCTCCACAGGCACTGCCAGGTCCAAGAGAAAATAATGACCTTGACCTTGTTTAATAATTCAACCTTGAGTGACCTTTCAACTATGTGTGAGTCATTTTATGGCTCAAACAAAACACTACATTTTTCCTGACAAACAGGAAAAACATGTTTTATGATATATACGGTGTAATTGTCCTGGAATTTTTGAAAGATTATTTTTCCTGGTGTACCAAATTGTACATTTTATTTGAGTTTATGCATGAATTAATGTTCACCGACAAATTGAATTTAATACAAATGAAGTATGTCCTATATGAATGTATTTGACTTTGTTCAAAAATATTTTTTTATGGAGACTGAGATTTGGGAAGTTATTGTTAAGTTATGCAAAACTTAATTAAGAAATGAGTTTGCAAACAACTAATTAAAGTATCAAGAGTTTGATACTTTTTTTTAGTTGGCCATATTAGAGGGCAAACAAGCAGTTTTTAAAGGGTGGTCCAAATTAGAGTAGCAAATCTCTGCATGCACTCATATTGCAGCTTAAAATACAAGTATTAAAACAGTGTTACAGTACTATTAACAGGCTGAAACAACCTGAAACTGTGAAGCATATTAAGGTACCGGTACATGTAGTAGCCATATAACTTAAGGTTTGGTTAACCAGTGGCAAAGACAGCCATAACTTCATTTATAATCATCGTTCTCATCTATCCTAAAGTCATTCATCTGTACAGGTGTGTGACAAGGGGCACGAGACAATGAGATGGTCACTTTACCTGTACTATAATAGTCGCCAGCACTCAAATTAAAATTATCAAAACTTTTTTCCAAGTTGAAATAACCATACAAATAGTAGGCCATGTTTAACACATTCTTTTTATTTTTGATCCTCATGCAGTCTTAAAGTTTTGATATTTTATCTTGAATGAAAATTTATCAATTGACCTTGAAAGCCAATTTTTCTCATTTGGAAATTTAAGTTTCAACTTTTAAATCTTGTCCCTTCAGTTTGAAATGCACCTGAATCAATAGGTAAATGATCTAGACAGCAAAACAGGTGCCCCATTTCTCGCGTACTGCAAAGATATGAAATATCTGTTATTCCGAGACAACAAATGTGAAGTACATGTATATGTTTATGATAGGTCATGTGGTCTGAAGGTCACATTGGCCACTAAGCTTAACACAACTAGGTGACATTTTGATGGACCGTATAATGTACCTGTGTATATTCCTGTTGTTATTGTGTTCTGGGGCTAGCTTACGTATAATGTCCCTGTGTATATTCCTGTTGTTATTGTGTTCTGGGGCTAGCTTACGTATAATGTACCTGTGTATATTCCTGTTGTTATTGTGTTCTGGGGCTAGCTTACATTCACGGTCATGTTTGACCTTCTTTAAGGACAGCCAAGTCAAAACACCATTTTGTGAAATTGACAGATGCATTAGAATTGTCAGATTACGTCGAATCTTGATATTGCACATGGTGGCATACTCCTCCAATTTACTGAAATCCATTGCGGCAGTGTGGCGGTAAATTTTTTTTATGTTCATTAAACTAAAAGGCTATGATACTGGATAATGAAGTTGTTTGTAAATTATGAATAAAGAGTTTGTAAGAATTCCTTAATAGGTTATATGACAGTGAACTTAATGCCTAAAATGTTACAGTTGCATTAAGTTCTACATGGAATCAGATCGAGAAGTTTTAAATAATGAATTCCATACTGTTTAATATAAAATGATTAGAGTATCAAATTGCAGTGCTGTTTTATATCATTGTAAAAAGAATGACACGTAATGGTACATGATTTTTAATAAACCTTAATTTTTTTAAAAAATTCATATAGACAAAAATAAATTAAGACTTTCAAGTTTTGGTAAAAAAAGTTTTAATTAATATTTTTTTTTCTACAATGAATGTTTCCTTAAGTATTAATATTATTGGGTGCCCTGTTAGTGTCATATTGTGTAGTGATTTGTATACTGGTAAGTAATTATAAAAAGATTTCTGTTCTTATTAAGACATGATGCAAATTGGACAGCTAAGGTATATTTATGTTTCCTTCAACTGGTTTCAATAAAAAAGAAAACAAGTGTTTTGTGGCATTTACTGCTAATCGCTGCATTGGATATGCCACTTGTGTTATTTGATTCCGTTAAAACACTGCATTAATTAGTGGAAATTAAGGCATTCTGCTCTAGTATGTATTAATAATGTAATAGCCATTGATTAGAGTCTTAAGTAGGTTGGCCAGTAAAATGTTTTTTGAATTTTGAGAACTAAAGTAGTATGTTATTTATAATTGATATTGCCATTAATGCATCTGAAAGATGAATATTGTACACAAAAAATTAAATTATTTCTTAATTTTGTGTCATGTTAAAGTAACAGTATGTGTCTATGTGATCTGATAATAATAAATTTTGAAATTTTTGTCTGAAAATAGAATTATGAAACATTAGTCACATGCTCTATTAATGGGTATAAATTTTTGTGTATATGGTGTTGCAACCACTATTGAAATAAAACCACTATTGAAATAAATTATTTCAATAGTGGTTAGGGATGTTTTTCATTAGAAGAATCACTTTGCAACCACTATTGAAATACAACCACTATTGAACTAATTATTTCAATAGTCGTTGTGGATGTATTTTATTATAAAAGTCACTATACAGTCACTATTGAAATACAACTACTATTAAAATTTTTTTTTTTATTATTAAATAATTTATTTCAATAGTGGTGTTATTTCAATAGTGGTTGCAACATATGGTAATGGTACAGTTAAGGATTTTTTCTCTATTCCATTAATCAAACATGTCTGAGATACTAGCGGATAAATAGTTAGGCAGTGTTAGAGTTTAAATAAGGTATCGACGTAATCCATATTCTATTTGCAATTTGTCGAGAATTCTCTGAACAAGCAATGTCGAATAAATGTTTTGTAATCCAAATATTTGAACACTGGCCTGAGAAATAAATTAAAGAATATGACAGAAACATCCCACTTGATTGGTCATTATTGATTGAATGACATATTTTGTGATCGACATTAATTGATGTTTAATAGAACACATTGACACCATATTTGCAGTATATACCGGTATATATATTTTTAGCCCATAAATTTCCTCCCCAATAAAACTCAACAATTAACAAGAATATATAGGTCTAGTGTATTTGAACAAACAGGGAAGCTAGTAAATTGGTTTACATAAATTCGATTAAGGGTTTGATTTCGGTCTATTTGAACTGAGGAGGTTGATTTAAGCCGATTTCTCTCTGATCTGCAGTGGTCCTGTAATTGGGTTTACTATCTCTTTTGCAGAAGAAGCAGTGGCTATATTAGTGCAGTGGAACTTGATAATCAGAGGTCTACTGTCTCTTGACGGAAGAGGTGCGATTGAGCCTGGGACTTCACGGCCCCGCCTCCTTGTAATGCTGCGAGGCGCACTGAAAGACACTCAATAGTGATTAACACAAAACCTGTAATTGAAAATTACACTCGTTTTTTTTTTTTTTCATCTCAGTTGACCTAGATTGAAGGAAACTTGATCAAAGGTATTTGGCGTAAAATATTACAGTTTGTAGGTAATTAAGGTTTGTAATCAGTTTGGCCAAAAAAAAACAGTCTCCTTTGAATTGCTGGCAAGTGAACTGGCTGGCTGTTCATATTGTGAGGACATTAGAGAGATTGACACAATTCAACCACAGAAAAAATGTAACAAAAAAAAAAAAAGAAGAAAAACGCGACAAAATCCAATTGTGTTCAAAGGGAATATGGTTAGCTACTGTATTTCCCTAGCACTTGGAGCCGTGTGTGTTTGATGGTAGCAGTTTCATATAAGCTGTCATTTATTTACTTTAAAGAGCTCACGGAAGAGAGTACATGTGGTGTGGTATCATCAGTGTGTTTTAAATTTCTGGACCTCTTTGTGCTTCTGTCACTTGAATGATGTTACCATGTTATTAGCTGGTTCAAAGGGTTTCTGTGAAGGAAGTTCAGTTATGGTATATGGCTGTATATGTGTGATTTACAAGGTGTGAAGATTAATTCGTGTATGGAATCTATAACAAGAGATTGTAACGCTCTGGATCATATGATTAGTTTTCCGAGTTATCTTGTTTTGCCTTATATTTGATTGTTAATTAGAACAGATTTTTTAGGCACTTGAGAATATAAACTCCTTTGCTGCTATCGATATTTTAGCTGTAATATTTCTATCAGTGTGTCTAATTTTTTTTACCCTAATTTCCGTGGAAGTGGATTGTGAAGTCTTTCTCTTTGGGATTTATTTTGGCCTGTGTGGATATATCGCCTTGGTGCTGAAGGCTTTACGGATATTTACGTTACCATGTCAAGTTACGAGCATTCCCGCTCCTGGGATTCCTGCAGTCCTATGTCGCCACATGAGATCCTGAAGTCCAAACAACGCTTCCGGATAGATGAGGTAGGTGTCTTATATTGTAATTAATTCATAACTAATGTGAAGGGGTGTCAAGGGTCTCTAAATGGAAGACCTTCCCTGTGTTAGAATATGATCAAATGCGGTAAGGCAATACATCGATCCCTATTCAAAGGTACCCAGAGGTAGATGTTTAATTTACTGTTTTCATCAATTTTCATTGAATACCCATTTTCTTGGATTTTGATGATGAGTTGATCTACAAAATTAAATGTTCATTCTGAAGTGCAATAAAGCATTGGCCACAAATTAAAAAAATTATATCCTTAAAACTGGGGGTAAAAATCCATGAAAATTGTTGCCTACAAATATTGATGAAACCACATTGATAAAAATTTTATGAGTTTGAAATGGCTGACCTAAATTGTGTAAGAATTTCATTATAAAGGTAATTCAATATATCCATATTCAAAAAGATACACTAAAAATGGTATCGTTTTCACTTGAGTATTCATGACTGGTTGCTATAGTAACAATTTCATGGCGCACACAGTATGATAATTGATCGAAATATTGTACACGTACAATGATTGAATGAATACAAATAGCAAGTCTTTATTCTACATTAATTAGGAGCTGAAGTCACTAGAAGCCAGTGTAATAGTGTGTATATGTGTATATATATTAGAAAGACTCAGTACTGCCACGCTCCTACTAGCACTTAAGCTAGTGGGTTAACCCTTAGCGCAGTCGGTAGAGCGTTGGTTTTTAAACTGAAGGGTCCCGAGTTCGAGTCTAGTTGTGGTCCTTCCTCCTCTTCTATTACACCTTCATATGACAATAATATATATTAATCTCTGGCAAGTGGTTTAACCTTTATTAAATTAGCTCAATATGTAGAGTGCTCAATTGGGATAAAATCCCAGAAGATGTAATGTGTTAAAATCATTGGAGCCCAAAATTGGGACTTCTATATTTGGGCCATAATGGAACCTTGCCTACATGCTTTGCCCTTGGTAATTTATATAGCTGGGGACAGTATGTTCATGTAATGATTTTTTAAGTAATGAAGCATATTCCTACAAGCTCTGGCTAGGGGGTTACACATTGAGTGCTGCATTTGTAAGCCAGAGAATCCTGGTTCTGACTCTGGCAGAGACAGTTTTTTGTCTCTTTTACAATTTACCTCTTGTCATTTTCCCTAATAAGGGTTTTGAAGATAAATCTATGCAAAGATAAAACATGGTTGTGTTTAAAATTGCTCGGTAAGGCATGTATACATGAATAGAAACTGTATACAGGGTTAATTCCGCCCTTCTTCAATTGCGAATGGTTTTGCCCCTTATTGAATTCGCCCCCAAAAAGTTGTATTTAAAGAGATAATTAATTTGAGACATTGGAATTCACCCAGTTCTATATTCGCCCGCTGACAACAAGGGCGAAAGGGGTGAAAATAAAACGAGGCGAATATTTCCCTGCATACAGTAGATGTTTTGATGTTAATGGTATTGGAGGTCTTCAGTACATTGAAATAGGATTATATTTGTCAGTCAGCTATTTATTAGTACAATTTATACTTTCACCATTATTGTTACTCTGTTCTCTTGAACCTGAGACAGCCCACTTGACCAATTTATTACCCCTCACAATGTGAAATAACATCTAGATTCGACCAATATACCATACCCTTCACAATGTGAACTATCATCTAGATTAGAACATCTTCCAATGAATCTATTCAATATCACTGCTCAAGACTTTTTTGGAAGACTGATAAATAATGGAGAAATTTTTAGGATCCAGCTATATGGTTAAAACTTTTTATGCAGTCGCATAAATATCAACATAAGACCAAGGCTTTGAGAAGACAATACCAGGGCAATTTCCTTTGGGATTCTGTGGTTAGAGTCGATCTGCACTTAGAGAAAAACCTTGGTATTCTTCAGCCAGGAGTTCCATTCTTCTTCTTTACTCTGACAGTGCAGAAGCAGCTGACAGTAGTTATGGTGACATGCATGGGAGGGCTGTGTAATAGTGTGTGTTACTTAAGTATCCCTTCTTCTTGCTGTTCCCTAGGGCATTAAGTCCCACATGCTTTAATGGCTGCTCTATAAATCAGACTGTAACAAATGAAGATTCATTGCGACAAGAGGGGCAGTGACCTCAATATATGTGCTCTAAGTACAATATGCAATTAATGTAGAATTAAGTAGGGTTAATTATAATTGTCTGCTGTGCATGCATGCATGGATTCTGAAGCTTTTGTGATTGCTGAGAATTCTTTTAATTATACATTGAAGTTCTGATGCAGTTGTATGTTTAATCATACTGATCGAGTTAATGTGAAGATCGAAGCACCTTAAGTTACACCATTGAGTGAGTTAGTAAATATATCAGAAATTGGAAATGTAGTATGGTGAAGCACAATGGGTGTACATCATTAATTGAGTTAGCAAATAAAGAAGAAATTTGAAAGGTGGATTGATCTGAATATAAATTAATGGATCTTTTAAAAGATTTTCATGGAAATCCATATCCTATTTCAACAGTTGCAATCTGACAAATTATTCAATGAATTAAACATGATGGACTACAATAATTCAGTCATACCAGAAACAAAACTAACTGACCAAAAACTAGTGCCATATTGTTTTTGTTAACAAATGTAATGCTGAAAAAGAAAATTTCATGTTTGAAACACTTAAAGTGGTGAATGATGAATTTTGAAAAATTTCAGGTCAAATCATGACCATTCCACAGACCAAAGGAAGACATTGTCAGTATAAGGAACCCCTCACTTCTTCTGATCTTATAGAACTTTTTAGGAGTGTAGGCATGATTTTACATTCTTCTTTACTCGGTGACAAAACACCTACTGGTGTAAGTCACGTTTGAAGAGACCGTGCATAATGTTAGGACATGACGGGAGGACATCGTGATGATACTTGTAAATTCTATCTCCCAGTTGAAAGACCTTCGTGGGTTGCCTAATTGCCAGTCCTTTTACGGGTTTAGAAAAATGTTGTTCACATAGTTGACAAGGAGTCTAAACCCTCTGATCTTGCCCCCTTTTTTTCATTAAAAGATGGGTGATTCAAGTTTAAGTGGAAAATAAATTCATCTAGCCCTTTATATATTTGGGTATGGTACCTATATAGCTATCATGCACATACTTGAGGCTGTCTCAATTGGAGATTTTTTTCTGACTGAAGAGGAATTGATCACATCAAGTTATGTCGAATGATAGCCCAATTATACAAGACCATTAAATACCAATGTATCATTGTGAAGAGGGCACAATTCTGTGATAAAACACTTGCTGCTGCCAAGGCATTATGATACTTAGGTCTGATGAATCTCCATCATTTGTTGTGTCACTTAAGAGCCAATTTTTATGTTACAAACTTCACCATTTGGCTATGGGAAACTTAGCTGAAGAATCTTCAGTCAAAACTTGTTCGATATGACATTAATTGATATTTGTGACAAGTGTCGAAATCACACCCACGAGGGTAGAATAGAATATTACACTAGCGACAGGCAGCAGCGCCTCAGATCATGGGTGAAATTGTTGATTCTGCAAAAATCTAGCACATGGTCTCCAAATACCCTTAGGGGGTCAGAATTAACGATTATCAATGTGTTTGAAATATTACAACATATTTATACAGTCCTCCGTTCCTTTAATCCATGCTATGAAGTGGTGTTACATTCTTCCGACCAATCCTAACCAGGACCTGTATTACATGTATATTCACTGTTTAATCCTATCATTTAATCATCCCAATATCATCTATCAATTGGTTGTATGCTGGTATTGATTTACCAAACACGGCACAAACTGAAAGGTACCATCAGGATGAACATTTACTTCTCTACCATTCACTGTCTGCTACTGACAAGGAATTAAAGGGTGAATTTGACAACAAGAAAAAAAAATCCCCCATCACTGAATATTTCTTAGGAAGAAAGTTCAGTAATAACTTGCTGATGTATTCTGGGATTGGAGTTTTTAGGTATTGGGAGATGTATTCATGTTAAATGTCCTTGAGATTTAGAGACGTCAATCTAATTTGTCGTTGATCTGTCTGATCTATCTGAAATCTTTCTGCCTTTGACTTTTTGATAATACTTCCCTTTGATTTTAGCCTCGGGCACAATTTTTTAACTATTGTAACTGAAAGACCAAGGTCAAAGGTCAAGGTTTGTAAAGCTTCAGCTCATAGATAAAGGTCAAATTGGCTGCCACATGACTTTATCATTGCTGTAGGGGATGTTGAGTGTTTCACTTACACATATCTTATAATTTTCTCATATCTAATTTTAAAAGAGTTGTATCTTAAATATTAATGCTGTTCAGCTAGAGCAGTTAAATTATTTATGATCTTCATCATCATAGTTATCATCACTTTTATCATTATTTTACCATTTTATCATACTAATTCATCATTGATGCCATCATCATCATGTCTTCATTTTCATCACCATTCACTACCATCATCATCATCATCATTATCATTATTGTCTTCATCATAGCTGTTTGTTAGCAGCTCTGAAGATTGAGGTAATAGAAGCAAAAATGACAAATTCAGGTCTTGGGGCCACCAACATGTAAAAATCTCAGCTCGAATCTTAGATTTCTGACTCTGGTGAGATTCTGCTAAAACGGCGTGCCACCAAACTTTCTCAGTGTCACCTCATGAGAGTTGAGTTTTACAGAAAAATCTCGCCTTCTTTTTGTTACCGTAAGCGGTCTCAGCAAGAATGGGTCCGTTCAAGGCTACATTAAGTAATTTGATAATTTGTTGTTTTTGACTTCAGGGTTGAATGGAGTTTGGTGGAACAAATAAAACCTTACTGTTTTTATTGTCACAGATATGATAATATCACTCATAAGCTTAGGTCATACACAGTAAATTTGATAGAATAAAGAAACACTATTATACAAGGGTGTTTTTCTGTACTGACAATACTTGCATCAAAGGTTAAGGTCAGATAGGTTATTGAACTTTTAACGATCATCTAGTTTTGTTATCAACAGTTTGTAATGTGAGATTGTGCTCAAATTCTAAGGAAAAAGTTGAGATTAACTAGATATAAGACACTCTAGATGACAAACTAATTTATCAGAGATTTATGAGCAGGCGGACAATCTGACAATTGGACAAAAAAGGGAAAATTTGCACCAATCACTTATTCATGTGCAAGGCTAGCAATGACATGGATTTTGAATGTCACCAGTCTGCAGCTGTAAATCACTTTTTAGATTATTAAAAAAAGAAAATTTGAATAAGTGATATATTTTACATTCCAAAAGCATGTTAAGGTTTATGATGCCAGTTATTTCTACCATTCATTTCGAATCCTGCATATTTAGCCTAGAAGATTTTTGTTTTAGTAAAAACCATTTAGTTTAAAATTAACTGTTAATCAAACAACATATTCTTGCTCATGATGTTTTTGGACTATCTTAAAAAGTAGAAAATTTCATGAACTCTATGTTAATAGTTAACTAGTTAATAAACAGACAATAAGAGTGACCTTATTCATAAATAAATCAAAAGGTTAGAAAGTGCAATTGTTATGCCTTACTTTGTATATGGATGCCATGAGTGTTTTCTGTTCTGTCTTCTGGCATCCATATGACTGTGTTTAGATGTAATGAGTGTTTACTATATACTTCAGTTTCAAAGAAACTTTTTAAGATTTTTTATTCAAACTTCAAACGCAGATAAGTATTGGTTAATTAGATCATTAGATAATAAATCTATGACATTGATATTCCCAGCGACCTTGACATTTACAATGATTTTGACGTTCACAATGACCTTGACATTCCCTATGAACTTGTGTTCAATCTCCTTATTTCGTATTTCACAAACCTTGCAAGAAATTGTTCAAGATTTTTTATGAGACTTCATACTAAATAAGTATGCATTTTTGAGAGCAATTTAGCTATGTTATAATTTCTTACTTTAACTTTCCCTTAATGATCTTTGCTTTAATAATCTTAAAATTACTTTGCATTTGCTCATTTGATATGGTCAAGCTATTTTCTTTCAGTTTTCTTTGAAGAAGCAATCAGTAGTATGATACTGATATGAATTTTCTTAACTCAGACCTGTTTAAAAAAGATGTACTGCATACAGGGTTATTTTCGCCCCCCATTATTTTCACTCTTCTACACTTCAAATAGTTTCACCCAGTCTTGAATTCACCCAGACACAGTTGTGTTTAAAGAGAAATAATTTGAAACATTGGAATTCACCCAGTCTTAAATTTGCTGACAACGAGGGTGAAAGGAGTGAAAATAAAACGGGGCGATTATTTTCCTGTATACAGTAATTTTCATTTTTTTCATGTAGCACTATAAGGGGGCAGTAAGACATTCATTTTCTATAGACATATTTCTAGTGATTAAATTAGATCATTAAACCTTTTTTTTTATTTATGTAGGGAAAAATCGCAAAAGTTTTAATACAAAACTTTGTTGAATATATGGCTCTCAAAATATTTCCTTCTGGTTATTTTGTATTTTGTAAAGTCATTGCCCTAGTTTCATTCAAAGCAAAATACCCCTGACTGATCATGGTTTGTTCGTGACAGACAGTATATATCTATTTTGTTTTAAGCAAATATACAGAGTACAGATGTTAGAAATAATTGGAGTTTATCCTCTTATGCAAAATGGCAATTTAAATACACGCAACCAACAAGGGCAATGAACTACAGAATGAATTCAAGGCCAGGGCAAGTTATGGGCGACTTGCTAGTACAGTTTCAATGTGATTGATGTTTTGTTTTGATTTGTCTTTACTTGATTTTTTGCGAGTTTTTGTTTTTCACTCAATGAGTGATTATAGATATACTGGTGTTTTATTAAGGAACCATAATGTCCCAACCTTCTTTCTTTCTGTTCATTTTTGAGACCATGATCCATAACTAACTGTGTAATAGGAAAATTTATTAATAACATTATTTATTTCAAATTTCAAACTTAGCACAATCATGCTTCTCATCATGACCTTGAGGATGTGATGACCTTGCTGGAAGTTAATGACCGAGGTCAAGGTCACATCATCACCAACATGACTTTTGTTGACTTAATTAACTGTTGGAGGAATTATATTACTAATTCTTGGACAAAAATAGTTAATAATGTCAATAAGATTGCATGTGTTCATGGAAAGTTGTTCTTGAAGAACGGTGTTGCATGGTCCATAATGTTGAATTTTTCCCTATTTCAGTGTGTTTTGAATGTCAATTACATAATGTCGTTAAATAACTTCTAAATTTTATGAAAAAACTACAAGTGAATCTCGATAACTCGAACTTCAGGAGACCATGAATAAACTTCGAGAGATCAAGAGTTCAAGAAAACAAAAGTTTAAAAAAACCCAGAAATTTTTGTTCCGGTCATTTTGGTTAAAAAAATATAGTAGCCGGAAGTTTTTATTTATCACATGGAAGGTTGATCTTACGTGGTTTCATTTGTAGTTTTTGCTTTTTTGCTTCAATTCAAACAATACAGTACTTAGTTGTGTATCAATTAAGCGTTGTTTTTTATACTTTAAAAGACTTTTAAACATTTTATGTTTTCTTCATCACAGAATATTTTAAATAAAGAGAGGTTTAATTTACCGTTAATTTTACAAGTTGTTGAAACTATTTAATAGACCACAGTTACAAATTACCCATATCTACCCTTTTAAGGAAGCAAAGGGTAGTGTCACTTATGTAATCAACCAATTAACACTACCACGCTAGCCCCACTAGCGTTCACTTGATCATCAAGGTAAGGTCCACGCAGAGCTATAATAATACGCTTGATCGGTCGCGTGTGTACACAGCCACCACTTTCAGTTATCAAGAGTGAAAAACAATGAAATATTTAATATAACGGGACCCAGGTTTTACTTCGAGAGATCAAGAACTTCGAAAGATCGGAGTTTGAGAGATTAAGAGTGAATTTGCTTAGTGTATATAGAGAAAAAAATCGGGACCGTGATTTCACTTCGAGAGATCAAGAACTTTGAGAGATCGAAGTTCGAGCCATTGAGTGTCACCTGTATGTACAATAAAAATTGCTTTTAATTGATAAATAATTGGAAAATGTTCAACGCTAACAAAAGTAACATAGGATTAACTGTGTTAGACCATTTTGTCAAACTGTTGTTCTAGATAGAACACGAATACCTCTCAATCATACCAGTGAATGTACTGTGTGACATCTAAATCATCCCTGCAGCAGAAACACTTTTAAAGTCAATGAATGATCATCAGATTATTATCGATAATATTGGTCCATTCATTTCCATTCAATGTCAAAACATTTGCTGACTCAACAAGGTGATGAAATTGTATTGCAAGGGGGAATTCGAAAACTACGTGTTTAAATAACTTCTAAATCTCATAGAAAACTATGTACTACACTAGAATTGCTTTTTATTGATAAATAGTTGGAAAATGTTCAATGCTAACATAGTTAACTCCCTTACACCATTTTGTCAAACTGTTATTCGAGGTATTGTAGATCACGAATATAATACCTCTCAATCATACCAGTGAATGTGTGACATCTAAAACATCCCCCAGCTGACACACTCGACACTTAGTCAATAATTGATCATCCAGAGGAAAATCTGCAAAGATTATTGGTCCATTCATTTTCATGCACATTGGATTTGATAGTTGTTTAAACATTTGCTGACTCAACAAAGAGATGAAATTGTATAACAAGGGTAATAACTCTTGCAAACTTAATGAACAAATGTTCATTGATAAGTATTTTAAGTCTGAGATAGCTAGTGAACATTATTTTCAGTCAAGTGAAATTTAAATTTATCTATATTTATATAATCAGATATATGTAGGCATTGATAATGTTCAGTTTGCTTGAAGACCTGAAGATACAATGAACCCATTAAATAAAAGCTTCTGAATTACATAGTTGTGTTTTATTTTAAAAGATTTATATTTAAATCTTTCTTTAAGTTAGCTGAATTATTCTTTTACTCTCTCCTGAGTGTTTTTCTTTTTTCTTTTTTTTTGGTCTGTTTCTCTACCGCGTGTTTCTACCTAACTCTCTTTCTGATCCTCTCTCTCTCTCTCTCAGCTTCTACTTCTCTCTCTCTCTTTCTCTCTCTCTCTCTCTCTCTCTCTCTCTCTCTCTCTCTCTCTGTGAGATAATGGTGATTTATGTTGATTGACAAACATATCAAGCTGTCAATAGTCAGAAATCTCAAGGACATTGGCTGGTGATGGACATATTTGCATTGGACAGTTAAATTGTATCTCTCGGACATTTATAATGAAGATAAAGTGTTGTGTCAGTTAGGCTGCATAGTTTTAGCATATTCAGTATTTTTTGGATCCATTAATTTTACCAACTCTTCGTACTAGATATTCTTAATGAAATTACAAATAGGTTTTTATATGTAATATTTAGACTTAAATTGGGTAAAATACTTGATACTTGATTCTAAATGAAACAATCATCAGATACTTTATGCAAGGGATCGAAATTCTGCCAATTTTATTTTTACCCTTTTCGTCTTCATTGTCTTTAAGGTACGTGGCTCACTACACCTTATAAAATTTTCTCAAATCAGCAGAAAGTTGCTTGATTATGATAGATAGCACTGTGCATAAGAAGTATACATGTCAAATAGGCAGAAAAATATGCAGTTTTGGATAAAAAATATGATTTTCAAAAATTTATTTCAGTAAAAATGAACTGAAGTCCCTACTGTCAGTTTCGAACTTGTGTCTGTGGTTCATGAGCCCAGTACATTTACCACTGAGCTATGATGATATTCAACCAATACGGTTGATACAAACAATTCAGCAAAACTTTTAAATCCCCATCTTATGATGTAGTGTCTAAAAAATTATGTCTAAAAAGTCTGTGCAGTGATCGAGGTAATTTGGGAGCTAATTTGAAGTAGTGGGTTATAAATCCCTTTAATTACAACTGTGATAGAGCAATTTTGCAAGTTTGCTTGGGTCTAAATGACATACTAAGAGTAAAATTAAACCAATGTACGGTATTCTTAACATAGCTGCAAATATATAGCCCTCGACATATGTATATGTCAAAATAGAAAAAACCTCTAAGGGGCTACATTGTAGACCCCTGAAAATATTTTTACACTGATAATGGTTAAAAAAGATTACAAATTTTATTCTCTTTATGGGAATGATTATGTATCATTATGTACTAGCTTTATTTTTAGTGTACATAGGTTGTAACATCATTAGGGTCACCATGTCGTAAAGATCTCAGCATGTCAATCTATATTGATCTGTAGGGTCTTAAAGTGCTTTGTGACACTGTTCAAGTTGGCAGACAATATCGTCCCAGTGTCTGCTTCATCGCTAGCCAAGAGTCCGATTTCACTACTATAAAATTCCTTCCATCAAATACTTATATGTCAAGTTTTGTAATAAGTATTAGATACAAGACTGGACCATTGGCTAAAAGCAACTGAATGGTTTTATGTGACTTTCTCGTCTGCCTGGCCACTGCTTTGTGAGCGACAGATGTTTAAAGTACTGTAGAAGCAGAAATATTTGTTGAGGATTAATTTCATTGTTTTCGATGGCAGTAATAAACAACGAAATTAAATCCATGACGAATTTTTAACATAATTAAGTAAAAGTCATTGAATGTTTATAGAACTATATATGTCTAAATCAGAAATATATGATCAAAGTAAGTTACACTTGTCATGTCACAAGTACTCTAAACCTCTTATTGACCTGGATCAGAAACAGAAAATCCAAAACTAGTTAGTTCCTTTAGGGACCCTTTCTAGTGTTTGTATAAATAGGTAATAATATAAACATGATAAAATTATAATTGTACTTTGTAAGTTACGAGAAGGCGTGATGGCTATCAGTCTACAGCAGTTTTACTCTGTGGGGCTCTCCTCCTCCATCATTGAATCCCCATAAGGTACATAAAATACATCCTGTACATTTACAGTGCCTGGTATTTTGTCTCAAGAGGATGGTAAATCATTCAGAACCTTAGTATTTTTAGAAAAGTTTTGATGGAATGAATGTTCATAGAGTACTACTTTCTCGTGGGTGTTCTATAAAGAGGAAGTCTTACTGGTTGTACGTAATTATTTACTGCCTTCGTTGTGTGCAGTATTTCGGTTACTCGTCTATTTGGTTGTTGAGAACAATCTTCATAATTATGTTTGATTAGCTTGTATCCCAAAATATGATGATAATCGAATGATGGTTGATTGATTTACTGTGTTGTTGATTGTCTTTGCAAGAAGTGTTTCAATGTAGTTGAGATATTAAATGAATGTGTATGTGAGAGAGAAAGTCTCGGAGAGAGAACGGAAGAGAGAGGCACTGGTACACGCTAGGGAGAAATATATATCTACATGTATATGTCAGAGAGAGAGAGAGAGAGAGAGAGAGAGAGAGATAAAAGGAAAGAGAGAGAGGTCATGGAGGAATATATATATATATATATATACTGTAGACGTACTTTTGTCCGCGTGGTATTAATTTACGCTATGAACGCGGGCACAAATTTTCCGCGGAATTTTTTCCCAGTGTACTTAAAGTGCATTTTGGAATGAAATTTTGAAATTGCATTACATGAATAAGGATAATCGGAAGTTACTACATTATATAACACTTGCATATACGTGTACCCAATGTATATCGTTTTTATCTATGCAAACTGTCAAACAAATTTGTATTGAGAATTCACATAATAAATAATTTAATTTCCTAACGATTTGAATTTTCTGTAAATTTACTTGCATGAAATTTTCTCCCAGCTTGAGATAACGGCACGTGTCAGACGACAAATAGCCCCAAGCGGGTCTGTCTTTCAATGACCCAATTTACTACACGCTAAGACCCGTGTTTTTACTGCAATTTTTAGATCCCTTTGTGCTCTGACTTTTAATTGATAAAACTGATCAACTCATAATTTTAACGTAAATATTCATCATGTGGTGTTTCACAAGACGATTTTAGCCAGCTTCGTAACATCTTGACGGCTAACTAATGACTACCGACCAGTGCACAACCGATAATTACTGTTCACTGTGAACAGTTCTTACAATTTAAGTCCAAAGTTGGACAAATTCTAGGTAATGAAAATCGCTCAGAACTAAATTTAATAATAATTATTAAAATGATTTTTTTTTTCATTCAAAGAATCCGCGTAAATTTTTACCCGCGGATTAAATTGATATTGTGACTCCGCGGAATTATGACCCCGTGGAAAAAAATACGTCTACAGTATATCTCTGTCTCAGAGAGAGAGAAAGAGAAGGAGAGAGAGAGAGAGAGAGAGAGAGAGAGAGAGAGAGAGAGAGAGAGAGAGAGAGAGAGAGAGAGAGAGAGAGAATGAGAGAGGAGAGACAGAGAGAGAGAGATGTTCTTTTTGAATCAGTATCACCACTTAATGAGATTCCCAATACTCTTAGATTGACACATCAGAGGAAATCTGAAGGATGATTTATGAGAAGTTTCTGTGTAGTTTTTGTATATGTATGATCTGCTACGTCACTCTGTCGTGACACACAAATCAGCCCGCTTGTCATAATCATAATTCTTTCTGTAACAGGAAATTGCAGATTTTTTTGATGCAATACTGATGAAGAAAATATAAGAAATGAAAACTGTGTATGTACAGATCAATAGAATGTCTCAATAATAGTGAATTTGTTTTTTATGTTTTCTTCTTACAATTACCAATTATTCAAACTAATGTATACATTGTATTGTATGTTGTCAAAAGACCAAATGTGGCAGTTGTGTAGGTGTAATTTAGAATCTGATTTTTCAACTTTAATATGAATGAAACTGTAGTGAACTATATTGCCTGTTCATGATACCTGTATGTATTATAGTCCAAATCTTTAGCATTTTTATGCCCTAAATTTTTTATCTGTAATTCTGATATTTTGCTTTCAATATATTGAAATTGAATATTAAAAAAAAAAAAACTTTTCTGAATTTCTCTTTTTCAAAACACAAGCATATACATTACATGTATATATGCATTTTACAAGTTTAATTAATATATATGTAATTAAAGTGTCAACCTGTATACGATATATATGTATTTAAAGTAGAAAAAGGACAAAGAAAGTATTACGTACAACTTTTGGTTAAGATATAGCTCATGGACTGGCCTATATTTTGCTGCAGCTAAAAATCAATCTTGGATGAAAAAAAACGGTAGCTGTGATCTAAAACCGCTGTTTTTGAGATGGTTACAAATACCATTTATTAATAACAGTTTTGATGGATAAAATACCATGATGGATTATATAATTCGGAGTGTGTATTGTTCAGTTTTCGCAATGACAACTTTTAATGCTTTTTCTGGCATCTTTTCTGCAATGTTTGATCCCAGGAGAAAAGGATATTGCTTGCAATATAATTTGTAAGTATAAGAAAATATTGCAATATATGCCTTAAGTTTCATATTGTTGCTCAAGGAAAGGTTATTTCTTAAACAGGAATATGGAGAAGTGCTAATTATGACATAAACATTTTTTAAGCCTTTAGAGCTCCAATGTTTTCAGAGTATGAATAGTGACTAGTCATAACAAATTTTAATTTAATTTGAATTTTTATTTTTTAAATTGAGAGCTTCCAAATAATTGAACAGGGAGTTTTTTCTGAGTGAAGTTAATAACTTAATGGTCAAAAGACAAAATAATTAAAATTTATTTGACCATTAAATTTTTTTCATGATAGTTTATTTAGTAAATTAAATACTTGTACTGATAATTTAAGATTCATGAGCTTGTGAATGACATGTTTGGAAGATTCACAGTACGAAGCAGTGTTAGATTATATTCAGAAGGGAACGATATTGGCCATAAACATTACAATACAGTCGTCAAATATTTATAACTAGGACAAACTCTTTGTCACCTTTCAGTAAAGAAACCAAGCGATAAACTGTCCTGTTATGCATACACAAAATATGCATTGGCCCCGGGGGGAAGATAAAATACATATATATTTTTTCTAGCTAGTTCTTATAAAATCTCACGTGCTTCAAATGAAGGACATACACGGTGGGTCTTTAGGTAGCCTGTTTTACAGTGTAGAACTATATGCCATTGATTTTCATGCAGTAATCGGGACACTGGCTACATTTTACCTACTTCTGGTGGAAACTGACTTTTAATGATTGAGTGATAGCGGTCGCAACCCTCGTGACCCGGGAAGTAGTCCCCATGAACTGACAGAAGCAGACGACTTTCATTTTAAAGGTGGATTGCGATGACACATATACATGTATTATTATGACTTGAGACAATGGGTTTTTGAGAGAGAGTTCTCTTCTTGACTGTGTTTTAAGGATTTTTGGAAGTTACAATTTTTTGTCAGCATAAGTTATCAACTGAAACGGTGTTAATGTCTCGGCCTGCATGGATCACTGCTGATATAGACTTTTTTATATTTGTTTTAACAAAGAACCACGTGCTAACTAAGTTTGCCGCAGGATTTAATCCGTATTAATCTGATTAAATAGAAAAGGATTTAAACTTGGGATTATTGCTTGGCAGGACTCGTTTAAAGCTGCGTGGAGCCATTTCATAATTGGTGTTAATTTGACCACTTCGAAAAGTCTACATGAAATTGTGTCAATTATCAGCTGATACTATACACACTGATATATATATCAGATTTGTGTAATATGGTACAGTGAATGCTGTATTGACTATTATTTCATCACTGTGGATCAACCTGAACTTGCTTTTGGCCAAAATCTTTTTTTGTTGTTGCGGCTGAGGTGTTTTTTTTTTATCACTACAGAGGATCTCAAGACTTGCCCTTGAATGAATTAAAACCAAAATCACTTGAGAGTACCATTGAAGCGTGGACCTCAACAGAAAAACCGGAAAAAAACATCATGAGCATGGTGGTCTGCTGTGCTTCATTGCTGTAAATAGTGCTTGTGTAATGACCAAAGAACTCGTTTCATTTTGAATAAAAGGATCAAGGTTTGTTTTGGAGCCTCAGACAATCAGCTGACTTTTATAGGGCCCCATATGCTCTCTTTTGTTGACTGAGCCAGACCCTATTGTGTTCTGTGATTACAACTCACCTGTCTGTGTTCAACTCTAAAGAAGGATTAAAAAAAAGAGATGTGCTATAGTTCTATGTCTTGATGCTTGGAAGTGGGATATTTTTTTTCCCCGTCAAAGTTTGTGAGGAGTATGGTTTTTATTCTGCAGCGTCTTTCTGAGAGTTAGTTGACAATTATATGCGAGACCCTACTCTGGATTGGGATTTTTCTATCACTGTCTACAGACCTATATCAAAGCTGTCATTCCATAAGTTATATTTTAATAATTGGATCACTAGAAGCTGGAGCAATTAATTATATTATTAAAACTGTGCTGCTATAAGTGAGAATTAATTGTTTAGTGGTGGAAAGTTTTCATGATTCAGAAGTTTTTTTGTGTTTAAAAAAAAAAAGTCTTATATTTGGCACATGTGTGCAAAGTGTGTGTGGATAATTTACTCCTTTGCTGGATAATTTACTCCTTTGCTGGATAATATACTCCTTTGCTGTATTGTTAACTACTGCTGCAATACTTAGTCATCATGTCGAACCACAAGAAGAACCATCAACATAACAACCACACCTTACAACAGCTGGCTGTGGGGTTACAACCTTTGAACCTGAATGTCCTTGACACGCCCCCTGTGTTCACCTTTACCGTGACCGATTACAGTGTTCCGGAGAAACCTGCGGATGTCACGCCAACTCAGGTAAACATAGAACTAGATATCCCAGCTTAGGGTGATGATAACCATTGACCAATACACCCAATCTAGGAAAAATTGGCAGTGAAGCAGTAACAAGCTTTTAGTTGTAGCCATTTACACTATAATAACCATCGTCGGAAACGCACGGTTGATTTCGCTCTGAGAGAGGAAAGAAGCATGATTAACTGTCGGTTTCAGATGATGCATAATAACTCATTATAAATATGCACAACATAAATCTATGAAGTTATACAATCCACCCATCCACCCTCCGCTAACCCCTCTGTTCCTCACTCCTTTACCAATCCTGATCATTCTGTCCTTTCTGTAGCATGGGAAATGCTCAGTATCAGCTTATTTTGTCAATTATGAATTCCATTTATTGTGCATTGACTGGTAATAATGACACACATGGGAGTAATTACATTGAATTCTAGAAAGCCATGATCTGTCAGTAACTCAAAATGCCCACATTCGTAGATTGATTTTAAAAACACATTTGATTTGTCAAAAATAAAATTTTGAACGTTTTGAAATGGTTTCCATAATAAGGATATAGTTGACTGAATAATTTGCCACGAATTGAAAAATTTTAAAAATCTGTTTCGGTACCTGACACATGGTGTATGTTTGTCGGTTCTTGAGTTTTTAAAAGTGGACCATTAATAACTAATCAGTCTGCTCGCAGTGTACAGGTAATATATAGTTACGTTTAATGTCCGTTACAGATGACCCAGCCAACAAAAGTGGAGTCATTTCAGAGCACTAGATATGTAAATTAGACTTGTAAATTATGTGCCTGTTTGAAATAAAATTCCATTTATTAACACATATAAATATAAATTGTGTTGTGCTGTTTCCGTAGACATATTAATAACAGAAACTCTTGGTGATGATAATTGCAAGAACTTGTGGTGAATACAAATTCAGGGTGACATTGAGTTGTCAGAGGTTTAGCAAGGGTACATGAATGATGCATCAGGTTTTAAAGGGCAGGTTTATTGGTACATAATGTCAATACATTGATCACAACGTGGATCCATTTGTTACATGTTTTGGTGTGTGTATACTAGCTCGTATGTTTATTGGTAGATAATGTTAATACATTGATCAGATCACAATGTGGATCCATTTGTTACATGGTTTGGTGTGTGTATACTGGTGGATTTACAATGAAGCACTTAGATCTGTGAGGGAGGAGGGGGGATCAATTATCAGTACATGTACTGTTTTAAAAGTTGAAAAGTCTCACCTGCATGTTGAGGGACCACTATTTTTTGCACAAAGAATAAATCCATTTCCCTTTTATGAAAATCGGGGGGGGGGGGGGGGGGGGGGGGGGGGGAGTTAGTTGGCTTTATTGCTGACAGTCAATAAAAAGCATGTATGCTAATTAAGGTTTAAAAGGTGATTTAAACTTGGTAAAAATTATATGATTGAAATGTAATGTTGAATTCTGTGTGATTTTTTGTTGGAGTGGAAAGGGGGGGGGGCTGGTGTTATTATTGTTGGAATCATAATGGATAGGTTGAAAACCATGTCATAGACTACCATTAGATTTTATTTCCCTGCTATACAAACCTTGATAATGAGTACCTTAATGACTTGTGTTTGGGTACCATTTCCCACATACTGATCAAAGGCCTCCCAACCGAATCAATGGTTTTAGCTGTGCCTGACTTGAATTACTTTGCACTAAAGTGATAGGTTTGTTATATAGGAAGTAATAAGCCTGAATCTAAAACTGTTCCACTTAATTTGATTAACCCGATTTTTCATAGTTACAAAAGTATCCTGGGGATATGTTTTTTCCCCTTCATTCATTTATTGTGACCTATTCTAAAAGAATTTGGCCAGAGGGTATATAATTTCCCACGATGATTGAACAATAATTGAAATATAATTGAATATGGTGAACAAAGAGGAAAATTATAACACGGCTCTAGAGATGCTACTTGTAAATAATGCATTAATTTTTCCGTTTCTTTTATTTCTCAGAACATCAAATAGATATCGGAATGGGGTCCATTTGTTGTTGGGAAGACCAGCTGGGGTTGGTCTGTGGGAATTACTTGAAAGTTATGAAGGTTTATTTTTAAAGATGATGAATTATTTCTCTTTTTTTTTTTGAACTGTATCAATCAGTGTGTTTTGCCTGAGGTCAATTTTCAATAACTCCCTTTTTTCATAATCTGACATTGATATATTCCGTCATTGAAAATTGCTTCCCAGCATACAAATTTTGAAAAAGAAAGATGTAAGTGTGAATTACCTGACAAGCTTCGAATAATTTATTCCAATTTGTTGCAATATGATATTTCATAGTAACAATTTAAGTATACCGTATTTTCCATTAGGATGATCAGCCCAGCATTATAAAGTTTTTGTAGATTTTTTATGCCTGGAGGCATTTGTTTTTTAAAGATCTTCTGTCATTTAATTGGGAATATTAATGTGAAACAGTATCTTGATGTTTTGACTCAATTTAATATGCTTGATAACCATATCGAAGGTCAAGGTCAAAGGTTAATGGTAAAGTTCAAGGTCATGCTTATCATATCAGTAAATCTTATTATTATGACCTTTGATTGGCCTAAATAACAGGGTGAGGTATATTTAAGAAATACCTAAGACATAGACAGGACCTTAAAGGTATCAGCCAATAAACTCAGACTATGGACACTTCAAATCTCTTTTACACGTTCAGTCTTTGACACAGCTAGAGGTCACATTTTCTGTTGATGCTCTGTTGTGTTCTAGATAACTTCATCTGTGTGTTCTGAGGTCTCGTTTATCACTGAAATAATTAAAACTTCAACTCTCTGGAAAACTCGGTGGCTCTCAGGAAATGACTCTGTGAGAGGAGGATTGAAGAGTATTGAACAACATTGGACCTTCCCTCCGCATCATGCTTGGTGACAGGCCTCGTACAGTCGGGGACGTGACGGTTAGAAGTGTTTGTGATCTTGTTGTAAACACAGTAATACTGATCAACATTCTCTCCCTGACAGCTACCACTGCAAAAAGTTAATTATGGGTCTCAGCGAACTTTCCAGTTCTATGTACTAGTATTTTGGTTGGAAGATTCTGCTTTTGATTTGCAATCTGTCATGTATTGGATATCCAGGGTTAATTCAGGACAAATGGAGCTATATTTTAATGCATCTTGTTGTTGACATAAACAATCCATAAGTGACTGTCACAGTTATTATCTTTGAAGGTTAAGTTATTGCTTTCAGTTCTTTTAGACTTAATGGATAATGTTGATGGGAGAGTGGTAATTGATTCATTGCAATCAAAGCCATGATTACACATCTTGTTGATGATAACAGAGGAGTCTACTTGTGATAGTTGTCTCCAAAAAGAGTTGGTTGCATAATGGAAATCACGTTTTGGGTAATTTCAATTTGATTTGGGATTTGAGTCCTCGCTTGACAACTATCTTCAGGGGAGTTGAGTATTGGTTAAATACTGAATCAAGTGTTTAATTTCAATTTTGGATGAGGTTTTGTTGTTGTTGGCTTTATTAGTTTTATCATGGGAATCTAAAAAGCTGATTTATTTTTACTGCAGGAATTGTGACTCTCGGATATCATTTAATTAAGGAGTTTATGGTCAGCTGGGACTTTGGATTCTTTGAATTGACTAAATGGGAGATTTTGCTAAACAGCAAAGAGAACAATATTATTACTGTATCAGTTAAACTTGGCTTTAACAAGTGAATTCATAATTTCCAAACTAACCCTCTATAAATTGTTTTTATTTAACTGGTTATTGAACGTGGATGTCATCAATTATGGCAACATTGAAGCAAATTTAAGTGGTTAATATATATGAATTCAACATAAACTTTATAATAAGCAGCATTTAGCCCAAATGTTAACGTATTTAGATTCTTAGGAGGGTTATACATGTAGTACACAGGAAATTTACAAGACTATCCACAACTTTTTCAAAATTTCAGACCATATTGGCAATTGCCAATAGTTATTAGTTGGTAATTTCTCTGCACTAGGCATATGTCACTTTTTTCTTTCTTGACCATGACTTTTTGCATGTATTGACTAGGTTCCTTAGAGGTAAGAACTGTCGTGAAAACTGAATACGCAGCTGCTATTAATAGATTATTCTGACCGCTCACATTGTTGAAGAATTCAATAGGATTAGATATACAGTAAAACACGCTTATAACGAAGTGCCAGGGACGGGCAATTTTGCTTCGTTATAAGCGTATTTCGTTATATCGCTCAGTTTTACAATATATAATAGAGTCACAGGGAATGAAAATCACTTCGCTGTAAGCGTCTATTCATTATAAGCGTGTTCGCTGTAACCGTGTTTTACTGTATGTTTATTGTATAAAGTCAATTGCAAATTTTCAGGGGTTGAACATTAAGATTTGCTGACAACTTGGCCCAATTATAAGAAAGATATATATCATTTTTATGCCTATCAAAAAATGTGGGTAAAAAAGTTGATGTTATTGAATTGACAGCTGTTTAATGTTTGTGAAAGACAGGTGCAAAGATTTAAGGAATTATTGTGATGGTCAAATTCTGTCAGATTTTTTTCTGATTTACAAGATTGTATGCTGCAGTTGCTGTCCCTCATGAATTTTTGTTTTCATTTAACCATATATATAATTGACACTTATAATGAAGGTTGTAAATGATCTTTAGAGTGACTTTAGAGGCGATTTAAGTTCTTGATTACTTGTTTTCAATGTAAAAATTAAGTGTAAATAAAAAGTTTGGATAAGAAAAGTTATACCAAGCACTTATATAGACATATGGGAATAAATCTTAAAGCTGTTTAATTATTGTGACATGTATGTAATCAATTTATAAGAATCTAAAACTCAGATTGCAATAATTTGAAACATTTAGAAGTGATATATTCATACAATCATATGGTTTGCTTTTTACTTACAGAAAAAGTCTTCTTCCTCCAAGGTGAGCGTTGTGGCCCACGGGCATTGCTTGTATAAATAAACCACTGCATTTTTTTCACCTGAACTCTTTGAATAAATTCTTTGAAAGTTCAATTATGACAGATCTATTAAGCATTTATTCATGCTCTAATTAATATCAGTGCACCCACCTTTTCAGTACTAAATTTCCATATCAATGCTGTTTACAGAGTAATAACTTAATTACAGAAACTCTGTGAGGTCATTGGAGTGTGATAACTTCATATCCCTGTGCATTGTACTATAGGGATTTAAGCATGCATCAGGACCCATTAATTTCATTTGCATCATGTTTCTCCTCTTTTCACTTTGATCTATAGTGTACTTAATCCAATATAGTTGTGCTTTGTATATTTTAATATCTACAGTTTGCAAATTCTGTGTAATATCAAAATTTGCCCCCAATGTTTGGAAAATTGCAATAAGGAAGTAATGATGAAGTTTTATCTTTGAATTCTTTTCATGCCACTTTGTTTAATGTGGTGTTACAATCTATTGATTGAAATTGTAATTGTGTCAAGTAAACATAGTGGCATATCATACAATATAACACTGAGCAGACTTTTCTGGAAGCATATGATTTACAGCAAGACCGCTTTCTACGCAAGTTGCATTTAAAAATACATTTCCTCTAAAAATTCATCATATATTAAATTTTGACAAGAAACTGTCATAAATGTTTACTGAGTTTTTGTTGGGCTGAGTAATTTGTTAGCTGTGACCTTAACAAAGCTGACATCTTAAGGTCGCTTCAATGACGAGCTATTTCTGTCATCTCCATATGCATGTTTCACATATAACTTTATTTTTGCTTTAAAGAGGAGTAACTCTGTTCTTAATTTAGCTTTTATAAAAAATGTTAACTAATATATCCAAACTAGCATAAAAGATTTGCAGCTCATCAGACTTTTTGTTTTAAATCATAACTTTGTTTAAGATTGCTGCAGATGGTGAAAGTTTTTGTTTCTTTAGCTAGAGCATATACGCAAGCAATTTTACCTCGAACAAATTTTACAGTACTTGAAATTTTCTTATTCACATGATTATATAAGTGACACTCGCATTATAATTTTACCTGAAATAATTTGTTAAACTCACATAAAGTTGATTCCACCTTTCATGCATTTGACACAATATTTTAAGCATTGGCCTAGCACAAAAAAAAATCATGTGAAAACTGTATGAATCTCTTCTCACATGATAATATTCATATACAGTCCTGTGTGTAGCCTGAAGCCTGTTCAACAGAGCGAGAGAGCCCAAAATTTGTGCTGCAGGTATAGGGAATTTTGACGAGCACTCGCGAGCGCTCGCTCTGGTGAACAAGCCTCAGAGTTCATCATGATGTTCCAGCTACAAAATTGAAGAGACAATTCAGAGATATTTTGAATCCAATTGAATTTAGTTCAAGTTGATTTTCATAATCCCATAAGCCCCTACATGTAGAATCCTGGCATATATTGTATTTGTTTGCACTGCATCTAAAAGAACTTAATTGAACTTGTTCAAATTCAACATTTACTCAGAAAGTGACCTGGGATCATGATAGAATGCATAAAATTATGGATGACAATCTTGGATGCTTTGAATAGCATAATGAATTTCTTGACAGAGTTTTTTAACTAAAGTTTAACTTTTCGGAGACTGAAAAACTTCCCTTGATGAGGAAGACCTCTAGTTGATGCTGCAGTCCTTGCAGTGCTCATACTATGTAGATATACCCAGAACTTGACAGAAAATCATCCTGGGACCTTAAGAGAAGAAGATAAAGTTGAATGCCTCCCCCCTTCCCCCCCCCCCAAAAATATGTATTATTTAATACATTTCAGATCTCATAAGAGTTATGTCTCTTTTGACTAAATCTCTTTTCATGTATATCCCATATAATAAAATAATTAAAAGTTAAAAATAGAAATATTAATATCCTTAGTTATATTTATCAGGTCAAAGGTAAATGTTGAAAAGGTCAAGGTTATTGAGGTCAAATTTTATCAGTATGGAAATAGGTTCATTATTCATACAAACTGTGTAGCCATTGTCTGATGAGAGTTATTTTTTTTTATCAGAAACTGGGTTACATTGTTAAGTATATTCATGACGATCACATGTGCTAATTGAGCTTGCTCATGTTGTCAGATACTAATCTTATTTAAAAGGCCCTGTTTGACAGCCCTCATTGCCTATCTCAGGGTTACTTCTAAAAATTGAATTAGAAGGAAGAAATATAAAAGTAAAAGGGGGTCTGGGGGTCAAGTTTATAGCTAGATTGTGTTTGAAATGCAATTATAGCTGGGTAATTACGTCATTCTTAGTGGGGGAGTTCCCCACCCCTGGGTCTTAGAGACAACCCTGCTATCTTAACTTTTAATTAATAAGTTTCTTAATTTTTTACATTCAGCATTTTCTTTTATGAAGCCCCTGAACACTATAGCCTTAGGTAATTAAAATTTTGCTTTAGAGAGATCTTAATCTATTTTCTTTAATTTTGACTGACATTGCATGAACCCATGCACTTAAAACCAACCTTGCTTAGACAGAATAAGACAAGTCATTCTTAGATTGAACAGTTTAATAAAGTAATGATAGTAATCAATAAATTTTAGAGTTATCCCTCTTATCTAGAGCCAATGAACCTTAAACTAATAATGATTATCCTTTATAAAGCCCTTGTCAGGGAATATTAGCTAGTGCATATACAGATTGGTATCATGGCAGAAACACAGCATGTCATACATTTTTAAAGCACTGAATGCTAAGCTATTTAACAGTGAACATTTTTTTTTACCCAGTTATGAATATTGCTATTTCATGCTTATAATTTTGGAGACATTGTTTATGAGTGCCTCACGTGGAATGATATTACAGAATTGCTGCCTTTTGCATAATTTTTAGAAATGTGAAGCATTACACGGAATATCAATATTTAATGTTTTAATTATACCATAGAGCCAGCATTAAAAAATTGATCATGTGTTAAGTGATGTGTCAATATATCATAACAGGAATGTGAAAAATCTATAACAAATTGATGTTATGATTTATTTGTAAAATGAAAATTATGTCATCAGCGTATGCTTTTAATTAATAGCTTAATTGAAATTTCTGGTAACATCATTGCAGGTTTACATAGAATATGTGTAACTGTGCAGTACTTTTCTGTAGTAAATTTAGGTACTAATTGGGCTGCATGTACAGAATTATGTAAACCATATACATACATCTTTTTATGACTGCATGATTACGCTCACGTTTATGGGTATAATTAATCAAAGTACTGAAAGCACTGAGAAGCGCTAAGCTGTCGTCCCTACATGAGCAAAAAATTAATTGCATTATACATGTATCATTATGAATGAATTTGAAAGTTTACATACGTCATATATATAGCCAAGATTTTGTATTTTTGTATAGATTGAACTACAAACAATATCCAGGACTGCGTTCAATAACGGAGATGCGTGGATTGCCGCTAAGTTATAGATATCTAGGTCTATTGAATGAAAGGCTAGCCTAGCCTCTAGTTCATTGATTTGAAGTTTAAATTATCAACAGATGAATAACTTCACTGACATGATTTTGTAATTTCATGCCGAAATATAAGTGTTAAAATTCATAATAACTTATCAAACGAACGAAATATCATTAAATATTTAGTGGAAAATATAGAAAGTTTTCTTATTTTATTGGAGAGAAAACAAAATATCCCTTCCAAAATGAGGAATAAATTTCTATAAGGGCTTTGTTATGAGATAAAAGTACTTTTATCTCATAACAATATCATGCATAAAAAATGAATTATATTGCATAAAAGTTAATGTTTACACAGGTAAACACTTCGCGTACGATTTAATATATTCAATATACAGGTAAATACATTACCTTGTCCCTAAGAACATCGATAGTTTACATTTTTTTTTTTATTTCTTACAGATATGATTTGCATGTATTATTGATTAATTTTGATCAAAAAAATTAAGAAATTAGTATTATGATAGAATGCTGGATAGGATTTTACAATTCTTGTTCGATAAATTTTCTTATATGGCGCACTGAATGACTTGCAACTTTGAAATAAATTTACTTGCTTATGAAAAGGCACGAAACTATAAACACGATAGGATAAACGGAAAAACTGTTAAAATTGAACAATAAGCCTGATAGGATTAACGCACGATAGGATAGGATTAACGCACGATAGAACAGTATACACGCACGATATGATAGCATTAACACACGATAGAACAGTATTCACGCACGATACAATAGGATTGATACACGATACGATACAATAGGATTGTAAAAAATAACGTTGCGGATACAGTAACTACTAGTGCAATAACAGAAGAAAACAATTCAACTTTATATGAAATAAAAGACTGACTAGTGTAAAATTTCATGCAACAGAATTTGTCATTGTCATATGCAAGGAGTAGCTTCAGAATTTGCGTTAAATCATAACACTATAGTCGTTCCACATGTGCAATGTAAACAAATAACTGAAAAGTTTTTATGCCTGTACCATACACTTAAAACCAATCTTTTTTCTTCCGACAGTTTATTTGCAGTTGTAGTTGCAGTTGCAGTTTATTTCCTTATGAAATGCTTTACTGTTGATCGATTTTATATTCTAAAAATTTGAAAGTCTGGAATTCTGTTCATATCTCCCAATAGTACTTGTACTTCTTTTGAAATACATTAAACACTATGCTATCCATCTTGTATTGTCAGTTCTGTTCTAGGAATTATTTTGCCTTTTTACCGACATCACAGCCTGTGTACTTATGTATGAAACTTCTTTGCAACATGCTGTTTACAAAACTATGTATGCTCTTTGACCTTTTAATGCACTGACAAATATTTTTATTTTAAATCGTTGATACCGCAGCCGAGTACTTCTCTGCATTCTATTATTAGACATCGGGTCATCAGATTATTTTAGATGATTATAGGTGGCACTTATTCGGAAGTGACATCCTCGAAAAGCAATGCCAATAAGTGCTTTGCGTACTGTGTACGCTTAGCGCTTAAAAAGGAAAATGTTGATAGGTATATTGATGACAACAATCATTTTGTATGTCCGTTAAAGACATCAGAGCTGATTAAATAATGTTTAGCTAATACGGTTAATTCAAAAGATTACGTAGTGCAGTTATAGAGCTGATACAATTAAAATAGGTCTTATGTAATAAGTTAAATGACATAAACACTGCCTATTTTCTGCAATGATGTGGTATTTATAGAAAGCCCCAGTGGTCTTTATTGATCATCAAATCATAGTATTAAGATATTCTGATAAGCAAATGATCACATTATGTCAGGTTTAAAATACACGTTACGCAATCGGTGCTGTCTGAGAAATGGTGTTAAATACTCTACCTGTACTATTGTACAATTCTTGACGTGTTTTCTAATACACTAGACATGATTAATTATATTTATAGATTATTTATGGGGTGGGGGCATGCTAAGGGATTGCCAGAAAAACAACAGAACAACAGAGCCATCTCCAAAAACAAAAAACCAATAATGCATATTGGTACTTGTTTGCTAGAACTGTTTTTACCTGGCTTGTTAACTGTTTGTTTACGGGAACAACGTGCTTGCTAAAAATACTGAAAATCAGTATTGTATAGTGTGCATCATGTCGTTTAATCATTGTAAAGCCAATTGAGCTTGAAGGTCTAGAGGATTCCCTGCAATAACATAGTACAGTTAAAGTTCGGAATCTTAAACACTTGATATCTCAAATACAATGGATATGTACAGTAGAAGTGATATGTAAGTCCCAACCACTTATACTTTGAGTATTTTACCCTTGGTATCTCGAATATTCAGATATCTCGAAGTTTATAACCATGCTGTCCCATCTGATTCGAGATAATGAGGTATGACTGTATATCAATATGGCCCCTGAAATTGAAGGATTTCACAGAGGAAAAGGTGATACTTTTTGTTGTTGAGATTGCCTCTGGGGCCATACTTTGCTTAGATTAGGTCTAAATTTGAAGCCCTAGTCAAATTCATTGCCTCTGGGGCCATATTTTGACAAGAATAGATCTAAATTTGAAGCCATAAATAGAAAAAGAAGAGCTGCCCGTTTTGTTGCTGTAAGTTTAATAACTTACAGATTGACACTTAATTTAGCTTTGATTTTTTGCTTTGGTCAAGTATTTGGTGTACTGCTATGAAAGGTTTCCAGGAGAGATAAGTGGTTTAAAAAGAGAGAAAGAAAGAGTTTGCACTATAGAGAAAGGAGAGAACAGATGGAGTCAGAGTTCCATTTTTTTCGTGTATCACAAAATTTGCAAAAATGGTGAAAATGTGAAACATCTTTATATGTGTCAGACATTTTTTGCAATTTAAAAAGTTTCTTCAATAGCAAACAATACCGAATAAAATGTCAGCGTATTGAATATTTTGCAGTGTAAAAGTGATTGCAAAAATAGCAAAAATTAGATCATTGCGAAGATTACCGGATATACGGTGAGATGTTGAATATAATAGTTTGGAAAACACTATTGTAAACTGTCATAAACTTTCGCTGTGCATACATCTATGACATGGAGAGTAGGTTTTATGGTTACTCATCTTGAACATCTGTCTTTATATGATTCTTTTGCTTTAATTTTAAGTTTTCTATCACCTTGCAACCAAACTGCTGCTGTAATCTTCAGCTCTAGAAAAAGAAGATTTTAAAAATTCTATGTATTGTATATTTCTTGACATCAGTAGAGAAGTCATGACACTATTCAAGGGATCTGAGGTGCAAAAACTAATTGTGGCTTCTTGAATTTTATTTAAGCAAATTATAAGTGTTTTCACATTAAAAGGCCCAAATAATTATAAAAATGGTAGAGATCTTGGAAACCCAAGTCTTAAGTGTGAAGCATTGATTTGACCATTTATAAATACTCTTGTGTGGCTTCTCATAAATTTTTTGTGAAAGATTTATGGTAAATCCATACATATTCTCAACCTTGAATGGATCGGCAGAATTGAATTGTATGGATTTTGCTCCAATTTGGACTGAAACGGTCTGATAAGAAATTATTGGATTTTTCGAGGGGTTGGTTGTGTTGCTTTGCTGTATTATGTTGTTGCTTGGGAGAACTTCCGTTAAACTAAAGGAATCGACACACAACAGGATATATGTACTTAAAGCTGTATTGAATCTCTGAGAAAATTGCACAGATCAAAACTGCTTCTTGTTCGAGCGATTAATATTTTATCTACTATTGGGGAGTAAATATCGAATTGGTCAACAAACTCTTTGCAAACTACGGGGTTTTTTTCCCTCTAAAACTTCAGTTGGTCCATGTCAGTGGAAAAAGAAATTGAAGGAAAAGGTCACAATGCCAAGACAATTGCCACATTTTTTGTCAAATTGGTCAAAACGCAACTATATTCTACCATCTCTCAGATCATTCATAATGAACAAACTCATTATATGCCTGTTAGTGCAGTTTTAACTTTCACAATTCTTTTAAATTTTCATTATAAAATCTATTAGTTGATTGGAAAACAAAGACAAATAGATTTTCATTCTGATGAAAGCTGTCCTATTAGGACTCGAGGATCAATGATTTTTTTGTACTGTATCAGAGATAGATTGAATTTGCAGTGTATGTTTTAGGCTGGCTATACTAAATGGTAGACTGCCATGCAATCTTTATGTAATAGATGATTTTGCACACATATAAACCATTTACAGCAGTGATGAAATAGGAGTTTAACCGATATATATTGAAAGAATTAAGGAAAAACCAGCAAGATGACCGAAAAACCTCATTATTGAGAATATTAAAGAAGCACCCCAAAAAAATCATTTTTGAATACTGAGTTAAAGGTGGTAGATCTTTGGGTTTATTATGTACTGCATGGAAAAGCTGTGAGGGAGGTCGTTTTTTTATTCCCATTTTCTGCAAAGTTTGAATAAATTCAATGTCTTTGGTGAGCGACAAAAAATGGTGTCTTCAATAAACTCGAAAAGTGTTTACTTAGAACTACAATTTGAAGAGAATTCAATACGTTTGGAAACTTTAATAGAGAAAATTCTTTGCCCAGGATTATATTTTTGGACGGTTTTACAAAATGGAACAATGATTTCTATATACAGTGTGTGCAAGTATTGGCAAGGAACGCCTTCGTGCATTTATAGATCTATAGCTATTATAGGATCCTGTATAGCACAGCCATGGGTCGATTGCTTAGTGAACCTCCACCACGCAGTTCAAAAAAGAAAAAAAAACCTATAGTGTGTATTGACAGCTGACAACTTGAAGCCTCTTTCAATGCCTTTGCCCTGAATAGATCTCGGTTATATGTAAAAAACCAACTATCAGTGGAAAAACGGGCTTGGAACTCTCTTTTTGCAACATTACACACCCTCCCGAAGCAGGTTAATTTTTTGCCTTTTATTATTAGGATTTCTGGTGCAGACAGCTGAGGATATATATGTGTTTTATACAAGAACCAGTTTATTAATAGAAGCCGTTAAAGACTTTGAAATGCGTGTTCAATAAGTGCTCAATAATCAATGGATTGAGAGGATAGGGCTTTTAGTTATTAGGGCCGAATATTACGATTTTTCATTCTCTTGACTCTCAAAATTCAAGCTGATCAAAGACGAGAGAATCGGGGAGAGGAGGGTACTTAATAAAGATTATTATGCCGTAAGATGCTGCAGTTGTTGTAGAGTGATTCTTTGTTATTGGATCAAGGTTTTACCATCATTGTGTTTGCAACTGCAGAATAACCTTCACGATTTTTAAAGTGAACCAGAAAAAAGGTTGAATTCATTTTTGGATTTCCACCTGGACTGTGATGCACTAGAGCATTTATTGCATAACATTGCAAATGATGGCTAATTTTTTCCTTGGCTGGCTTTTGTAAACAAACCAGTTGAAATATTTACACCCTTGTTTTCAATTGGCTTCTGTCAATACAAGTGGTTGATTATGCAAACTATGCACCATTACGAGGGCTGCAGTGATAATTATTAGGCTTGCAAACTTGAACAATATTTCTGATGCAGAAGTAGAATTATTTTAAATTAGGAAGGAAGTGTGTAACATTCTGTAATATACTGTTGGATTTAACTGACAGGAGTTTGATATTACATCAACAAGAAAGGCAAATAATGTATTGTGTGAAGTAGGTGTTTGTATTGATAACCAAACCTGGATATTGGATGCAAGGTGTTATAGGGAGATTACACCCTTAGTCGCTGCAAAACTCCTGTCACATAATATATAAAAGAGGAGACAGACACGAGGAATTCAACACTGTGCTTTGACTTGGCTGTTGTACCAGTATCTGTGCATTAGGAATTCCGTCAACATGGATGGTGTGTTCTACATCGGAATGAATGATATGTAATGTATTGAAGTTTTTAATCTGGATATACTATTGTTGACAAAAATTTGAAATTGATTTTTTTTTAGTTGGGGGTCATAAATTTAGACCGTATTGAAGAGATTCTAAACATATTTGTTGATAAAGCTGGTCTCTCGGCCCTGTACAGAAGTTGTATATAGAGACTAGAGTGCAAAGGATTTATAGATAAAACGTAGTATCTAGAGCTGGATTTTATCGGAAGACGTTCTACACTATTAGCTGTCGGATCCAATTACGTTGGATATAAACTTTAATTGTTTGGGTCCTTCAGGCCCCGGTAAACTTTTAAACTGCCAAAAATTAACCCGCATTTTACGCCAGATTTAATTAGTTGGGCATTAGGTATTACCTTGTCCTTCCAAAATCAATTATTAATAGTTTTGCCTCGGAACATTCGGTTTGCTGTTTTTTAACGCAAGGGATCTTAAAGCTGGAATTACAGACCAGAGAAAAAAAACAACCCTTTTCTCTGTGTGTTGAATGAGGAGATTTAAAACTTTACAAATTTGACAGTTTGTGTTGTAAACGTAACTGCATCATCAAAAAGAATTGATCAGAAATGTAGGTCAAGAGGGCCCTATATTTAAGTGCAGTATTACAATGTACTCTAGATCAGAGAGATATATTGCTGAACAGTAATTTATTGGTCAGAGGCTACTCTGCATATAAGAATTATATTGTGGAAACCAAGGAAAAGTCTAACACGGGTATTCATTGGGCATTGTAGAATGTGAAAATCTGAATTATATTACCCACAGGAAAAGAATCCCGTCTGGAGCTGTTTAAACCAGATACAGGATGTATAATATTGCACGTGTGTAGTGATAAATTGCGAAAGAGATCTTTTTTTTTTTTTTCTAACCTCTCCGAACCAAGTGTGGATTAATTATTGTTGTTCAGAAAATCTTGTGCAATGAAGAAATTTTTTGGAGGGAAGGATAACAAAACCCGCCCAAGGCGGATGTCCCTACAGGTGATTCCTGATAACCACGAGGTCATCCACTTCAGGGACGATGACCTTGATGATAACGCTGTGATGAAGATGATTCAGAAGCAGAGGAAGAGGAGGGGCTCCCTCCCTGGTCCTCCTCCTAACCTTGGACCCAATGCAAAGGTAGGTCAAGGTTATGCTTCTCACAAACTGTCGACCAAGGATAGCCCGCTCCCCAATCCAGTAAAAGTTTGACCATGACCTTTTCAAGTCTTAGGTTCCTGATATACACCCCCATTCCCCTAAACGTTTGACCACTTTCACAAAGGTTTACACCCTTCTGTTCCCCCTAAAGGATTGACCCTGACCCTTGCATATGTCTTAAAGCTATCTGGACTACAAGTCTTAGGTTTATAGATGTCCTTCTGTTCCCTCTAGTAGGTTGAGCATGACCCTTGCAAGTCTTGAAACTATTTGGATGTTGATATGTTCTATATATTGTATCAGAGTTATTTTTGTCACTTTTTACTGTCCTAACATATTATATATATAATGTATATATATATCTGATAAATTAAAAATACAATAGACCCGATGTTTGCATGTTTAAGGGTTTTACTCATTTAATTCCTCCCTCTCCCATCTATTAGCAGCATCTTTCCTGAACTTCGAATCTTGTATGTGGGTCTCGCCAAATACAGGATTTGACCCTGACCTTCAGTTCTTTATATCCTGAAGTTTGAGTGTTTGAACTCAGTGACATATTCTCTACTCTTTGTCTCTTTATTGCACCTATTTATCTCTCAAGGTTCTGGCTTCTCCTTGCTATAGTCCTGTACATAACAGGATGTCTAGAGTGCATCCTTTTGAATCTTAACACAAGAGAAAATGGTAAAAAAAAGTTAAAACTGAGGAAGTTGCAAAATTGCAAGTTGTCTGAAGCCAGAAATTTTAATTGTATTTGAGTCTGATTTAAAATAAGGATAATTACTCGTACATCTATTTATTGATTTCAATTTTTGTCGAGTTTTGCACAGCCCCAAGAGAAAAATTTTGATAAGATATTTAATATCATATTCATGAATCACGTTACCCATTTATTTTTACCATAAAGTGTCATGAACAAATTTTTGCAAGCACAGATTTATAGAACCACACATGATCAGTCAATATGACACACAATCAGGTTCTGTTTTCTGGACACTTGGTCAAAATCCAATAACGCGAATATTATTTATGCTTGTAATGTTATAATAAATGTAATATTGTGCATTATAATGTTGTTGTCAGAACCCTGTACATTCCAATTATTATTAAGTTGTGCATGCTGCTAGCAGCATTAACACTCTGTCCGATTAAGAGAGCTGAATGGCTATTTCCATTTTTAGACTAAATTAATCTCCTTGAGATAAAGAGCTCTGTTTAATTACATGTACATGTATATAGGAAAGTATTGAAAATATGAAGCCAAAACGTTTGGTTTTTTTAACTGAATGATAAGTTATTGCTAAAAATATGTTTAAGGTAGATTGGATAGCTAATTTGTTGACCATCCAGCCTCCTTAACATTGGAAAAAGTACAATAGATGTGTCCAATTGTCCATGTATTTGGTACATTGTTTACATTGCACAATCATCCAACAGCTACAAGGATGCTGACCTTGAAACTTGGATTAAGATAAGTGGGAGAGCCACTTTAACCCCTAGGAGTCCCTTAAGTGGCCAACAATGCGGTAATAAGTGATGTACAATATTTAGATCACCCCACTGTTCATTATGATGAAGCCTGCGGTTTTTAAAAGCTTGTACTAAATTTTTATTTTTTACTGCAGAAAGGTCGCTCTTGGGAGGTACTCATTTAGGGAGGTGTCAGCTAGGAGTTATTTTTTATTTCTCTTGGGGGAGGTCTCATTGGATCTGTTGTATTGCCCAGCCTCTCTGATAGCTCTAAGATGTTGGGGGGGATGTTCTTAGAGTTCTGTAATTCAAATGTAAATTTTAGACTCAACACAGAAAATTCAAATAGGTACCTATACACATTTTCTTTCATTTAATATACATATAAATTAGTACATCCACTAGAGGCGTGTTCAACAGAGTGGTTGCTCGCAAGCGCTCGCCGAAATTAATTCCCTATACCTGCAACGCAAATTTTGGCGAGCGCGCTCACGTCTGAGCACTCGCTCTGCTGAACACACCTCAGGTTTGCATTGGTTAGGTTTATAATGAATATTAGAGAGCTCGATATTAATAAAGATGGGAGGGGGTGTTTTCTTAAACTGGAACTTTGATTATTGAATTATTTCAGTTACAGTTAGATATGCCTTAGGTGACATTAATTATGACCATGTTTCTGGACCATCTAACTCACCAAATATTTTCTTTTGAAATGTGGAAAGTTTTGTATATACACCATTTTAAAGTCTATTATGACCAAATAATCGAACCAAAGTTTTCCATTTTAACTTTTAATATTGTGCTGAATGATCTGATATTTAGATAAACCGTGCATGCATTGAAGTTTTAAACATTTGCATGCATTCAACCGATCCATTGTGATTGTCATAATGATAAACAGACCGACTTCGTAAGGAGGGCATGTGTATAGAGGTCAAAATTGAGATGTGTGTCTGACTTTCTCTTTGACAAATTTAAGGTGGTATGGGACACCTCCATATTGTGACTTACTTCATATCCAACAATAAAATCAAGCACAGTTTCCTAATTTTTATTTCCCTGCTGGGGCTTTTATAGTTTTTACCTTTCCAAAAAATTTGAGAACATATTTTTTGGTTAAATATAGTAAAATTAGAAAATTCTAAACTGGTGAAAGTACATGTATTTGGATTATTATGTACTTTTATCCACATTAATATTGACAGGTGTCCCATACCTCCTTAGGAATATTTATTGTTAGAAAAAATAATATGTTTTGAAATTATACAGATTCTCTCAACATTCAAATTCTTTTAAGATATCTAGAGCCATAATTTATTGGTTGATAAAATCTTGATCATTTAGTTGTTGATAAAAAAAATATTTTTACTTTATTATTCTATTTGTCTCCTAAGTCTGCATATTTAATAAACATGCATTTTGAAAGCTTCATGCATATGTTTATCATCAATATTATACATGCATTATCTATTATCCATTTGAGATACAGCTAAGATATTTTTCCTTCAGATTATTGTATAATGGCACAGATTTATTTTATCCAAGATATGAACATTATCTTTATATATATACAGATACTATAGGGCATTCGGCAGTCAATCGCTTATAGACCATTCTGATAATAATTCAAGAGTGATACCTGCATACGAACATCACAGGGAGGCTTCAATAGATGTGCTTTCTGTCTGCAATTATTTACTGACATCCTCAGTTTTTGCAAGATTTTATTTTCTCATGGTATAAAAAAAATTCCAATCATAATGTGATCTGTGCAGACTACCAGTATTAAAATTTGTATTTTTCAAACATGTTTACTTCTTTTTGAAGATTTAAAGATATTTATGCATAATTGACAGTTTAAATGAAATTGGGGAGGAAGATGATATACTGAATTTTGCAACATTCATTCACTAATACCTGGCAAAAATTCAGCCAATTGTCTTTAGTATGACTGTGCTTTGTATTGTTCACTCCAGATCATGGGCTTAGTGTATCAGTTGAACTTTTTTTGTGATATTTTAGTCGTATATCAAAATTAGGCCTGGTCTTGCTCCAAAGGTGTAAATACTATGACGTTTTGGGTTGAATTGAATTTGATATGCATGAATGTTTTCGCTAAATTGTGTTTTGCAAGCAGAATCAACTATCTGTACATTCAATGAACAATACGGGTTCTCGCAGATCAATAAGTTTTTTGTTTCTCTGGTATCCTGAATTCAAATGTTGTGTGTACCATATTTCCCGTTTGATTTACAGTAATGCGTGGATTATCACACTGGGGTTTGCGTGTATTGAATGGAATAATGTTGGGTACGTGAGCAGAGCTAATTAATGAAACAGATCAAAACAGACCCACAATGCCTGGAGTCATATGAACAACAATATAAAAAAAGAAGATGGAAATACTTCCATGAGGTTTAGCAAGGCATCAAATGACTTCTGACAATTTCTAACATTTCTTAGAGATTCATCAAATTGTCTATCACACAGACACTGTCAGATCTAGACAGAGAATATACCAAGGATTAAGATTTCTTACATTGAGGCTCTCTGAGTACAAGGATATTTGATGCAGATTTCAGCAGACAAAACAGTCACTCATGAAGATGTATTAATAAACATCTGCTATGCACATACAGACATTTTTCCAGAGGAGTGCCAAAAATTCCAAACTTAAAACCAATCCAAATTAAAAAAAAAAAGTTTTAAATCAAATACCTTATATTATTATTAGAATTGTGATAAGTTATTGCAATATTACATTAAATGTTAAATGGGAATATAATGAAGATCATAATTAGCAATGAATCTATTAAAGAGTGGATAAGGGTTGTCTTGTCTGAATTTTCTTTGAATTTTGAAGGCGGTCCTTTAATTAAAGATTATAAATATTAGGCAACACTCTAATGACTCTATACATAGTGGCATAGTGTTTCACAAACCACATTTGAATTGTTTTATATTTTTATAGAAATTCAGAAGAACTGATCATGTCAAGGTCCCAATTGAATCTTATAAAATGTATTCTGCCAGACTGCCAAAAAGCTATCTAAATGGAGCCAATGGGAATTAAATTATAGCTAGAAATTTCATTAAGAATCTTTTTCACTTCAGGACGACATGGACAAGCTTTATAAGAAACTACAAATATAGGTCTTCAAATAAAAGACCTGGTTCGACAAGGACAAATTTTCAGGTTAAAATTGGAGTCTCTGATTTTGCGTTGTCAAAGCACCAATTGTCTCTTAACCTCTGTTCATAAATACTACATACTGGTAATTACTTTTATATAAGATGGAAGAATTATCCAAGTTTAACTGTGAACTACAAACAGTCCCCTTCAACATCGGATGGTGCGATGAAGCCTTTAGAATTTTGTTTATTCTTCTTTGCAAGATATCTTCTGCCTTTACAAAAGTTTCTTTTAGAGCCAAATTCTATGCACAGCAAAATCAATAGAAACCAATATAAATAGTAGGTCATCTATAAAACTGGTAGAGAAAACAATCACTGAATCTAGATGTACTGATCAAATGATATTTTGTGTACCGGTATGGACTAGCTAAATTAGAATCGATAAAGTGTGTGATACTTTTGACAAATTCAAGGGGAGGTACAAGAAACTCAATAAAATCTTTTATAAATACATGTATTTGTTTAAAAAATTGTTTATTTTAATTGTTGATCCTATTCAGGTGAAATTTTTCCTACTTTTTACCATGGTATCTGCACCATTTATACCTCGACCCTGTACCTAACTGATATTTATTCATCTCTCTCTCTCCTTCTCTCTCTCTCTTACTTTAAATCCCAAGTCTGTTTTTCTGGAATATTTATATTAAGACTATTGATTCCGTACAATCGAACTGTCACAAATTGGCTGAGGTTATGTTAGATGTAGAGCCATTTTTTGGCTGCTCTTTTGAACATAAACAATACTGCGATGAATATTTTGGGAAACAGTCGGCAAACTGTTTACCAGTTGGTTCACGTTATTTTGGCTTCCTATGGATTCCATTGTCTAAATATCTCGGTCATTTCAGCCATAACTGATGTATCAATTAATTTTGTTGTGACTCAACAAGATTGCATGCTGAGATTATCACTAATTCGGGGTCTGCCATGTGTAAATAATATGAACTTCTTAGTATATATATTTTTAAACTTTAAATACTACTGGTATGCATATAAGTGCCAGCTAGGAGACCTTTTCATACTAAGTGTGTGTCTCATCCAATAAGTTTATTCATGGTCGCCATTATTTCAGACAGTATTTGGATTAGACTTACAATTCTTGTAGTGAAATGTATTTTAATGTCAGCTGTTGGAGATTTTGGACTTTTTTGATCGTGCTTTCTTGATATTTTGGATACGGAATCTAAATTAATCAACTTCCCCTTTAGGAGTTGTTGGATTATTACAGTTTTCCTGTTACATGTATTGTACATAGCCTAGATGACTTTGACATTGAAGATTTTGTGTTTTAGTTGTAATTTTACATTCAGTAGGATCTTAAATAACATCATTATCTTATGCATGTAGTTTAATGAAACACAAGACTCCATAGGTCCTTTCAATTTATAGGTAAATTGCAATGTAACCCTTTGGAAAACTCTGTAAAGTTCCAGGTTCTTAAAGCCATGGGAACAGGAAGGAATTGAATATTTGCTATAGCAGGTTGGCTATTGGTTCTTAAGTAAAACTCTGTCCTCTTTGAATTGTATTTCTGTGTTCATACGTCCATGATATAGTTGAAATTGAAGCAGCTACAGGGTAGAATTAGACCTCAATACATAATTTACCCGTAGTACATTTTATGAATTGTTTACCATTGGTGAATAGGTTTTAATCCCAGGGTTTGGGAATGCATCTTCGCTAGCCAATGGTTTCCAATAGTCACTGCATTCCTCATTTGAGAAAGGTATCGGAAATCCTTGGCTAGGGCAGAGATGTTGGGAATGATGTTACTGTATTTGATATACACCAGCCTGAGATTGATGGAGTGAGTTCTAAAATCTCCTGGGTCAGCCACCGTAAAGTTGATTATAGAATTATGGTCCCTTGTTTCTCAGAGACAACAGTAAATCTTCTAACTAAAGAAATGCCATTGGTTTGTTAGGGGTAATAATGTTTAGAGAAGGCTAATTTAAATTGATAGAAGTACGAATTTTAACAGCTTTACCAATGGATGTAGAGAATTTTTAGCGAAAGAAAAAGAACATTTTATTTATGAGTTGCTGAATTATTTCTTTGAATTGTTTTACAATCCATCTAGAATGAATTACACCATAATATCAATGGAGATTTATCCTTTTTTCAGAGATTGGGGCTATTGAATATTGAACATTAGAAAATTTGAATTATTAAGGGTATTTTATATGCAGTTATGATGGAACATGCTACTGGTATTGATTTGGCTTATCACCATGTAATTAAGTTTTAACTGCCTACCACTCTGCAGTATTTGTTGTCTTTTGACAGACACCTTTCTACTAGCTATATCACTTGGCCACAAAGCTTATTTCCTGCAGTTGTGGATCACAGTACGTTTTGGAGTTGAATGGCCGGACATGTGCACTAGCTGTTGGGTACTATACAAGTTTTAATGCATATATGTATTGTGCGCATGATGTACAGGTTTCTTTGTTACGCTGTCAACTGGTTTTTTTAAAAAAGATCATTGATCAGGGAACCATCTAATGCTGGCATTCACAATAAGGTTGCTTCTTTTTTGTTGATGGATTAAGGGAGAAGCAATTAGAGGATATTATAGGATCTAAGAGAAGCAGTTGGATTGAAGAAGAGCATATATATTGTGAAGACATGCAAGCTATTTATTAATTGTTATTTTGCTTCTAAAGGGTTTTTATTCATATAAATCTGGAAGATTTGTGTTATTTCAGTGAGCATATTGGGATCTGAGAGAAGGGTTTGGATTGAAGACAAGCACATTGTTATTTTGCTGCAAAGAGGTTATTATTTTTAAATCTGGAAGATTTGTGATATTTCAGTGAGGTCAGTTAAACAAGTTACAGTTGTGGCCATTTGTTGAGAGAGAAACTTAGTATGGTTGTTATATTCTACACGGCAGTTCAATGGCCAACACAATGTGGAGGTCGAACAGAAGAGGCAGTGATCGAGGGAGATTATAAGGATTTTGTTCCGTTGGTTTGATATGGAATTGTATTCAGCAGTACTAGCCAGCAGTTTCAAAAGTTCAGGTTGTTGAACAGTTGGTCAGATAGGAACCTAGAGGTTGCATGTCAACACCTTCAATATTTCTTTGCAACATTTTTTTAAATTTTTGCCAAATGTTTTAAGATTTGTTTTAAAGAACGACTTTGTAATGTAGCTGTATGAAATGCATTAAGCCTCCCTGTTATATAAGCAATTAACTCAAATGATCTATAACTGGAATTTTATTGGCTTGGATACAAAATTGTCAAAGTTAGACAAGTTAATTCCTAAAATTTGAAACAACTGTCAAGCTCCTTTAAAATATTTCAGTTGAAAAATTAATGCAAACAGTTTTTCTGTTCTATATTATTAGATAACGTTATGAATTGGTTGATCTATTTGATCATGTAGTAGTGTAACTGTGTTACAGTAACTACATCTATGTAATAACAAAGAATAGGAGAGGGTAGACTCCTCACTTATAAAAAGTTATTTTCAAAATTTCATTTAATTTGGCCATTGTAAAATTAGTTACTATACTTCATACTATGCTTCATTCAATTAATAAATATTTTATTAATTAGATGCATTGTTTCTAAGATCACAGCGAGAGTCCAAGCTATTACGTGTACTAGTAAACTTTTGGATAACCTCCCGATTTGACTCTTTTGTAATTTTCTAAAGGCCTTCAGACAAGAGTTCTATATCATAGCAATAATTCGGTAAACTGTAGATTCCTTATTTTCTGCGAGTACTTAATTCTGCGATTCCCCTGTTTTATATCGAATCGTGAGAATAAAAAATCACAAACACAGAAATTGTTATACCGTTACTTATTTCTTATAGTTATTAACTCTCGGAAAATAAAAGCGAGATTTTAAAATCCGCGAAAGGTGCTTCGCGCGATTTTACGCAGATTTTAATTCCTCGCGTTTATATAATTAGGAATCTACAGTATGCATCTATACCCTTCTGTTGAAGTAAAAACTGGAATGTTAACTCATATCATGTGTTTTAATGGTCAGTGAACTTGTTGATAAAGGTTGTGGTGCCAAATTATGTGTGCGTAATAATCCTAAACCTGCGTGTGCTATATGAGCTATACTACAGGTTAATGAATGTATACAGAGACTAATTAAGGAGAATTGCTGTAGTAAAGTTCAGCCCTAGAATTCTCTGTCTTCTTAGTAGGATAGAGCAAGTGTTTCATGTTGTCTTAGAAGTACGCTACAGTTTTTAATATCAATTAGTCTTGGTTAATAATTGATGCAACATGGATTTTGTAAAGTGCAGCATTATTAGCTTGGGGTTCTACATGGGAACAATTATGTGGAAATGTTCAACTCTTCTTCTTTTCATTGTTGGTTTTTAGTTGTTCTAAATATATATCTGAGAGTGATGTGTATTTTAGATTTTGCCCATTGACTTTTGTGAATATATGTTCATTCAGGAGGTATTTATGGTTTGGAATTCATTGTTTGTTTGTTAAGTTTTTAGGATCAAACTCATGGCCTGGGACTGTTTTCAACATGTTTGTAATCATAGGTTTTCTGATGAAAGAATCGTTGCCTGCAAAACAGTGGGCTGTTTTATTGTTGTCTATGAAAGAAATTCCTCCAGTTCCTCTCGATCAGTATTGAATTGTTCAATCACAGCGGGCTAGAACGTGATTGCTAACACTATACAATCTAAAGGATGCAGGATTATTGGTCAAATAGTAATTATAAACTATTACCAAATTTAAGGAGGAGATTCAGGCAATAGGTGTATTCAAAATTATTAAAATAATGGAGGAAGTTGGTAGTCTGCTGTTATGAATTACATCAACGCATCGATAAGGCGATTTCTGGAGAGAGAGAAAAAAAGGAAGTTATTAGTATAGTAAACACTTGGATGTAAAGGAGGATAGGTCTTATAAAGCTGTTGAATTTGTAGAGTGGGATATTGTATATACACAGGGAGCATGTGAAGAGACTGCGATTCTTTTTAAATTGTATATAGCGGGATATATCATATTCTAAGGGAGTATTATATATAGAGACTGTGATTTGTTGAATTGTTTAGTAAGATATCTATATCATAGATACATAGGGAGTATGAGAGATACAGTGATTTTTGGAATTGTATTGTGTGGGATATATCATATATACAGGGAGTTATGAACGACTTGGTAATTTTTTGAATTGTATATTTATATGGGATATGTATCATATAGACACAGAGAGTATGAGAGACTCAGTAATTTTTTTGAATTGTATAGTATGTGGGATAGTGGGAGATATCAGTTACTCCTGGAGTATGGTAGGTTCTGTGGTTGTTGGGGTGTGCTGTGAGTGACAGATTACATACTGTAACCTGACAGAGACAAGGAATTCCTCTCTCTGTCTTCTCTCTATCCATGGCTCCCATGATCTTCTCGGCCATCTTCTGAATTTTTGTCCAAGAGCACGGATTGCCAGCTTCAGTGTTTGTATGTAATGTATATATGTGTACTGTTGTTTTCTGCTGAGGAGCTGGTATATTTTCATTTTTATCTCGATCTTATAATTAGTTTATCCCTTTCATATTGTTTGATGGCTGATGGTTTCTTAGATTCTGTGTGTTGGAAATGGATAAAAGAGTGGGAGGGGAAAAAATAGCTGCAGTTTTCCTTCATGGTGTCTCTGGCAACAGCTTTAAAAGTGCAGAGAGATTTTTAGTGTTGGCTGACAGTGTTCTGTGCATTGGAATACATATAGATCTGTTACATTCTTTCTGTGACTGATTATGATGCTAAAAAGTGTTCTTCATTATATAGTTTGGTTATCTGAGGTAAAAGTTGAGGAGTTTTGTTAGAGCCTACATATGTATGAGTTATTTTCAAAGGGATCTATCATATAGGGGAAATCCTTTACTTGTATATGTATAATGATTTGATTTGGATGCTGGTAGCTTTTCAATCTGAAACTCCAGATATTTGTGCAGAGACATTCTTTATCATCTTGGTGAGCATTATAATGCTTTTGGATTAAGATGGCTATATCAAGATAGAAGGAGTTAAGTTGGTTTTCATTTTTAAGGATTACAGATATGCTATTGTAGGGCTAGATAACACACTGTGAGATTATGACACAAGGAGAGGTCCTCTCTTAGTTTAAGTGTCACATTAACCATTGTTAAAGTACTTTCACTAGACGGTGGTATTTATATATACAGGACTTGGCTACTTTTTGTTATCTTTATCATTCAGTTTTCAGCTTGGATTATTCTTTTTAAACATTTTGAAGATTCAGATGAAAGATTATATGTTAGCTCATCTATTTGTGCATATTTGGGTACAATTGCTGTGAAATATTTAGGAGCTGAGTTAATTTACTAGTTAGGTGCTTTATATGTTGTTGTTCTTTAGGTTGTTGATCTTGAGCAGATGCTATACTAAGCCCATCGTGAGTTTTTATCTATTTATCATTGATTTTTAACTGCTGATCTTTTATTATAGTCAATTTCAACTTATTATGCTGGAAGATAATTAAAATGGGTTTCATTTCTTTGTATAGACTTTTGGAGTAATAAATCAGGCTTAATGTATTGTTATTAATAGGGGAATTTTTCTTTTAGGTTGGATTAGATAGATTCGACTTTAATACTTTAAATTTCTCACCAAGTTCAAAAGTTAATTGTAAACAATTAAAAATGTCTTAAAATCTGGAATAACTTTAACCATCTCATATTGACACTGCAAGCCATTAATGTGGACAATGCAACTATGATTAACACGATGGAATATTCAGCAAGCTTTGAGTGCACGGTCAATTGGTAAATGTCAAATGTATTCCAATGTTAAGATTTCTATTTTAAAACCATTTTGTTCTCTGTGTGCATTATAGGGGTAGTTGTTCATTTTGCGAGTCTCGGTTGTATTTTAAGGTAGTTTTAAGGTAAGAGCTAGAACTTTAATTATTGATCAAAGATAAAAGGACACGAGAAGTATTTTTATACTGTTCATTTTTAAGATGAAGCCAGCAATTGGACCAGGAATTATGCTGTCTCTAAGGGATTAACTTTTTTCATATGGAACATTAGATTGTGGTAATTAAATCAGCTTCGGAATTTTCTTTGTTGTTTTATCATCAACTGATACTGACAATTTATTGTGTAGATAGCGTTATTCTAATGTATTTTGTGTATGTAGATATTTATTGAAAGATTGCAAGTCAAAATTGGGGCAATTCTCTGTACTTGACCAGCTTTCATCTAGTAGGTCATTTTCTGTGAAGTTCAAGGTCATTGATTGAGGTAAAAAGAAGTTTTGTTGATATAGGGGATATATATCAATAACTTGGACTGATTTTAAGTGTATTTTTGTCAGAATGTTGCAGTTTTGTTAATTTGTGGGGAAAAGGGGATTTCAGTCTTAAATCTTTGAAAAGTTTCCATATCAAATCTAGTATTAATAGTAAGTTCAAAGTAGAAATTCTGCCATCAGTATGAAAGTTCTCGTGAACACATAATAAAATCTTTTATATGCATTTTATATCTGTTTACCTTCGTATCAATATTACTTTTTGTGGAGATTTTTACAGCTTTTGCAAGTAAACAGACATGTCATAAAATGTTGGGAGATTATGGTTTCATTGGTTTTAAAACATTTACGTTTTTGAAAAGATTTTTAGTCTCGGCTTATGGTTGCATAAGAAAAGGCTGCTTTAAAATGCAAGATAGGAAACAACTGTAGAAAATCATTGATGCATGTGAGGAGAGGTACTCAGAAGACTTGTACTGATCACTTTATTGAACTATTAATTACAAGAATGATTTTCATGGCCACAAAGTGACTACAAAAATTTGGATAAGCTGTAAGTGTTTGATATTTGGTTTGCATGTTGGAATTTGGTTTCTCCAGGGAACTTGTGCTGGCTGGTTTTGTGGTGAGAGTTGGGCAAGGTTTTGGTGGAACTGTGGGATAGAGTGACAGAACCGGAGACACAAAACAATTATCTGTTGTCCAGATGATTGAATTGTGTGTTCAGTAGTAGTTGATTCAGTCTGTGACAGGCCGTATTATTATCTGAAGAAATAAAAATGGCCGATACATCATGAAAGAAAAGCTCCAGCAGTCTTTGTTTTGTGTGTATCATCACTGAGATCTTTTGTTTGATTAGGTGGATCAGAGCAGAGTTACGATTGATTGCAAGGATTTTAAGGAAAGCAGTTCATTAGGAGACATTAGGAGTATATAGAATTTTTGTACTTGTGACTTGCGTGATCAATATTGGACTTTTTACAATAATTGTGACATTGCTTGGTTTGATCGAGAGACGATGAATTTTCTGAAGCCGCCCGAACAGCGCCCCCGTCGTCGGTCGCTACAGGCCATCCCCGACGAAAAGGAAGTCAAGGAGTTCTTTGATGAGGACAACGCAGAAATGGCCCTCCTCAAAATGCTGCAGCAGAACAGCAGAAGGAGGGTGTCCCTACCCAACCCTCAGGTAAAACACCTTGACCCCTCAAGTGAAATACCCCAACCCAGAGGTTAAACACTCGCACCCCTGAGTCAGGTTAAACAAGAGTATGTGTATTAGTTCTGGAATATTAAGCATGTAATGATTGGTTATCCAGCGTACTTACAATTTCTGTTTTTATACCTGTCTTGACTCATTAAGTCTGACATAAAGTAAAATATGACTTTATTTGATCATAAAGTTTTTACCCAGAATTCCTTGAGTATATTGGGTTCTTGTCTAGACTTATAGTCTGGTATTAGGTAAAATATGACTTTATTTGATCATAAAGTTTTTACCCAGAATTCCCTTGTACAACACTCTCATAATACATTTCACATGTTTTAAAGTGGCTACAATACCAATACTCTTGGCAGACTGCAAGTAAACATGATTGACCTTGACATTCTATGCCTAGGGCATTTAATTTGCAGCAACTGTTTGTATTATTGCATGACTATGTGATCATATTGATTTTTTACTGTAACGCTATAGATTTCCAAGTCGAGTATTGCCATGTACTGTACCCCTCAGTAAATGTGGGTATAGGATGATGAGACCGACAGATAAATAACCTTGACATTTCAAGGTCCCTTAAAATAGCACCTACTGAACTAACAGAATGTACATGTTTAGACCTCGGCTGTACGAATAAATAAAATATGATGTATTGTTATGTGATCTTCAATATACCATATTTGATATTATGAAGAAGAATTGGTCAGGGAAGTATTATACTTCAATACTATGATGTATATATTATTCTAGGAACTAGATTTTTAACATACGTGTAAATATGTTTTAAAGTTGTTTCAACAATGAGGAATTTAAAAGACCACCATGCAACATCCCTGAAAAATTCAACCTTGACCTTTGCCTTCTGTTCAGATTGTTGACTGCTGTTTTATGAACAATAACTCAGATTTGGTAATGATAATTCTGTCACAGCTTCATCTCAGATATATCAACATACATTGTTATCTTTTTGCTTGTCAGATGCTTAAGTATGCAATCTCTGCTTCAATTTAATTCATTCATCCCTGGCTGTTTCAGTCAAATTAATTCACAAAGTTATGGTATTCCGGTACATTTGTGTTCATTTTTGTTTTCAAGGGAACCACTTCTTAGAACACATCTTACTAACTTTAGCTTTAATATCTTGTCTGATTAACCTAAAAATTACAACTTTATGGGGCTTTTTTGTGCTTCTTCTATTTTCTTACATCATCTGCTGCATGTAAACTCACAGATAACTCGTCCAGCCTGCAGGATGTGAATATCAGTGGGTGTGTCTTTTTGTTTCTGACAGCGAAATAGTTTTCAGAGACTTTGCCGCAAATTGATCAAAGCTGGCAATCTTTGCATGGGGTTTGAAATAATTATATGTTTTCAATAATGTGCTTTGAGAGTTGAGCATTTGTTACCTAATATTCTGTCATGAGTAGTGGAAACAATTATATTTCTACAGAATAGGCATCTATATAAATAGGTTTGCAGGTATATTTTTGTGATGCGATAATTATACCAAATTTCTGAGCATTTACATATCTATTATGATGAATAATCTAACAATTGAAATTTAATTAATCCAGCACTATTACTCAAAGTCATGGAGAAGGACTTCTATTTAAGGGTAATGCAACTGGAATGCTTGTATTCCAGATGCGATGAAAAAAGACTTTGTATGGTACATGTACTTCAGAACATTAGATTGCCCATAGAGGCAGGAAATTGTTAATGATGATTGATCAATTAGATGTTGAATATGTTGCTTGAACTCGGGATTGTAGAATGTAGATAAATGTTTGGTTGATTCAGAAGTACGTGTAACATACCAATTATGCATTCTATAAGGAGAAGTGTTGAAGCAATTTTATGATATTGACACAAGCTAAATCTTCATAAGTTTAAAATCTGAGGATCCTCACTTGACATAATGCTTAACGCAATAATTTATTTCCTACATGATAACACAGTGTCATCAGTCTGAGTGATAACGATATATGTTTTATTTTACCATGGATTTGATTTTTTTTTAAAGCAAAAAATCCCTTATTTCATCATTAAGCCTTTAAAAAACCCTCAATTTCAATGCATGGTCAGCTGGAGACTTATTGATATCTGTCTTTCATGCATGGTCTAAAAAAACTTGTTTTTACATCTCTGGCAAAAGCAAAAAAAGCAAAAAATTAACTGGTCCATGCTTGTTTAAACAGGAGGGTCGTAGGTCAAGTTTTTTAACCAAAAGGTCAAGGCCACTTGTCAGTATTCTAAGGCTTTGTGTAGACTTGGAGAAAAATCTTACATATCTATCTTCCCCTGCTCTCTTGGTTAAATTTATCTTTTAAAGGTTTGACCTGTGGGTTTCAAGCTCAGCTGTGGCAATTGGTTTTCACCATTTTGCATGGTCATTAGTCATTGTCATAATTGTAATATATGATACAGTTTGTATATGTAATGACTTTACTGATATTCATCATCATTGATATATTTGACTTACTTGACTGCATCAATTCAAAGCCCTGGATTTAGTGAAGATGTCAAGCCAAGCAGCTTTATAAAAAAACTGCATGGTTGGCTTTCCTAATGTTTTGATGCATAAGTTTCACTTCTTGAAAATATTTTAATTAAAAGACTTCTTTAGTTGTGTTATAAAAAAACTACTTGATTTTGATAAATTGGTAAATAGAATGCAGTTTAAGAATTACAATTCACACAAATTATTTTCTTCAATATTTAACGCTTTTCCCCTGTGTGTGTGTCAAGGTCTCTCTCTCTCTCTCTCTCTCTCTCTCTCTCTCTCTCTCTCTCTCTCTCTCTCTCTCTCTCTCTCAGTGTCTTTCTTACCATCATGAAAAATTATTTTATATTTTGTTATCTGAGGTTTATCACATCTCTCAGTCATTAAATATACACCATTTCTTCTATCTGCAGTTCAGGCTCTTTCTATATATCAATCACGTAAACGGTTCTGCCATGTAGGTTGAACATGATTTGTTTATCTGTTACATACATGTATATAAATGTTTGTTGCATGTATTATGCAATGTAAAAGGAGTGAAACTGTTTGTAAAACTAAAAAGATAATAAAATTTCTATAAGCATTTATATTGTTTGATAACTAAGCACTTACAAGAGTCAAAGGGTTGATCTACACCATAAATTATAAGAGAACTTGGGAGTGCTTAGCCAAGATATTGAATTCATTGGCAATAATTATTGTTTCAATCATATGTTTACCTATTGACAATTGAATTTATGTAAATATTTTCTTTCTGTTGTAGGTAAGTTGTACAATGATCTTGACTTGTGAATGACAGAAAAGGCAGTGTTGGTAAGAATCTTTGCTATACTGGCCCTCAAATTAGGACTCCATTTACCTCCGTGGTACTGACATATGCGAGAACAATTTTTGAGTCAGACTAAAAGTGTTGAGACTTATATGCATGTACTTTAATTGATATTTTGATTGGGTGTGTGATAAGAAAAAATATCACCATATATTTTCATTCGCTCTAAGTCTTTCGCAGTAAATATATCTTAAGAGAAATGAATCTGCACAGACAACCCACAATACACAGTCTGCCCCACACTTGATCCTGGTGAAGATGGTATACCTGTAAATGTCTGATGGTGAAGGCATTACATCTGTCTCTCTTGATGCTTTGAAGCTTGTGTGTAGTCTGTATGGCTCTCACCCTCCTTACAAAGTGATGGAGTGTGATGACACCCCATTGGCCAGTCTTCAAGTAGAGTCTGACAGCTCATCAGAAAGAGGCTCACATCTTGGGAGTTTATGTCTGAAGGTTGCAAAGGCTACATGTGCATGTAGACAACTTTCTAGAGGAGTTCTAAACAAATTTTTAACCCATTTAAATAAGCATTTCTTTGGTGCTTGAAGCTCTGTAAAATACCCAAGTATCTATTTGTTTTTGTTTTTTTTTTTTTTTGAGGGGGGGAAGTAAAGATTCTTTATTCAGCACTTTGTAACTGAATTTTATAACGTACCGTAGTAGATTTTTTGACAGTGAATAATCCAAGTCGGTTTATGAGGTCAAAGTCAAAATCCGAATTCCGAATTTCCGCTGTACATGCAAGTTTTATTTTGTGTTCAAATTACAATTGACCTTGTCTTGTCAAAAAATAATAACAATATTGTAAAAAAAAATTATAGAAGTGGACAGTTACATGTAATAAATTGTCAAAAATTCTATTAATGGTTTTAATTAAGTTATTCTCTCTGTAAAGGGCACCTGTCATTGTTGATTCATTAACTCATGATAACAATAGTTGTTCACATAAACAATTTAACCCATGACTGACTGCACATTCATAGTATATATGTACTGGATTGGAGAATATATATATATATATACACATACACACACACACCAGTATTAAACCTGTACATTCTTAATGTGGTACTTTAAAAATTGCAGTGTGACTTTGCTCCGATATTATCTGAGTGGGTGTGTAAGGCCCGACAATACATATATAGGATTGTTGATTGACATACAATAGCAGCGAGCAGTCAGGAACATGTCAGAACGTCGCTATTTGGGTACTGTTAATGTATCGGGTGGTATATCGGGATATATAGCAGATTACCCTTGGTAAATCCAACCAAGGTCCTTTGAAATTGATAACACACAGGTCGACTGTATCCAGTGTCATATCAGATGTTTAATCAAGCGGCATACAGTTGTGTAATATGAGACACTCTCTTGCCAAGTTCAAACTTCAGTAGGCATTTAAATCTTTATTACATTTGTATCAGTGTAAAGCTTGCTTGGATAAAGCTACAGGAGTTGGCTCCCTTTGATCTACAAATTCTTTGAAATTCCATCCATTACTTGATTTTTTTTTCCAAATATCCTCAACCCTGACTGAACTATGTGTATACAGTAGATATATTAGGACTAATTGATTCAAAGCATGATTATAGATATTGAATTTATTAATTCATTATGAATGAAAGTATAATAATGTAATCACATTGAATAATTGCATGGTGAATATAGCACTACCAGAGTAATCTCCCTTTGAATGTGCTTTTTTTTGTTGCACCATACATAGTATCTTACTTGTCAGCAATGTAAATGATCAATCAGACAATCTTTTAAATAAGCAAGGTCTTAGCCTTTAGCTGTTCATGTAGGAAGATGAAACAACCTGGTACGTGCAGTTTTGTTTGCTGTAGATCGAGCTTTCAGTGTAAATAAAACAGCTAGCTGATTCAGCTTGTAGTCGAATTAGACATGAAGCCATGTTGATATGAGGAGGACAATTTAACTTTCTTCTCCTTCTGAAGGATATCATTGTCAACCTTGCAGTAAAAATGGTAATTGTAGATGTTTAATATTTCAATTTTAATTTTTTTTATTTTCATCAATAGGTATTATAATGCTTCTTTCTTTTCTTTTTTTTTTTGATATATAATATGTCATCTCAAGTCCCAAATATTATTAATGTAAACCAAGTTTTATTCACGTGTGAGAAATTTTTACAAGATTCGCAAGAGCCTCGTTGTCACGAAAAAATTTTCTTCCGAACCTATATAGACATCAAATGTCTGTTGTTTATTTTCCAGATTATCTACATTTAAGTTGTTGCGAAAAAAAGTTTTCTCTCATTCTATGAGGACTGAACTATAATTTTGGCGATATGATGGTGATTTACATATATAAATGGATTAGATACTTAAAAAAATAGATACTAGCTTTTAGAATGGATACATATTAATGTCATTTTGCAGATTAATTGTAATATAATTATGTGATTTTAATTATAAGTTCATCAAAATGCTTAATTTGAAACCAAAATTAATTTTAAACATATTGGCAAGTGTCTAAATAGAAAACCATGGAGTTAATGATTGGAAAATCTATGAAGGTCATTGCAAGATGTCAAGATTAGCAATATGGTAAAGCTGCTAAAACAAATAAAGCTCTGGATTACTGCTTCAGCTGTTTATATAGCAACAGATGGTGCAGTCAGAAAGGTGGACAGGTTTTCATGCTGTGCAAAATGCAGAATGAAAATTTGATGTGTCCTTGATTACCAAAGTATGCTGTGTGGTTTGTTGTCACAATATTCCGTAAATTGTTGCCAAAAAGATTGACTGAATAATCATCTGCAGTCAAGAGTAGGGTTATGTGTTTCTTCATCTACTTAAAAAAAATTAAGGGTCTGAATTGTATATGTATGTTAGTTGTCACATCATCATGATGGTGTTCTAAAGATTCTGAAAAAATTAGATCTAAATTACCGGTACCTGATTCTTCAGTCAACAGTGTCCGAGTGTAATGTCACTATGTCAGGGTGACATTTCCTGCAATATGTAAACCTGCTTAAGAAAAATGCCATGGTTCTGATTTCAAATTGCATCATTATTGTTAGTAATCTCTAAATGAATTGTTCTTAAAAAGATTTGAGAAGTTCATCTCCTTGTAGTCCTACGAATCATCTTGCCAACACTGTACAGACAGAGGTCTCATGAACATTGCTTGGTGCCAGAGATCCATAGTCTTAATCTCACATGGGCCTTAAGGGAATGGGGAGATTCTAGGGCTGAAATTGGATCAATTTGAATCTGACCTTTATTTCATTTTCAAGCAAAAATCGGAGTCTCATATGAGGTCCTTCACTCCAGAATATGATTGCCTGATCAATTGCAATAGAATTTATAGAATAATTGATGTGTGGAAATGTTGAACATGCAGGCACATGTTGAAATAACCAGCTTGTGAAAATGTTAAAAGAACAATCATATGTGCACAAATATGCAATATTCAATGACTTGAAAAATTATTCATTTTTTATCACATTAAGATACCACACATGGCAGGACTAATATAATCCTTTACTAGAAGTTGGGTATTTGAACATTGCAGAAATTGTAATTCCTGTTTGATGAATTGGATACACTGCCTTTGCGATAAAAAGTACAAAATGTGGCACTGCTACTGCAGCTAGACACCATACGTCTTAAAGTGAGACTTTGGAATCTCCTGTTTAATTAGAGTGTAATAATTTTAACAGACTTATTACATTACGTATCTGTTGACTCGGAACCTTACATATAGGTACAACATATTGATTTGTTGATGAATACTTTGGGAATTATGAAGACTGTAAGCACAATTTTACAAAGCTCGCTATGGCATCTGTATAGCTTTTGTATTCGTCAACGTTTGTAAATACTTTGCGGTTTTGGGTTTTTATTTTTAACTTTTTGGTACTCAATAGTTGAGTATTGTCGGTCTTATGTAATTTCTCTAATGAAATTTACTTTCTTTTTTTATCAATCTCTTTGGATCTTTCCAATAAAACACACAGTATGACTGTTGATTCATTCTCCCAAGTTAATAAAACTGGAGAGGCTTTAAAGGAAACCATGGCCTACATATCCAATAACTGATCTGAAATTGCTTTTGTTATGTCCTCCTTCCCAAGTCACTTTTATCTGATCACAAACATATGCACACACATTTAATGCTGAAACACTTCCCTATGTTATATATACATGTAGCCTAAATATATATATTAACTGTAAAGAGGTATGAATGTGCAAGTGATATTGCTATCAGGCAAATATTAGCAAACATGTTCGTGAAAGCAGAGTGAGAAAGTCTGCCTTTTATTGAGAGGCCGTTGTGGGACTGATATATCATTTCTCTACTGGATTACAGCAGAGACTATCTTACAGAATGGGCCGATGCGACCGATATACTCTTATCTTGGTATCGGTGTACCAAGTTTGAGTTCGGGGGATGCTATTAACCAAATGAAGAAATATTCTGCTCATGCCATTGGCTCTATCCACTGGACGACCAGGGAATTCTGTCGATAGTAATTTCGTGTGACGGTGTGCGTGTGTCAGGGACTAAAGAGCTGCTCACCCAGTAAAACTTGGCACAATAGGCGGCTCCCTCTTAGCATTGTGTCCTTCAATTGATTGTGCTTGGGATTTTTGACAACTTTATTGCTTATATATATATATCTGAATATTGCGATGATCGTGCAGGAAAATTTTTATTAAACTTTTGGATGGTTGTTCAAGCAGAATGGCTAAGGTACGTGCATGTTTTAAAAAGCAGTTTTTAGAAATAAGGGCTGATCTGAAATGTGCATATTTATAGCCTCATCTTTATTTGGGTATATGAATTCTTTAAAAAATATAGGTAATTGCTTCTTGTAAATAAAAACAGGTTTCTTCCTTATGGGATTATTATTGTACAAAATGTTTTTTTTTTTTTAAGGTAACTCCAGTGTTTTAGAAATCTGTGTCAAACCAAACATTTTTTAATTTTAATAGTTAAAACAACTTATAAACTTACTATAGAGACCAAAATATTTATACCTTTGCACGTTTGTTTTCCTACAGTGAGCTTCAGCTCACAAGGTCCAAAAATTTGACAGCCAAAATTTAACACCATGATGCATGATCTCATAATTTATTAAATTATGCACCAAAATACATCATGTTAGGTTATAATTTAAGCAAATCAATTAATTATCAGTAAATCATAAAAATTTTATTGATTTTCTACAGAAAATATAAAAAATATTACATTTTTTCTTGCCACGACCTTCCCAAAAAAATCACAAAATTGCATATTTTTGAAAAATTCTAAAAAATTATTCAGTTTACATACATTTTTTAAAGAATATTTATTAAGAGTTACATATTGTGTTAACAAAAAAACATAGTTTATCAAAATTGACCATCTAGTTTTTGCTTGATAGTCTCTTGAACATGTGTACCCCCATATTGAAAATGTAAATTTTACAAGTTGTTTTTTGCAAACCTTGGAAAAAAATGAAATGTACCAAAAAGACACAATCTAACAGTCACTTAAATTGATACACTCAATGAAACTGTATTATACATATAAAAACACTCAATGAAACTGTATTATACATATAAAATTAAGGTCGAGACTGCCAAAAAACTCATATAGTTGTCAAATACTTTCTATCCCAGTTTTTTAACATATTTATCTGTAGATTAAACATCAATCAGTGTTATGTAGTTTTAATTACACAAGTACTTACTTATCCTCTCCTTGTCCCAGAGGACACATGAGGTCGTCAAGCTACATAAACGCAGTGTAATTGTTGCAGGAGAATGCATACAATACATGTATGTACAATTATATTACACACTCATTTACTGTTTTACATTTCGCTGCTTTCCTTGCTTTCTCCAATCCCTCTAAACGACGGAGATGCTAGATTTTAACAAATTTTCCACTTTTTGACCAAACCATAATTATTTTAAAACACTTGTTGTGTGCCAAAATTATAACCGGAAATTTAGCACGCCGTGTAAAAAAAGAACCGGATCCGAAAGACACTGGAGTTACCTTAAATGCATGCTCTAGAAAATTTTTGTCATGTCTGCAGTGTCTCGCTCTGTCAATGACATAAGAGGATGTTAAAACATTTAATGCATCCTGAAGATAACTTTTTTTAAATATCTCTCTTATCTATTGGTAAACCTTTTTATTCAGATATAAAAAAAAAAAAAAGACTAAAGAACATGTAAATCATTCAATGAAGCTCAGAATTTGTTAATTGGAAAATGTTCCAAGGATGGACTTGATATGATATTTAGAAGTTATGTGATATAAATGTCATTGGAAAACATACAGTCTGATGTAACAGTGTTCTGCTTGAGTATATAAGCTAATATCAAGCTGTAATACATGTATTTCCTATCATTAAAGGATTTGTTATTTATATTTTATGCCATTTTGTGTTGGACCCAGACACATGCTAAAAGTAGAGCATTCCCAAAGAAGAAAGAGATATTGCCTGTCATTGACTTTGTCATATAATATATATATAGAAATCTCTGGAAAATTCTACCATTGAAAACCACTAACAATTTAACTTCTTAAAAAAAGAAAAAAACCAGAACAACATTTTTTTTGCTGCAGAACCTACCATATTGGATGTTGACCACATAGATGCTGGAACGTGTATTATCTTTGTCTATATAAAGCATGAAGCATTTCCTTGCACAAAGGGACTCGCAGTCACACCCCGAGACTTTATTAAAGTCAGTTTTCTTGTGTGTGAAGTAAGTTTGACTACCAACCAACAACTGTGATTAAATTTTTTTGGGGCCCTTAATAGTTTAGCCTCTATCACATAAACATCAGCCAGTGGACCTCAGACTGTCTATATGACCCAACTGGGACTATCGACACAGACCGACAGGACTAATCTCAGAGTCCCTGATCTGTCATTTAACTATATCCTCACATCATGGGGCTTGGAACTTCCTCATATTGTTTATGACTGTGTTGGCTCATCTCCATATTATTTACATCCAATAGTGTTTATGGGTTGTTTAAAATCTTGCAATGGATATTGCTCCTCAGGGGGTTGGGTTATATTGACTTATGTGCAGTTATTTCAAATCCAGCTAGTGTACTGATGAAACATTCAGGAGCACATAAAAGCATGATCCTGCCTGTGGTTGATGCATGCATTATAGATGACTGCATAGTACTTCATTATATGGTACAGTTAAAGTACTGTAGGTTTTTACTTGCCAATCTATCATTAACCTAGAACTTGTTTTTCCAGTACAGATGAAAGCCTAATCTAATATTCTCTTAGAATAAAAATCTGCTTCATTGAAAGCTAACAGGGGTACATCTATTGTGGTTTCATTTATACTGTAGGCAGTAAAAGTGGTCTAGTGAATATCACAGTGAAAATCTGTCTTAGAGGGATATGTACCGGTAGATTCATATTGGCCAATGATCTATAAATGCATGAACAGAAATTACACTTCGCTGAACATTTAATTCAATTACAAACATTAATTGATAACACCACAGTAACTTTATGGAAGACGATGATTAGAGAGGCCGGGTTAGTACAGTTGAACTTCGATATCGGATCAAACACTGATATCTTGAATACAATGGATATGTCGAAGTGATTTGTAAGTCCCAACCACATATTTTAATAGTATTTTACCCTCGATATCTCAATTACTCAGATATTTTATTAGAATTTTTAAAACAGTCCCATCTATATCGAGATAACGAAGTTTGACTGTATATGT